>CAWUFW010000339.1:4157500-4732370 GCA_963921515.1 Calotriton arnoldi
ACAAGACTGTTGAATAAATCCTTTTATTGAAACGCCCGTCTATTCTTTCTGTGTAACTCTGAAGAAACTAAGCATGCACGATTAGCTGAGTGAAACTGTTATCTGTTGTTTCCACGATTCTGAGAGTGTTCCGATTCTAAAGGGAAACAAAGTTGTCATGTTTATGCGGTTGCCAGAAACTACTCCCTTCTTGTTTACAAGGAGTTTCTAGTGGCTTCTGAGTTAGCTGGTACAAAGTAAATTAAGTTTAATATACTCGATAGGGACATACTGACCTCAGTCCTATGTCAAACCTATAGGGTATATTATTCCAATGCGCAGAGCCTATTAGGGAAATAGGAACTACACTACATGGCGCCCAACGTTTGGTAAGGCACTAATTTAACGCTAGATACTGAGTAACTCAGTCGTGCTTTCTCTCAGAGACCCCTACTCACATACTCCATAAGACGTCTGGAGTGGGTAGGGTTAAGTATCCGCCAAAGCTGAATAGGAAAAAATCCTATATATTAGCGGTATGGTTTGATCAACGTTGAAGAATACAGCGTTCCAAAATATTGTGCACCTTATCTTTGTTTCCTTGAAACTTGTTCTACATTTTTAAAAAACAATGTCCCTGAACGGGGATACTGCCACCGAGAACGGTGTAGCTGCGGCTGACCCAGTCGTAACAGCTTTTAATTTTACAGGTTTAAATGAAACCAATGAGGGTGTTATAAACATCCCTCCAAACTTAAGGAGAGCCATCACTCTAAAACTTATAAAACACGGCCTAACACCAAGAGGTGGTAGAGCAGTTTTTATGATAGAGGCACACGAATCCTTTCAGACAGAGGTATTCTATTCATGGATAGTATTCCCAGAATCAAATCCAGTAACAAAAATGTTTCACTTCTTTAAAGAAGATGAACCACCAGAGGAATATATTCCTTTCGAGGATATTGAAATTCCACTCACATATCAGGAGCATAATCTCTGGTTTAAAGGTGCCCTAAAACATCACAAAAACATTACCAGGCTCGGTCCACTAGGTAGACCAGGAGCAACATGGCCGAATCTAGCCGGCTACACACCTCATCCTGACATCGAAGAAATGTCAGAGGATGAATTACTTTCTAAACTACAAGAGTTAATAAAAATTTACAGACAATTAGTCCAATATTTCATGCAGACTTTCACAGTCCAACCACCTATAACAATTCCAAATCAAACCCCTCAACAGGGGAATATACTAAAAATTACTCCACAGACTTTACACGCAGTCATGGGTAAAATGTCCACAAAACGTGAACAAATTCCATTCTGGATAGCTCAAAAAATTACTCAAATCGATGAAGTATTTCCAAATTCTAGCCCTTATGAGAAAAACAGAATCCTAACAATCTGTTTACCAATGGGGATCACACCACAACTGGAAGACTGCACCACTTGGGGCACAGTCTTTGCTGCCATCTATACTAAAACACATGGTGTTCTGTCAATCGCAGTAATACCAGATGTCCTGAAACAAATTCAAAACGAACACGGGGCAGAACCTGCTCTGAATTTAGGTATGAAATTACTGAAAAACTACGACAGGGCTCAACAATAATATTATCTAATATTAAAGGGGAGGCAGCATCAGTGGCGATCCACCAATGCTTAAGGGAATTTGATGTAACAGAACATCAACATGAACTACCCAGAATAATAGAACAATCTTATGCAGAATTAGGCAGAGATAGTTTGGGTGGAAAACCTTTGAAGCCAAAACTATCTGAAGGTCCTGAGAAGGACTCTATTAAACAAAATCCTACATCTTCTACAAAGAAGTGGGAAACTAATAAACAAAATTCAAAAGAGACACGTTCCCAATCCCGAGGTAGGTCTCCTCAAAAGGAGCCCTCTGAAAGGAGGTATAACCTCAGGAATAGGGATAATTTAAGAAAGCCTGACAGGTATCAAGATACTGATACACGTTCCTCTCGTACCTTTCAGATATCGTCACAGACATCAGAAAGAAGAGGACGGTCAGATCACAAAGAAGAACGCATGAAATCCAAAGACGATAAACACGTTCAGAAAAATAAATCAAAACCTCAATTCACAAAAAAGAAGGTAGCAGGTCTGAAGATCACACATGCCGAGAATACTGAGAACACAGCTCAAGAACGGAGAATGGGCTCAGACAATGCTGGACAGTGCAGCAGAAGTAACAATAGCTCGCCAGAACCTGAAGGAACTTCTGGAGATAGTGGACTTGAATGAGTACATCACAGTAGAGACTGTAGACACCAGGGTTAGTACTCCACAAAAGTTATATGAAATAACACTCTGAATGGAGGGAGACATACCAAGAAAAGTGAAAACACTCTTTTGGGAGAAACTTTCAAGGGGTTATGATATACTTCTAGCAGAAAAGGACTGGCCACCAAACTTTGTCAGGGAGTGCCCACATGGCGAGGACATCATTATGCCAGCCTTCTCCAACCATATTCAAATTCACCTAAAATATACTTATGCCAGGAAATGGGCAGTTGCCCAGGTCCCAGCATTATACAAAAATCATGTAGGATGGGATGAGGACTCACCTCACCACAAAATACATCTAAAAATCAACCTACTGCACAAAGGCAGTACCCAATAAAGCAAGAAGCTAAAAACAGGTCAGGGAGATCTTAGATCAACTTGAATACCAAGGGGTGATTGAAACATGCACCTCCTCAATGAACAATCCTTTGTTTCCTGTATCCAAACCAGACAATACATATCGTCTAGTTTTGGATTACAGACACTTGAACACTTGTTCCAAAACATTTGCAGTGCAAAATGCACATAGTACAGCATTAATGAATAACATTGTGCGCAAAAAATATAAAACCACATTGGACAGTTCAAATGGTTTCTTTTGTCAAAACATAGCACCTGAAAGCAGGTACTTAACAGCTCTCTCAATAATGGGGACCCAGCGTCAATTTTGTAGACTCCCACAAGGGTTTAAAAACAGCCCGGGTTATTCTCAGCAAGGGTAACAGAGTTACTACAAATTTATGATAATGAGGCATTGTCATATGTCGATGACATCTATCTGACAGACGATGACCTAGATAGGCACTTGAATAGGGTGAGTACCATTATATTGGGCTTCGCCTCTGAGGGCTATAAATTCAACTTTAAAAAAATCCAGAATTGCCCATCTCAATGTCTTTTGCCTAGGATATGAGCTTTCAAGTGAAGGCAAGAGCCTGGCAGCTAACTTTCTAGAAAAGTGCGCCCTGCTCCAACCTCCAAAAACGCTGAAAAATGTACAATCCATCTTGGGTTTCCTAAATTTTGGAAGAACTTACATTCTAAATTACGCAGAAAGGGTTAAACCTCTCTAGGAATTAATCAAACCTGATTTAAAAACACAAGCGTTCCTGCAATATGAACATGAATGTCCTCTGCCCACTGAAATTCTGCCTCTCAATCAGTACGAATTTATAATTTACACTGACGGATCAGCACAACCCGCTACAGGGAGTAAGCAAGCTTACAGTGCAGCGTGCACAATGGTTAAAGGTTGCATGCGCGATGGTGACTTCAGACCAATGGTCACTAAAACTCAATCTCTAGGAGATTGTACAGCTCAGCGAGCTGAGCTACAAGCATTCAAACTGGCACTTGAAAATACAGATCGCGAATTCCCCACACTCATAGTGTGCGATTCTTTTACTGTGTTCAGTCATATAATGAATATATACAGAGTTGGCTTCAAAACGGGTTCAAAGATGCAAAGGTGGCACAATAAAGCATAAAACGCTTTGGGAACAAGTAGTTCAGTTAAGAAATGAACTACCAAAAGCTCACGTGATACACACGCTGAGTCATCAATGTGATGGCGTTCACGTTGCAGGGAATTCATTGGCTGATGAAGCCGCAAAGGGGGCTGTTCAGACGGCTTCCGTAGCTGCGATCACTCGTTCAAAAACGAGAATAGACAGTGAGATATTGTTGGCTGTCAATGCTTCAAGCAAAGGCAGTGGTGCAGCATTACCAAAGAAATTTCCACTCAAGTACTCTTATGTAATTGATGCAAACAACGTTCCTTTTGCTCGAATACCTGGAGTGGGGGATAGGGTAATACCAAACATGGAACGTAGATTAGGACTGATCCTAGCAGCACATGAAGGGATAGCCTCTGCCCATGCAGGTGTTTCTGCAACAGTATCTTTACTTAAACAAAGATATTGGTGGCCTGGCATTAGGAAACAGACCAAAAACTATGTTTTAGAATGTGAAATATGCCAACAGATGAAAGTCTCCACAGTGAAACGTCCTGAGCAGACACCCATGTTGATTTCAGGCAAACCATTAGCTTGTGTTTACCTGGACCACTGCGGTCCCTTGCAAAGGGACGGTAACTATAAATATATAATGGTCGCAGTGGATTTGTGCTCAAGGTTCCTATGGATGTGGCCTCAGCGCTCGGCTGACGCTCGAACTGTTATAAAAGATTTGCAAGTCTTTATCAGCACATACGCAATTGGCACACTACATTCTGACCAGGGCCCTGCGTTTAGCCCTCGGGCTTACAAAGAAGCCATGGCCAGTTTGGGCGTAGAATTGCGGTACTCCTCTCCGTTTCATCCTGAGGGAAATTCTGTTGTGGAAAGGAAAAACCGGGACATAAAGCAGTCTATAACAGCTTGAGTATTAGGTTTGGGTGATGGGTGGGTCAAACATCTTTATGGGGTCCAACGCTCATTAAATAATTTGCCAAGAAGTTCTCTAGGGGGGGTCACTCCATATGAGGTCCTATTTGGGACAAGAATGTGGGTTCCTGATCTTGAATGAAAAGGCACAGTGGTGGAAAATAAACTCTTTGATATCAAAGATCGTTTGGCTGTTTTACAGGATCTAAATGAACTAAGATCGAAACAAAGCAACGTGTTCCTGAAGCCAACCACCAGTGGGGAAAAACCAGCAGTCCCAGCAAGGCCTGTCTGGATCCCAAATGTTGGGGATCTAGTCAGAGAGAAGATTGCGGACAAGAAGGAATTTGGACCTTCATACAGACAACCAGTAACTGTCCTAGCAGTCCACGGAACAAGAATAGTACTTCTGCCGCCCCTTGCTGGAAAAAAGGAGAAAAGATTTGTGTCAATCGACCTCATCAAACCACAGTATGTGGCCAATACTAAATAGTAGGCCTCGTGGACTCCGACCTAGTAGCAGACGCACTCCTCTCGCTACTATCCAAGAGGTTCAGACTGAAAGACTCATAACCATCGAGAATTCAGCAGTAAGAGATGAAGGACTAAGCAACAATGCTATGGAACTCATCCCTCTTGAAACTCAAGTAACAGTTCATCCAGATACACATGTCTACACCAACGTAACACATGATCAACTGGTTCCAGCGATTGCGCCGAATCCTGATGCAATTCCAACAATTGACCGAACTGCTTCTGGCTATTTCATTAACTTTGATACGTTTTCTGAGGATCTAAGTGAGCCTGAAAAGACACCAGCCCTAAAAACTTTCAAACAACAAGTACAAGACCTTTTTCATTTCCTGAAAGAGACTTATCTGGTTTCACCATGGATTGAACTATGGATTATTTCTGGAATATTTTTCTTTCTGCTTTGGCTAGCTTTGGTTATGACTCTTAGCGTGCTTATAAATGGCAGATACATCCATATGGACACTGAAAGTAAAAATGTGAACTTACTTTTAAAACGACACAAATCATCCCATCGTGAAGCAAGAGACTTGTCAGCAGTGAACATCACATCCGTTCCGATACAGGATGGTATAGTTTGGGACAAAACCGATTTCGACATATTCGGCCCGACGGAACTTTTGAAGATTCCACATTTATTTAAAATTTCATTAAGTGACTTTATTACCTCCAGTACCTATTTTGATGATTGGGACTTTGAGACTGTTAATGACATGATGTCTGATCTTGAAAGATCTGCTGCATTCTCTAACAATGAATACTTAGAGGGTTCATCAGACTACGAACAGCTTTATTGTTACAACCACTATGGTCATCATTTCTTGCATAAATCTGCAACACCTAGAAATGTGTTTATGTTTAACCAATGGGAACATTGTCCTACACCACCAAGGGGTAGGTCAAAAATGTTTGCAAATAAGTTTCCATATTTTTCAGGGTACAATACATCTGATCCAGAAACATTTTACTATAAGAATGTAAACAAAACAGGACAGAAAATTATGTTAACTAATACAGATTTATTCTGCAGCCTTTATTACCCAACTGTCTAGACAAGGATTTGACTTTTGGAAAGACACAATCGACACAAAATCTGTCTGGGGTTCTACAGATTGGCAAGTGCAGGGGATAGAAGCTTTGTTTAGAGCATGTATAATCCCACAGCAAATAATGTTTTTGAATGACACTGTGCAACAAACGTCTTGCCTTGGTTTAGCCAAGATCAAAGACATGAACACACCTTCTGTACCAACACCTGCAAGTAATAGCACTACACAGGGAGCGGTCACAGTAGACACAATACTACAAAACAACAGATCAGATCCTGATTGGAAAAAATGGTTGCTCTGGCCCACAGACACAAACATCTGTCAAGAAAGATTCCTGAATAGAATACAGGGCTTTACTATCCATAGGCCAGACCCACGTTATGTTCAACGACAACATCCGGGGGTAGTAA
Source organism: Calotriton arnoldi (assembly GCA_963921515.1). Taxonomy (NCBI): domain Eukaryota; kingdom Metazoa; phylum Chordata; class Amphibia; order Caudata; family Salamandridae; genus Calotriton; species Calotriton arnoldi. The sequence goes on from CAWUFW010000339.1 coordinate 4,164,164, forward strand.
CAACATACAGTGTAGGAAAATTGTGCCTCGACTGGTTACAAAAATCTACACTCGAGGATGTGAAACAACACTTATCTTTACTTAAAGAAGACGCAGACCTTAGGGATTTCTTGCTAGGACCAAGAAAACCGCGTCAAAAACGTTTCATATATGCCGGCATTTATGCTGCTTATAATGAAATATGGAAGGTTTCACAGGCAGAGGCCGCAGAAAGAATATGTGAGCTTGATCGTATTAACTTAGAGAAATCTCTCTCTGTGGTCGACAATGGGTTAACAACTTTGTCATCCAGAATTTATTCACTGGACAACATTGTATCCTCTGCTATTGACATACTGGAACAAGATTTAGCCATGTTACAACAAGGCCAATCTCAGTTACGTTCTATTATGTTATTAGGCTGGACGCTGCAATCCTTGCGTGCAGGCTATGTGCCTTGGCGTTTTATCAACACGTCGTCTCTGTTTTCAGAATACAATCTAACAGATAAACAGATCGAACTGGCACAAAGGGGAGCAAAGTATACAGTGCTGAGTATTGAAAAACTGGAAAAATTACCATTTACGGTAGCAGAAAAACCAGCTACATAATGGCTTATCCATGGCAAAATAACTCTGCCTGTCACTACTTTTCATTTTCAGTATTGCCTCAAACAAATGCAAGCAGGCAAATATGAAAGGTTGGGTAAAGAATACATTAAGACATCCTGGGATTTACCTTACGAATACAGATGTTGGAGTGGGGATCGTGAAGTGTTTCTAAGCGGTACACACTGTGAAAATACACTGAGCGGTTCACTCATATGTCAGGACATTCTTTACACAGGGCTTGTAATGGTTCTGTGGCAAACTTGTCCTGCCACCTGCAGGGTACACCAGCTGCTGTGATTAATCCAACGTTTGGCCAACTTTCTAACGGGAGTTACCTCATGTTGAATGATCAGAGTTGCTGAGGCATGTTGCCAGGAATCCCATATCTGGTAACGGTTGGCTCCAGGGTTACTTGTTGTATGCAAGTATTGTTCCCTCCAATAGACACAGTCAGGGAGTCGCCTCTATGGCCTTCATTGAATGTTTCTTTTATATGTTTTGATACTCTAAGCAGAATGAAAGCCATGCTTTTACAACAGACCGTGCCTTTGACCTCGGCCAAAGAAATCTATGATTTACAAATTGCAAGGACTTTGGCTGAGATACAGGCTCTAATTCGTACAAACTGCCCTATGCATTTCGTAGAAATGATGGGACGTATCTTAAACATGTCTGATACGAGCGGGATTATACATGTATTTAAGACCATCTGTTCAGGACTGTTAACACCTTTCCAGGCAGTCCTCGAAATCATTCCAAACTTCGCACATTCGGTGTTTGGTGGTGTGCCATTAATTCTAGCACTAGTTGCGGGAATGCTGTTTTTATTCTTACTACTACGCTATGGCAAGCCTATCAACCGGCGTCACTCCCAGCAATTTGGAGAAAGCTCTCCTAGAACGGAAGTGCCGTGAGCGCATAGTGCAACTTTTGGGCATACCTCGTCTACGGCAACTTAATACAACATGGTTTCTGTCATTTAGACCAATCTGGCAAGATTGCATCTTACCTGTTCTACGCTGCCTGCTTTGCAGTGAAGAATGCGTGCTAGACATCTGTCTAACACTCCCATCAGTCATGCCAACGGATATCGATACTCTGCTGGACCCGATAACGGCCCATGCTATGTGTTGTCCCCAGAGGCTACCAATCCTGATGATGGCATTCGTTGAGATCTCACAGACGCTTCCTGCTGCTGCTGAGGTACGAGATGGATCAACAGGCACCCAGGAAACAATGGACGCGAACATTGCTGCGGCATCCAATACTGAGGGCGATGCTTCACATCTCTGTGCAGTTAACCTTCTAAACGAGGTGTTCCAACTGTCACCGACATCAGTAGACGATCTTTTGTCTACAGGAATAGATGATTTCATGTTTACACCAGACCCATACACTGTCTTTGATTCGGCTCACAGTGTACCGGGGAAGCAATGAATTCGGCCTCCATATTTTCAAAACAAAAGAAGACTTGGAACTCTTCCTAAAAATTGATTTTATTTTTTTCTCTCTATTTTTGAAAATACATGGCAATTCAATCTGCTTACAGTAGAACTATTCATATAGAACGGACTTTTTTGAATACTTCCAGGGACACATTGTCACCTTATTTACTACAATTTCATTTAGTACCATGTTATGAAATGGCTTTGATTTTGAAAACTTGTCAGCCATTTCGTCATATGTATACATTTCTGTTTATTCATTCATGTTGCATTTTATTTCCGATATATGCTTAGAATGAAAAAATGCTTTAAAATGTACAGTACCTATTGCATTACATGTTTTAGCAACAGTTTTTAAAAAAAACTTCTTTTAATATGCTTTTAGAAATGTTTTTAGCAACATGTGGTACTCAGTTTAATGTTTAGCATTTAATGTTTAGCATTTAGTACTATCGTTCATTCGAAAGTGCAGTGGGTGTTGTATTCCGCTTTAGGTGTCCGTATATAGGTTTTACTGATACATGTCCTTATATAGGCACAATTCGCATTGCCCTTATATAGGCATAAGATCCCAGTCCTTATTTAGGCATTAGCCATGCTATCCAAATACAGGCATGGTCATCTACATCCGTCCACCCTAACGTCACAACGAGTTCTTAGAAACCAGACCCTTAAGCTCTTGGGAGTTCCCCTAGCACAGGATTATTGATTTCTCCAAGAACTCATTTATTATGCATGAACCGCTATTCCTTAAGGGTTCATTCCTGACGTCTTCCTCTGCCCGACTTTACGTCAATGCTAACATTCCAATGCACCTACCGGGTATAAATATACCTTCCCTTGCCCAAGCAAGTAGGAGGAGACCTCGACTTTAGAGGAGCCTGTGTCCCGGCCTGACGCACTGACAAGAGACGCTGTCATCCCTGCTCACAGAGAATCCAGCTTCCAGTGTTCTGACTCCCTTCGCGGGGTGTTGGAGTTCAAGACCCAGAAGGAGATTCCCACCTCTCTCATTCTCAAGGTATGGAGCTGACTAGAACCTAGAGGGACTCTTGGCATACTAGACTTGGCATACTAGACTTGGCATACTAGACTTGGCATACTAGACTTGGTATACTATAGCATACCATACTATAGAATACATCACCTACTTCTTACCTTGCACTACACTTAGGTTAGGTACACTGGGGTAGAACTAGTTAGAGAAGCATCTTATGAGTACTCGCATTTTTAGCTTATGTTATTTATGTATATGAATATATGTATCATAGCTAAAAGATAATGCTAGCGCAGTATTATTTCTTACTACTGCTTACGCTGTACATAATATATCTCGCATACTGTCTTACGTTTGTAACAGCTCATATCTCTTACACGAGAAACAAAATCCTTTTATTGAAACACCCGTCTATTCTTTCTGTGTAACTCTGAAGAAACTAAGCATGCACGATTAGCTGAGTGAAACTGTTATCTGTTGTTTCCACGATTCTGAGAGTGTTCCGATTCTAAAGGGAAACAATTTTGTCATGTTTATGCGGTTGCCAGAAACTACTCCCTTCTTGTTTACAAGGAGTCTCTAGTGGCCTCTGAGTTAGCTGGTACAAAGTAAATTAAGTTTAATATACTCGAAAGGGACATACTGACCTCAGTCCTATGTCAAACCTATAGGGTATATTATTCCAATGCGCAGAGCCTATTAGGAAAATAGGAACTACACTACAGAGAGAGCCGATACCTCAAATGCCTCATTAATTGTAAACTAATTTCTTCACTTCAAGAGAAGGCCCGCACTCAAATCCTTAGGACATTTCTATTTATTCACAGCACTTGTGAACAGGAACGCGTTTTGGCTTTATCACACAGTCTCTGTCAACCTAAAGTGCACCAGTTTCTTTCACATTTAAATACTCTCCACAGGTGTTGCCTCTTACATAGACATGAAAAAGTTACTCTCATTCTCGTAATTCTTCTGAAGTTAAATGTCACAATATTAACATTTGGCAATCACATGGGAAAGTGAAATTCAAAACATCTGCTCTTTCTCAACAGTTCTTACAGTCTGCATTTTCCTTGTGAAATCATTAATAACATCACAGTTCCTTTCATATGGCAACATATATATATATATATATATATATATATATATATATATATATATTCACTGAAAAAACCATAGGTTTTAGGGACAGTTATAGTTAGTTGGACATTGCACTCGTACAAAACCCGTGAAATTCCCCGTTATAGTTAGTCCAGCTAACTATAACTCGCGCCCCGCAATGCACTGCTGATGACGTCACATATTACATCACTCATGACATGGTCAGTGACATCACTGATGACATCACTGATGACATCTCAAATGACATCACTGATGACATCACTGGTGACATCATCCATGTGATAATTTCATGCATCTTCTCACACCCTAATATAACCTTTGATACACCCACTCTAAATTACAGACTGCCATTCGCAAAACCATAGACACTCCAACACCAATAACTACATACCCACTCACTGATTCTTAGGTCTACGCACACATCAACTCACTCACCAGTACAGTCACTCATACTTACGGTCACTCAGTACAGGACTATCATATGCACTCATACTCCTATATAGACACTCAAACACCGCCACTCATCCATAGAGGTACTCACACACCTAGTCAGTCATGCAAATAATTAAACACACTACCATTTACTCACCTATACAGTTATACACATACCAGCTCACTTACTCATACAAATACTAGCACATTCTTACGCTCTTATACAATCACTGATACAAGCACACACTCATCCATACAGCCACTATCACAATCACTCACTCTCGCTTATAGCTATTTATATACTCCAACACACATATATACTGCCTTTCACATATGTAGTTACTCACACATGTACCACTGGGACATACATTCACTCACTAACACACTCTTACACACACTTACCCACCCATACAGTCTATCACAGATGCACTCTTGAAACCATCCACCCAGTGAATCACCCACTCACACATTTATGCACAGAGTCGCACACACCCCTCCCACACAAACACTCAGGCACCCATACAGATACTCACACAAGCATTCATTAACTCATATAGACACTCATGTAGCTATTCACAAACACATGCAGCCACTTACACAGCAACAGACAGACGGATACAGACATTCACCCAGTTTAGTCACTAACCCATGCATTCAGTAAGATACGTTAAATCACTCACTTATACAGTCAGTCACGCACCTACTAAATCATCCATACAGACACTTACACACCCACTCATTCTTCAATACGTCTTTTCCTATATATATTAAAAATATTTAAACTTTACAGAAACACACAGTCACTGGATGATGTCAACAGTGATGTCCCTCGGTTCTACCGAGGGATAAAATGGCTGCCAACATTTCCTGAATCGGAATGTTGACAGCCAGCTGACAGCCAATTAACATGCAGCTCGTGATCGGGAGGGTACGCGGACCCTACTCGGCCATAGATATCACTATCTTTTTACTTTTGATTTTTCTCAGCAACTACTGAACGGATTTACACCATTTAACAAAAGGGTTCTTTCTGAACCAAGAACTACCTCTTTGCCAAATTTGGTGTAATTCCGTTCAGCAGTTCGGGCTGTAGCCGTGTCTAAAGTTTCCTATGGAAAATTGCATGGGGAAAACGCGTTTTGGGACCCCTTTTTCTCGGCCCCCGCTTGACGAATCCCCCGAGACTTTCAGGGTAGGAGCGGACCGGAGCGGGCCACAAAGTTTGAAAATTTTGCGAAGATACGTCAACCGGCAAGAGAGTTATTTCAAATAGAATGTCGCGGATTTCCTATGGATAATAGGTTGTAACTATAACTATCTACTGGCGACCCCAGTAGATAATATATATATATATATATATATATATATATATATATATATATATATATATATATATATATATATATATATATATATATATATATATATATATATATGTAGTTGTAGTTAGGACCTAGTTTCTATCTTTTTTGACGTGCCTATATCTTTGGAGCCCATTGATGAACCTTCACAAAATTTTCCCAAACAATTTGACGCTGACTTCAGCTGATGTCTGGAAAGTTTCAGGGTGATCCGTCAAGTTGGGGTTCAGAAAAAATGGGGGGCCCAAAAAGCATTTTCCTCCTGTTAATTCCCATAGAGATTTGGAACACGACTGCAGCCTTAACCACTGAACAGAATTATACCAAATATGGCAGAAAGCTAGCTCTTGGTCCAGAAAGCATGCTTTTTGTGATTTAGTGTAAATCCATTCATTAGTTTTAGAGATATTAATCGAAGACCAAATTTGTATATCTAGGGACACAGATCCTCTGCAGATTCGCCCGTGTGGAATCCACAGACCTGCGCGTGCCAAAGCAAGATTCTGATTGGCTGGCTGCACCTTCCCAGAAAAGTTGCAGCCATCATTTTATATGTTGAGAAATGGTCTCCAGGGCTGGGAAGTTGGTTGAATATTAAGTTAAGGGGCCAGGTTAGAGCTTTCCTGACCCCTTGTGTATCTTAAAAATGAGGGGCAAACATGTGTACTGGGTCGAAAATACAAATACAAATTTTTGCCACTTGTGAGATCTGTGGACCATCGTGGGCTCAGTGCGGCCCCGGTGTAAATCCATGATGGGTCCACGGATCTCGTGACCCATCATTTAGTGACTAAAAAAATATACAGACACTCTCACACTGACTTACATACCCATACAGCCATTCACCCACACACTAACTTACCCATACAGACACTGTTACACCCACTACTATGCCTGTACAGACACTCTCATACCTACTAACATACCCACACACTCACCCACACACTCACATACCCATACAGACACTATTATACACACACACTTAGACCTATACAGACGCTGTCACAGCCACTCACATACCTATACAGGTACTCTTACACACACACTTATACCTTTACAGACACTCTCATCATTGTCATTTGAGATGTCACCAGTGATGTCACTGAACATGTCATGAGTGATGTAATATGTGAGGTCATAATCAGTGCATTACGGGGCCGTAAGTTATATTTAGCTCAGGTAACTATAACTGCTGAATTTCAATGGTTTTGTGCAAGTGAAATGTGAGCCTAACTATAACATCCCTGTAACCTTAATTTTTTTCAGTGACTATATATATGTATATATATATATTTTTTTTCACTGAAGAAAGCAAAGGTTACATGGGTGTTATATATATATAGCGCTACTGTTGCAATAAGACCAGCACTCACTGGGGGGGTTAATCCTCGTTTGGATTTTTTCGTACTTAATGTTCCAACAAATGCGTTTCTGCAGATCGCCTTCGTCAGTGTCGGCAACCGCCGCGTTGCATGGCTCTTTTATTTACAAAGCGTCCATTAGTCAATACTATTGCAATTCCAAACTCACACCATCTTTTAATGGTGATTCCCTGAATCAAATGATACAATTACTCATATCGCTATGCTCATTCGAATCTTAGCAGTATTGAAATTAACAAAACTCATTAGAATTTGATTTATAAATAAAGTTAAATACTACATAATCTCAGCAATTCATTCAAACTAAACTAAAGATAAACAGTGCAGATATTTTGGCTGTTTCATAACAGAAAATACTCATCTATATTTCAATCATTTCATGATTATTGCCCTAAGTCAACCTCTTTCAAATCATAAGAAACCACCATATTTCTGCGTGGGATACAAACAGTTCAAATTAACAAATCATAGTAATTGATGACATCCTTGTTTGCTGAATTCCACCGGGTACCTCAAGTTATAGGTCATATGTAAAATTATTGTCACTCAATTCTTAGGAATCATTCCAAAATCGATAGCAGCCTCATTCAAGCCCTGGATGGGCACACTAATTCTTACACAATATTTCCTCCACATATACTGCTAACTTGTCCCCTCACACCTTAATGGAATTACTTTACGGTTCCTCATCCCACCGGTTTTCTATTCAGAGTCTCACATGAGCTAACTGCCTTATATTATTCTTTTTCATTTTTTTATTTTTTTATAGGGGCACTCCTAACTCTTCCCCACTATTCAACCCCATGGGTGACTTTGTTAACATATCCAGTATATGCCTAGATTCTAATCTACGTAGTTTCTTCTCTCTATCGCCACCTCTAATTTCTCGTGGCACATGGTCCACGCAAAAATATCTGAGCAAGTCCCAATTGCTCTGGTGATGAGTCTCAAAATGTCTCGCGACTGGATAACTAGGATCCCCCTTACTAATCGCTCTCTGATGTTCGAGAATACGCATCTTTACAGGATGGATCGTACTTCCCACGTACCTTAAATTACATGGGCAGACTAGGCAGTACACTGCGAAAGGAGTATTACAGTTCATCAATTTTGTTATTCGAACCGGGTCCCGCAAACCTCAAATTTCATAGGTACTGACTTTCCAGCTATGGGCACAAGCCTTACATTTACCACATGAGTAAAAATCCGGTAGTTGCTGTAAGTTAGTCTACAATCTTGCCGGGGGTAAATAGCTCTCCACTAGTTGGTCTTTTATAGATCTTGTCTTTCTAAATGTCAGGGAGGGGTGAGACAGTACATCGTGTCATATCGCTATGTCGGATTTGAGTATGCGCCAGTTTCTCTGTAGGATTTTTCTGACCTGACTGGCCGCATTCGAGAAGCTTGTGATCAATCGGAAATTGTCCTTTGCATTGATCTTCTTAACCTTGGGCTCTTCTTTCAGGAGATCTGCCCTGCTCTTGCTTTGTACTCTTTCCATAGCTTGCTTCAATATCCCTTTTGATACCCACTCACCTCAAACCTTTGCATACTTACCCGTGCCTCTCTCTGGAAATCTTCCTCCCTTGAGCTATTTCACCTTATTCTCAAGAGTTCCCCGTATGGGATACTGTTTATCAGATTGCACAGGTGACTACTACTGGCAGGCAGGACAGTGTTTCCATCTGTCGGTTTCCTATACAGTGCCGTGTTGATCTTATCATCTTTCACGAACACCCTCAGATCTAAAACGTTGACCTCAGATGCACTAAGTAATTGGCAAACTACTGGCGTTTGCGACTAGGTAGCTATAGTTAGGACCATGCTTTCATAGGAAAAGAATTTTTTTCTTGCCTATATCTTTGTAACTGTTTGATGAATCTTCATGAAATTTTCCAAACAAAGAGTCCCAGTAATTCTAGTTGCGCATGGAAAGTTTCAGGGTGATCCGTCAAGCGGGGGCTGAGAGAAAAAGGGGGGGTAAAAAAGTGCATTGCCCGTTAATTCCCTTAGGGGTTTTGAACACAACTACAGCCAGAACTGCTAGCATGGAATTGCACCGAATTTGGCAAAAAGGTAGCTTTTGGTTCACAGATCATGCCTTCAGTTATTTGGTGTAAATCCGTTTAGTAGTTCTGGAGATATTAAAGGAAAAACACATTTGTATATCTGGGCAGAGCCTAAGCACAGATCTTATGGTAAGATCTGATTGGCTGCCATCACTTCAACCAGGAAGTGTTGGCAGCCATCTTGGGACCAATATACATGATAGCACCCCATTGAAATACATTGTAGCGAATGGCAGGTTTTGAGGGTCACAAAAAGGAGAATGTATAAAGAGTGATAACAGATTTTAGTTACAATATAAATCACTTGTTGATGGCACCATGCTAATTTTAGGAATTGTGGTGTGTTCTAAGTTGATTTTACCCGGTGGAAAAGCCTTCTGTTGGGATTTCATGAATCAAACTGTTTTCTCATGATTTTCCCATAGAGGTTATGGAAGGTGCTCCAGAAGCTAAAATGAGAGCATATTTTCTGTAAATTCACACTATCTTTCTCAGCCATATGAAAATGAAATCTGACATTCTCAGTAAATCAAGTACTTCCAACAGGAGCAGCATGTCAGTTTTTTTAAAACATTTTTTTTATAAAGCGCGCACATACCCGAGAGTGTCATAGCGCTAAAGAAAATAGAGAAAAATGGAAAGAAAGAGAGGGCGGAAAATAGAACACTGTAGAGTCAGTAGGATCGAACCTGGTACATACAGCGGCCTATTCTACTACTTTCTTGAATAGCCATATTTTCAACTGCTTCCTAAATTGCATCAAGGAGGCTTGACCTCGCAGCGAGAGAGGGAGTAGGTTCCACCATTTACCTGCACATATGGTGAAAGCCCTACCCCCATCTAGCTTTGTTAAATCTGGCAGTGTTAACCAGGCATAAAGAGCTAGATCTGAGGTTTCTGCTTGGCATCTACCAAGAAAAACGCTCTTGTAGGTACTTTGGGCCAGTCAGATGAAGGGCCTTGTGAACCATGCACATGGCCTTGAAAATAATCCTCTTTCGTACTAGGAGCCAGTGAAGATTTTGTAGTGATTCAGACAGGGAGCTAAATTTAGGAATTTTTAGAAGTACTCTTGCCGCTGCATTTTGCAAAGCCTGCAGCTTTCGTATCACACACTTCTGAGCACCCAGGAACAAGGCATTGCAGTAATCCAGCTTAGAGAAAACAAGAGCTGATATGACTGTCTTTTGAAGGTCATGGGGGATAAATGGGAAGATTTTTTTCGAAATCTTCAACACCAAAAAACCAGAAGAGGTAATAGAGTTTATCTGTTTCAAGAAGGATATTTCAGTGTCAAATATGACTCCTAAATTTCGAACCTACTGGACAGGAGTAGTTAATGTGACTAGGCTCAGTGGCCACCATGAGTCATTCCAGAAAGATGTTTCCTTTCCAAAAAGCAGCACTTCCGTTTTGTCTGTATTTAGTTTCAGACAATTATTCTGCATCCACAGTGCCACTTGAGACATGCAGTTACTGAAATTTCTAGCCTCTTTGTCCCCGTCCGATGATATAGAAACCACTATCTGTGTATCATCAGCATAGGAGAACACAGCTAGCCCTTGACTTTGAATGAGCTTGATGAGGGGGCTAACATATACATTAAACAGCGTGGGACTGAGGGAGGACCCCTGAGGAACACCACAAGGTAAAGAGAAGGATGATGAGCTTACTTCCCCCAGCTCCAGTCGTTGCTGCCTATTGCTCAAAAATGAGCGTAACAAAGTCAAAGCCGAGTTTCTAAACCCAAGCTGATGGAGACGTTTTATGAGGAGAGAATGGTGGACCATGTCGAAAGCGGCAGAAAGATTTTGATAAGATTAGTGCCGCTTTTCTACCCTTATCAACTACCATTCTAACCTCCTCTGAGGCTGCTACCAGGGCCGATTCCGTATAGTGGTTTGCTCTAAAACCATACTGTGAGTGATTGAGCAAAGAGTTAGCATCCAGAAACACTAACACCAACTAATTCAATGCTTTCTCAAGAATATTTGCTGGGAAAGGTAGATGCGATATAGGCCTATAGCTTTCCATCTTCATTGGGTCCAGGGAAGGTTTCTTTATCAGTGGCAGAATTGAGGCTTTTTCCATATGTCTGGAAATTGCCCTGAGATCACTATCTCATTGAAAATTTCCATAAGTGGGCCAGCAACCACCAGGGCAATTTGTTTAAGAACCAGTGGTGGACAGGGATCTGATGGAGCCCAGGATTTAATGCGATCAATGAACTTAATGACTTTCTCCTTGGTGAAAGTGGAAAAACCACTAAATTGAGGGGGTTCTGAAGAGGTAACAATATCTTGCAAGTCAGATTCCTGCATGTGCAATGTAAAATCATTTACGTCTAATGAGTTCAAGGAAGGCGAAAAATCTTGGTAGATAGAGTTAACGTTAGACTGGAAAAAGATTGCCAGCTTATTGCAAAATGCCTTATCAGGACTACCAGAGCACTCAGTGTTCGGTTTAGACAGGGATTTAATTGTTTTAAAAAGTTCTCTACTTTGTTTCCCTTGTGTTCTACTGCAGCCTCCCAGAGTGTTCTAAAGAACAACCAGAGTGCTAACAATCTTATGTATGACAAAAGTATGGTGCACTTGAAGTCATCTTGATTTAATCAAACTGGTAAAACGTAAAACATTTAGGGGCCGATTCCGATTCGGGCCGGAAATCTCTCCGACCGAGCCGGACTCGGTGAGATTTCCGACCGAATCGGACTCTGGCAGCCCGACCGAACGAGTACGATGCGCACGTATGCCATCGGACTCGAGTCAGTCGGACTCCCATTGAAGTCAATGGGAGCCTGTCGTACAACTCGTACGCGGGCTCCCATTCACTCAATGGGTGCGAGGCGGTCAAGGGTGTCCCCTACAGCGGGTACGCGTTGAAGCGACTCGCGCCATACACACACAGGTAGGGGGGACCCATGGGTTCCCCCTGTGTGCGACTCGCGTGGCTACACGTACAGGGGGGTCCGACACGACTGCTCTTTGGAGCCGGAGTGCGCGGCTCGGTCGGACTGCTCGCGGCGCACATCGTACTCACCCGGCCGGGGAACGTTTCCATTGCGCATTGCGAGTCGAGTCCGAGCGAGTCGGTCGGTGCGGTTCGACCCGGGAACGAGTCGGTCGGAGCGGTCGGGACGCCCGGACGAGTCGGTCGTCGATTTCGCATCGTACTCGCTCGCCCGGACGCGCGTACGAATTGGTCGGGAAATAGGGCTCCGAATCGGATCCGGTTAAGCCGAATCCAATTCGGAGCCCTACCGGCCGAGATCAGAATCGGCCCCTTAATCGAGAAAGGAAAAAAATGAGGGGGCTCATTTTGTCATAGAAATTATGGTTAGTGCTGTAGAAAGAAAAGTTAGGACACATGTTAAGTGAGTTCTCAAATATCTTCCTCTTCTATTTCATTAAAACATTTTGACATACAGACTGAAACGTGCACGTTCAATACCAGCAGTAGACTGCAGGTTAACTCCCTGGTGATCAGCAGCATTACTACATTGTTTTAATGAGCAACTAGAGTGCTAACATTAGGAATTTATGCCAAAAGTGTGGCATATCTGAACACCATCTTGATGGACTCGATGTAGAAAACTGAAGGGACTTTCTGCTGAGTTTGCTGCAGTAAATAAGGAAATTAGTGAGCTTCATAAAAATAGGTCTCCCAAGATGGCCACCAGAGAAAAGAGCCCAAATATAGCACAAATATAGCACAAATATAGCACAAATATCACCCAAATGTAGCCCAAGAATAGCCCAATGACAGAAGTGTGCAAAGATTCTTAATTATTTTTTATTTTTTCAGTTTTATATAGCACAGACTTCACCTGAAGGTACAGGAGTGCTTTACATGAGCATCAGTTACATTACCCAAGGACACATTCATTTTGATTTTAGGCATGGGGAGATTAAGTGCTTTGCCCAGAATCACAGGATGTCGAGCTGACACCAAAATGCTACCACTGAGATCCTTCTCCTCAAAATCTAGTTGATGTTTCTTGTTAAGTGGCATGAGAGCTAAGGAGCCCAACAAACCCTTTACCATCTAAGATGGAGATTTCTTGATAAACTCAGATCCATAACTAGGTTCTAGTTAGTCCGTTTATTGCAAATTTTGAAACAAATTTAGGTATATCAACCTTAGCATAATAGTGTAAAAGTACAATGAAAATAGGATGAAGCCAAATCTCTGGAACCAATTCACTCTATACAACAAAAAGAAGACTACTAATTCAGTTATTGCTACATAGGTTATAAGAATACAAAAATGCTAATTCGATTGCATCGGGCTCTTTTAAGAAACCCCTGGATTCTCTAACTATCCCTACACCACTTTAAAGGGAAATACTAATTTAGGTAAAGTTTTAAAGGAAACCCTGAAAGGTGTCAGCTGTCAGAGCCTTCCTAAGAAGAAACTCCACCCAGGGTCCTGCAGCATAAAGCCACAATCACCAAAAGTGATGTCTGTACCTCAAGGCATCCCAAAAGAAAGTGTGATCTGTCTCTACCTATGTTAGAACAAAAATCAGGCACCAAATACAAGCACCTCCAACAAACTCCTGGTAAATTTCTATTATTCCAGCTTCCTCCATTGTTACCTTCTCCACCTCCTGCTTAACAGGGTGAAACATCCCACATGTCCTTGGTACCATCTCCCACAAGAACTCGTCTCTTCTTCGTTATCGCATTCCTTCCCAGGCCTCTCAATTGGTTAAAACAATGAACCCTTCTCTAAACTAATGAACCTTGTCTACCTGCAGTGGGAACACAAAATACATGCAACATTTCATGGTACAAACAGAAATGAAGAGTCAGATGTTAACTGGGGGAAATGAATTAGAAATATATTTCAGGCCTACCGTTAGGCTAAATTAGCATCACATAGGTTACAATAAGCATTTTTCTCTCTAACTCATGAACCATACACAATGGCATATCCTAACATTATGAGTGACAAACTCTACTATGTTATTATTAAAATCGCAATGTTAAATTATTTCACAAATACGTTTAAATGACATTCTGTAATGAGGTGTCAGTGTGAAATTTTAAATCTTGTCAGTTACATCTCTAATACACAGGGATGATTCTTTTAATTAGGGGATTATCTTAACATCTCCTAACTTTAGCTGTTTAGTCCTACATTAATCACACAGAATATATGAAAGTGCAGACTTCTCATGATTATAATGCACTCCTACTGTCATTGAAAAGGGGAAGCCAAACTACGCTTCTCCTGAAACTCGTTCTCAAGTTGCAAAGTCTTCAGCTCTGGCCGTAACACCACATCCTCTCCCTTAAGTGTAACATATAATTAAGTGATCAACTGGATTAAAAAAACATAATGATAGCAAATTATTTAACAGTGCTTTGTCTCTGTTTGAGAACTCAGAAAATATGTCCTCATTTTAGTTGTTTAGAGCATTAACCATAACTTCTAATGGAATAAGACCGTCTCATGGAGGAGGGTGCAGAGACAACAAGTTGACCATGTTGTGCAGGCGGGAGGGGCAATGGCAGCACAACTGACCATGGAGGGCAGGGGAAAGGGTGACAGGGGCAACAAACCAACCATGCAGAACAGGCTAAAGAGACTGTGGCAACGTAAAAGACCGTTGAGGGCAGAAGAAAACGGCAGTGGCAGTACAACCATACATGCCAACAGACTCAATCCAGGCAGGAGACTCCCAATGTTTTTAAATCCAAAGGGGCTTTATTTTATCTGTCTCTTGCCTAAAATCTCCTCTTTTTCAATATAAATCAATGGGGAAAATCAATTCCCCAGGTTTTTTTCCCCAAAATCTCCCTCTTACCAAGTTCAAAATGTTGGCAAGTATGATACATTGGATCACGGAGGGCAGGAGGAATGGGGCAGGGACATGGACTTGAATAAGAGAGGGCAGAAGAGAGATGGGCCGGGGCACCAAAATGACCTGACAGGGTTGGCTTCAGGGGTTGCAGCAGCACAATACACCACACAGGGCAAGCTGGACTGTAGTGCAGCACAAAGATCCAGAGAAAGCAATAGGGAGGTGACAGGGCCATGCACATGGACAACAGAGAGCAAAGGGGAAAGAGGCAAGGGAAGCAAGCTGACCATACCGGACAGACAGAAGGGACAGTGACAGCATAACAGACCATAAACGGGAGGAAGGAGGGGGCACGGGTATGACAGCGGACCAGACAAAGCAAGAGGGCGGCGATAGGGATCTGCACATGGAAAACGGAGAAGTTGGCAGGAGCAGCAAGCTGACCATGGAGGGCAACAGTGAGACAATAATGGCATACACAGAGACAACAGAGGGAAGGTGAGAGGGTGTCAGAGGCAGCAAGCTGACCACACAGGGAAGGTGGGGGGGATGTAGCAGCACAGAACACCATGCATGGTAAGCAGGAGGGTTAGTGGCAGCAAAACATCCATGGTGGGCTAGAGGGAGGGGGCAGGGGCATGCACAAAGGACCATGGACGACGAAAGGGAGGGGTAGGGGTTGGACAACAGACCACGCACAGCAGACAGGAAGAGCAGCTGCAGCACAATAGAGCATAGAGGACAGAAGGAAGTGGCAGAAAAATGGACCATGGAAGACAGGAGGGTGGGGATTGGGGCTACAACTTGGACAGGCAGGGTGGACGTGGCAGGGACCGACAGCATCCATCTGCCCATGCTAGGCAGTTGGGAGGGGCAGTGGCAGCTCAACAGAACACTCAGAGTAGATAGGAGAGGGGCAGGTCCATGGAATATGGTGGGCAGAAAGGAGGGAACAGAAGCATGCACACAAACATCAGAGAGCAGCGGGTGAGAAAGTAGAGGCAGCAATCTAAGCACAGAGGCTAAGCAGGAGGGCAATGACGGGGCATAGAATTGGGGAACAGAGGGCAAGAGGAGTGGGCAGGGACATAATGCTAAATGAGGGCAGTGGCCGTACACTGGACCATGCAGGGCAAGAGGGAGGGGGCTGGCACATGGACTCGACAACAGAGGGTAGGGAAGAGTTGGATGGGACAGCAAGCTAAATGTTTAGGGTAGGTGGGACGGGCAGTGCAGAACAATGGCCACATACAGCTGTAATGAGGGAGCAGGGTCAAGGACTTGGACAGTCGATGGCAAGGAGGAGGGGTGGCAGGAGCAGCATGTTTAGGTGGGGGCAGCACAATGCCAAGCCAGGCCATGCGTTCAATCTCCCCACTGTGCATTCCTATGGGCATCCTATTTAACGATAAACAACCTTGGAAATTCACTGAAAAAAACAAAAGGTTACAGGGGCATTATAGTTAGAAAATAGATTTTTTTTTTAAAACTTGAAAATTCACTGAAAAAAACAAAGGTTACAGGGATGTTATAGTTAGGCTCAGATTTCGCTCGTACAAAACCAGTGAAATTCAGAGGTTATAGTTACCTGAGCTAACTATAACTTACACCCCCACAATGCAATACTTATGACCTCACATATTACAACACTCATGACATAGTCAGTAACATCACTGATGATAACACTTTTTACCCCCATTATCTAGGCCCCCGCTCAATGGATCTCCCTGAAACTTTCCATGCAAAGCTAGAATCATGGCATAATTTTGGGAAACTTTCATGAGGATTCATCAATTGGGACCAAAGATAGGGGCAAGTCAAAAAAATAGAAAAAATTCCCTTGCCACCCAAAATCCCATACCCACCCTAAACCCTAAAAATTCCCTTGCCACCCAAAAACCCATACTCACCCTAAACCCCAAAAGTTCCCTTGCCACCCAAAAACCAATACCCACCATAAACGCAAAAAATGCCATTGCCACCCAAAAAAATCACACCTACCCTAAACTCTACAAAATACCTTACCACTCAAAAACCCATACTCACCCTAAACTCTAAAAATTCACTTGCCACCCAAAAGCCAATACCTACCCTAAACCCTAAAAATCCCTTACCACCCAAAAACCCATACCCACCCTAAACCAAAAAAGTTCCCTTGCCACCAATAAACCCATACCCACCCTAAACCCTAAAAAATCCCTTATCACTTGAAACCCACACCCACCCTAAACCCTGACAAATCCCTTTCCACCCAAATACCCATACCCACCCAAAACCCTAAAAATCCCTTACCACTCAAAAACACATACCCACTATCAACCCTAAAATGTCTCCTGCCACCTAAAAACCCATACCCACCCTAAACCCTAAACAATACCTTACATCCAAAAACCTGGACCCACCCTAAAAAAATCCCTTACCACTCAAACACCCATGCAAGCTAAACCCTAAAAAATACTGTGCCACCCAAAAACTCATACCCACCCTAAGCCCTAAAAAATCCCATCTCAACAAAAACAACATCCACCCTTAACCATAAAAATGCTCGTACCCACGCAGCTACTCACACACACACCCTTTTTCACCTATACATCCACTCACACACCCACTCGCACACATATAGCACTGGTTGTATGAGTGGCTGTATGAGTGAGTGAATGGTTGTATTAGTGGCTGCATGAGTTAGTGACTGGGTGTGTGAGTGGCTCTATTTAGGAGTGAGTGGTTGTGTGAGTACTTGTATGGGTCTGGGAAAGGGTATGTGAGAGTGGTTGTGTGGGTGTATGAGAGGTTGTATAGGGGTGTGAGTGGATGTGTGAGTGGTTCTGTAGATGATGTCACTGACCATATCATGAGTGATGTAATATGTGAGGTCATAAGCAGTGCATTGGGGGCGTACGTTATAGTTTAACTGCTGAATTTCAATGGTTTTGTATGAGGAAAATCTGAGCCTAACTATAACGTCCCTGTGATCTTTGTTTTTTTCTGTGATATATATATAGATCTGTGAACATCAGCAAAGGAATCATGACAAATGTTACTGATAAAAGACAAAAAAGACCAGTTCAAAATAAGAAAACTGATAAATACACTGAGTACAAGATTAACTGCGTATATATGAAACAGTCACGTTCAAAGCATTTAAAACGAAAATATTTGCATACATTTCAGTATGTTATTGGTAAATGTTTTGAATGTTTTCTATGTCTATGGTAGAAACAATCATGTGATGCATGTCATAATGAGCAATGAGCACTTTAAAATCTCGCACGTAATACCATTACCAATGTCATGTGATCAAGCCTTGTGGAAGGCGAAACGCGTAATGGCGACTGAGGCGGAATAAACTCACTTTGAAGCACAATTTTGGGTCCGTGTATTGGAGATATCCGAGGGAGTCACGGAGTACATCTGATGTTAATGACAGGCAGTTTCACGCAGTCATACACGGAGCACCCCCATCGAAACGGACGGCGCTGACAGTGAGACAAAACTTCCGGGTTAACCCGGAATTACCCGCAATCCAGGAGGATTCCAAGTGCCTGACCCTCCGTGAGTCCAGGAAGGAAAGCAAGCCAGATCCTGTGAGAGCCTCGTGGATGTCGAGTCGGAGGACCCGACCAACACTAAGCGATCCAGGTAGGAGTTGCGAATACGGGACAAACACGGGGAGAAGGGGTGTGCATAAATATCGGAAGATTACTGAGTGTAAGAGCGAAATAAAGAACTCGCCAGTAGTCCAAATCAAACCGATAAATCAGCCTCATGTCAGCCGACGTGGTAAGAGCGAGAGAGGCAGCGGCAATGAGCATGTTTACCGATAGCCTCGTAATGACTGCAAATACAAACAACCGATCTAATGAGAACATACAGAGCACAAATTCTACGAAAGAAATGTTTAAGAAACTGGAAAAGAAAATGAAATCAGAACAACAAAAATGGTGGGAGTCAAAATCATTGCAAGGCTACATAGACGTGGGGAGAATCCCGAGGGGGTTAAGAATTTTAATGGCCCCCAGCTATGACGAACCGAACCCGGAGCTAATGAAGGAATGGGCTGAATGCAATTTAGACTCTTCACGTAAACTAACTTTAATCCTCATTAAATATGCTGACATAGACAGAGCCAAGCTACTAAAAGACATTGAAGAAATCAATGAGGAATTGGACAAATTAACTAATAAGGAAGAGCAGGACAAACTAAGGAAGGATATGATGATACGGTTAAAACGGGAAGAAGAAAAAATCAAGGAAAGAAAGGCATTTAAATTCTTAAGAGACAAGAAGGATTATGAATTAGGACAAATATTCACGTTTGCCAAGCGCTATGATGCCATCAGAAAATCTAAATCTCAAGGGGCGAATGGACCAGCAATGTCAGCTACAAGAATCAACGTGCACAGTCCAAGTACTTCACAATCTGATGCAAGCTCAATGGGGGGGAGTGAATCAGAATCAGAATTTCGGAGCACGGAACAAGCGAAACAACGACCCAAACCGTCCCCAGGCGAGGAATTGAATTTTTTATGTGTAGAGAGAAGGCAAACACTGTGTTCGAGGCCTCCACAAAAAAACAAAGAACACACAACAACTACAGACGAAGGCAGAGGCGCAAAGCAAGGGCAAAGCGAACAAAAACAAACCAGGAGAAAAGGGAGGGGATATTGGAAAAACAAGTAATTACAGAACTTAATAACGAAAACACCATTATAAACATCGCGGAAATCAAATTGACTAAACAGGAGAAGGAAATACTTAGTCTGGGACCGTCATTTGCACCAGGCACGGATTTTGATTACGCCACTACTAGATGTGATGTTTATAAAGGAGTCAGAAAATTAAAATTAAAGAAATTGTACGCATCTCAGAGAAAAACTAATGAACAAACAACATCGGATGAGACATTGATACAAGGAATTTCCCAATCAGATATACCCTTATTAAGAACTATGCAAGAATTATATGAGGAAAATGTCAATCAACAGGGAGAACAAAATGGAGCATCAAGTGAAATCGCTACAATTAGCAAAAGACCAAATACCCCATTTAAAGCGAAATCAACATATACCCCAGTGACGACACGAGATTCAATTGCCATATTCCATGAATCGGTAACTGCCCAACTCAAGAAGCTCAACAAAAAAGTGTAAGCAAAGAAAAGGGTATACAGAAAAAATAATCAACAATACACCAATCTAATGACAAAACTACAAAATAACAAAAACGTCGTAATTAGAAATAGCGACAAGGGTGGAAACATAGTTATCTGGCCACAGGAGGATTACAAAAAGAGGCCTATAATCAATTGAATGACAGAACTTGCTACATCTGCAGCGATAACATCAAGCTGAAATTAACCCACAAAGAATATTACGATAAATTAAGCCGATGGAAGAACGCAGAATTGATTAGTGCTGATGAACACAAGTTCCTTAAAAAAGAAAATCCAACGACACCATCATTGTATTTTATACCCAAGATACATAAAAACAAAAACAAACCACCAGGAAGGCCAATTATATCGGCAAGGGATGGTTTAATGGAGCATACAACCAAATACATTGACTATTTCTTACAGGATTTTGTAAAGGGATTGGCATCATATGTTAAAGACACTAGCGACTTCCTAAGAAAAATTGCCAAATTTATTTGGCAGGTAGGTTACATATTAATGGCATTGGATGTAACATCACTGTATACAAGCATTGAACACTCGGATGGGATTGCAGCAGTTGAATACTTTTTATCCCGTAGACCAAACCAATATACAGAACATAATGCAATGTTGATTGAAATGATCATGTTTTGCCTGCAGAACAATATTTTTATGTTCAATAGCCAGCTGTATCAACAAGTGAGGGGGGTAGCCATGGGGGCCAGCTTCTCCCCTAGTTATGCTTGCCTACATATGGGCAGGTGGGAGGAGCAGGTCCTCATGGAAACCCACCGGGAAAGCATGCACAAACACGTAAGGATGTGGCTTCGTTTTATTGACGATTTGTTCATAGTGTGGCAAGGGAATGTAGATGAAGCAAATAATTTTGTAGAGGCCATCAACTAAAATCAGGTCAATTTACATTTCACCGCTACTATTAGTGCAACCAGTGTTGAGTTCTTAGACACACAGGTGTATGTAAATAACAACAAGTTAGAGACCAGATTATTCCGTAAAGAAACAGCAGGAAATACCACTCTTCACGCCAGCAGCGCCCATCCTAAACATTTGATAAACAGCATCCCCTATGGGGAAATGCTAAGGATGAGGCGTCTATGCAGTAACAATGAGGACCTGACAGTGGCACAGGAAGAAAGCAAGAAAAGATTTTTGCAAAGAGGGTACCCGGTGAAAGTGATTGACAAAGCCATCAGCAAATCAATGGCAATCACAAGGGAAAGAGCACTTACAGAAAAGACTAAACCAGCAACAGAAACCTCTAAAACCCAAACTAGTGCACTAACCACATTGAAAGAGGATAAGTTCAGAATTATAGTAAAATTCAGCAGACAACACAGAGAGATACACAAAATTATACAGCAAAATTGGCCTATGGTTCTAACTGATCCGGTAATAGTACCCCTGCTACCGCAGAGAGTGTCCATTACGCACAGCAAGGCCCCATCAATGAAAGACAAGATTGTTAAAACTAGTCCTGAGGTCATTGAAGGGAACAATTGGCTCCAAACAGGCAAGGGTTTTTATAAATGCAAAACATGTAAGGCATGTATTTAGGGTGTCAACACAAACAAATACCAGACACCCTTCAGTGAAAGGCAGTTTAGAATATCCAAATTACTTACATGCAAGACGGAATTTGCTGTCTATGTGCTGCAGTGCCCATACGGCTTGCAGTACGTAGGCAGCACCAAGCTACCTGTACACAAAAGGATATTACAACACCTACGGGCTATAAGTAATCATGATAACACCTATCCAGTAGCTCGACATTTTAAGGATAAGCACAATTCAGACACTACCTTGCTTAAATACTTTGTGATTGACACAGTGCCGCCAAGCAGAAGAGGAGGGGACAGGGAAACTAAGTTAAGAAAACTGGAAACACAATATATTCTCCAATTAGATTCCCAGTCCCCGGGGGGCCTAAATGCAACAGAGGACCTACACACTTGCCTAATATGAATACCCAGCCTCACATGATAAATAAAATATATATCTTTCACGAAAATAGAACTTAACTAGGACGTCTACTGCAAACATTAATTTTTATTCCACCAGGTAATAACTAACTCTGTTTTATGGATCGTAATGGGTTTATTAGCAATTAAGAGACAATCAATACGTTCTACATTAAGGTATCGAATGTTGGTCTTATACAATATTGCTGAGTGTTATATAAGGGATTTTATATACATGCATACGCATTTTTAGGTGTTATATTTTACATCTATAGTCGATGATGATTTTTAAGTGTATTTTATATATTTATATATTTATATATTTATAAAGCGTTACTTTGCACATTAAAATATCCTGAGATCCAGAAACGCAAAAAGGAAACCTAAAACAATGATATGGTGGTCAGACGAAAACAATACAGAGTGTCAACAACGGCTCTGGACAAATCAATGGGAGATATAGAATAAATAATGAAATACCCGATACGTGTATTAGCCAATTCTAATGCATTTTCTAAAATAACCTCCAGTTGCCTTAAACTCAACAATGTTTATAAGGCATGAATGCTCTGATTTCCTTGGTTTTTAATGCACTTCAGCACTTTAATGCGTCACCAATGTTTATGATTTAGGAGGTCAATCATATGACATTATTATGATATGTCCTTATAACAAATAGGTCATGATTTAATAATCAGGTATTTAAACCGAGATCTGTGAACATCAGCAAAGGAATCATGACAAATGTTACTGATAAAAGACAAAAAAGACCAGTTCAAAATAAGAAAACTGATAAATACACCGTGTACAAGATTAACTGCGTATATATGAAACAGTCACGTTCAAAGCATTTAAAACGAAAATATTTGCATAAATTTCAGTATGTTATTGGTAAATGTTTTGAATGTTTTCTATGTCTATGGTAGAAACAATCATGTGATGCATGTCATAATGAGCACTGAGCACTTTAAAATCTTGCACGTAATCCCATTACCACTGTCATGTGATCAAGCCTTGTGGAAGGCGAAACGCGTAATGGCGACTGAGGCGGAATAAACTCACTTTGAAG
Organism: Calotriton arnoldi; assembly: GCA_963921515.1. Classification (NCBI taxonomy): domain Eukaryota; kingdom Metazoa; phylum Chordata; class Amphibia; order Caudata; family Salamandridae; genus Calotriton; species Calotriton arnoldi. Next base: position 4,187,577 of record CAWUFW010000339.1, read on the forward strand.
CACAATTTTGGGTCCGTGTCCGTGTATTGGAGATATCCGAGGGAGTCACGGAGTACATCTGATATATATATATATATATATATATATATATATATATATATATATATATATATATATATATATATATATATATATATATATATTAATCTCCCACAATCAAATCCTACCTTTGCTCCTGCTCCTTCATCAAAGCACATTAGTCCCCATTTCCTTCCTTCGGTCTGTTTAAAAAGAATATATATATATATAAATATATATATATATACGAATAGCATCCGCGCAGCAGCGCAAGTAAAGCCCGCACTCCGGACACTTTTTCCAAGGTGAAGTTTATTCGGCTAACGCGTTTCAGCCTGGTCGGTCTTCCTCGAAGCCATATATATATATTCACCTCCACAATCAAATCCTGCCTTTGCCCCAGCTCCTTCATCAAGGCACCTTGGTCCCCATTACTTTGCTTCGCATTGTTTAAACAGAAAAACAACTATTTTAATAACATTTAAAGGGATAGTGGTCTCCTGAACCTTGCAGGCCACCATTACTGTGAATGTAGCCAAGTGGAGATGTTGGATCAAGTCACAATTTGTGACCTCCCTAATGAATAATAATTAGGCAAATTGTTCTATGTCTGCCACCGATTCCTCTATTTTGTGAGTCGACCTATTAATACATTCGGTCACAATAGGTCAGTTCGCAAAATATATTGCTGTTGGCGAAAAGACAGTTCGCAATTTGTAAACGCTTTTTTCAACCAGTATTATAGTACATCTGGCCCTAACAGTCCTATTCTGGGCAGGTGGAGTGGAAATATATAAGGGAAGGATAGTGGACATCTGCTTGTTAATTCTCAGGCGTCAAATCTGAGACAGATAAATGGAATACTTCGACTTTCTGTCTGCTTTCTTTGCAGCAGGGGCAGCTCCTCCGTTTGAGCAGAGGATCATCGCCCCACTAACCGAAATGCCCCAAAAAAGCCCCAGAGATGAAAAATAAAATGATAATAAAGTTAATTTATTACCATTTTATTTTTCATCCACCCATCCTGAACCGAGCATCAAGACGTGGCGGAGCCTGCTGAGTGACAGCCACAGGGAGAAGGGTGGGCTGCCTGGGCAGTTCAAAGTGCGTATGTCCCTTAGGCCATTCGTCTTTTGACAGCCAGCCAGACATGCGTACTTTGACACCTCTAACCCAGCTATCTTAAGACAGCTGGATTAGACCAAGCCCAGGCCTCCAGTGCCCTCAGGAGTGCCAAGAAAGGCCACTCCCTCCAATCCTGGCACTGCTCTCATGCTGGTTAACAGCATGAGAGCAGCCCCAGGATTGGTTAGGGGAGTTTTTGAGGGTCCCACGATGGAGGTAGAATCGAGAAGAAGAAACCAAACTGGAGCGAGGAGGATGTTCATCAGATAAGTGCCAATTTATTTATTTGTTTAATGTGTGCAGTCACCCACCTACCACCCGTTTGCCCACCCCACCACTATCAAGTGCTGCCAGCCGCAACTGCTTCACAGGGTTTTGTTTTAGCTTTTCAGGGGCTAAGAGGTGTAAACAAAGATCTATCAGGACCACTATCCATGTAAACCGACCAAATACTTAAGTGTGGGTGCCATATATGGAATATCTCTTAGTTCAGTGAGATGCAGATGTTTTCCAAGGCGATCCACCCACTTTCAATGCTAAGCACTGAGAAACCTCCTCTCCCTAACCTTCTGACTGGCGGATCTCTCTTGGAAAAGAACATTACTTGACTGAGATCACATCTCTACCATCTAGGATATTACCAAGCTTAAACCTGGATGCATGTATCACATGTGCGCTCCCTGCTAGCACCCCAAAGCAGCTGAAATGCAGTGGGAGTAGGAAACAATAACAATGGATAAAATAAATGAATTCGATAATGACACTGAAGTATGAAAATATGTTGTTATACATCACGTATTTAAGGAGGCTGAGTTAAAAACCATGAGGGCGATTTTCAGACAGCGAAGGTATAGGAACCTCCCAGTATAAACTTGGTTGGTACAATAACATCCGGGTTACCCAGGAGAAACCCAGCATTCATTTCGAATTGTTTGTTAAGAAAAAAATATACCGACCCTAAACGTTTCTATGCTGAAAGAACCAGGACATTTGATACGTGAAAAAATGTGATAACATTGAAGAAATGTACTGAGCATGCGCAGGTATAAGTGATTGTTCATGCCGTCTCAACAAAACATGAGGCGATATCCATAAAGTCACACATCTAACATTGCAAATTCTTGTTAAATGCGAATGCGATTCATGGCGTGGCATCAATCACAATGTAATGACAAACTGTTTGTTCCATCCGGATCAAATTTAATGCAAATTGAATTGTGTGAACGTCTTTCACATTAAATTCAGATCTCTGATTGATGTCAAAACACCAGCAATCAGCTTCCTTTTGGTACGTGCTTAGAAACATTATTTTGCAATATTTAATGTACAATGCAGATAGTGGAGTGCATTAGTCCTATACTCTTTATCCCACTCCCTTGTGCCCTTGGAAAAGGTCACTAGTTGTGTGTCTGCTTCTCTCTGAGTATTGGGTTATAACGTAGTTCAGGAGGTGTGAAGATCCTTTTCTCCTATTGGCATTTATTTAACAGTGCAGGATTTCACATTTTTGCGAGCCAGCAAAGCCCAGCCCCCCACGTCACAGGTGGGTTGACAGAACATTCTTGCAGACACTGCATCACAGACATACAAAGATGAGTGATGCCTGGATGTAGTGATACACAATATGTATTTCTTCCAGTCATTAAATGCAAATGGCTTCTAGGTGTTATACAAGAGTTTCCTATGGGTACAGTTATATGAGGAAAATATGAGAGCCACTCCCATATTGTCTGGGAGCTGTAAGCCGACATGATTTCATAAGAAACTCCATTCATACTTCGAAAGGTTTGATTCACTTTGTCTTACACCTATTTGAGTTGACCCTTTACCTACTGCATACACTTTGCCGACCTTATTAAATTCCTACAGAATATTATTTTCAGTAACACACAAGACAAGCAAAGGCATCACTGCTGAACGAAGGTGCACATTGTACAATGACATATGTATCATGCGCTATTTTCCAGACATCTGTATTGGATGAAAATAAGTTCTTCTGTGTACTGAATTTTAACAGATAACTGAAACACATGCAGGTCACAAACTCAGATGGACCAAATGGTAATGACACTTTCTCTCTCACCGTACTCTACATATGACTCCATTTAGGATGCCACTCCAATTATGTTTAGATATTATGATTCAAAAGAAGCTTGTGCTGAGCATACTCTCGAATTTGTAACTTTTTCATTGACTTAGTCACATACCACACTTTGGTGAGAAAATACTTTCTCTACTTTAGTTTAACTTTTTCCATGTGACTGCAACAACTCTTGTGGTGAATGTGAATAACAGGTAGATTCTGAAACTCTGCTATGGTTCCCTGCTCTCTCTTGCTTTGGTTCTGACAGGGATACACGTTGTAAATTGCCATCTCATGTCTCATGTCACTAATCAATCATATAACTTTGTTATGGTGTGCGCCCTAAATACCAACACCACAATATCAATGGCACACAATACAGAGGACAAATTGTCGAAAATAAAATATCATCAGGTAAGTAAGTCTAGATTTTCTATACCTAATGCCACATATATATACCTTGGTGATATATATAGCTTCAAGGTAAGTAAATGTGGAGTTGTGAATAGTAAATCTATACTTCCCTAGAAGCACCTTAACTTTCGATATTTTGTCCCTCAATTTTCCGTCCTCGATATTTTTGTAGCCCGATATTCTGGGGGCTGATATTTCAGAGTACAACCCTTTTTTATGTCAGTCCCACCTGATAATCTGCTACCTTTGTTATGCTTACATTGGGTTTGAAAACTCTGTTACCTTAGTGTTGCTAAACCTGTGTAATCTTAGCCATTCACTTCAGAGAGTATTTTCCCCAGGGTACCTCTCATCCAGCAGCCATTTTACTGAGAAAGGGAGGTGGGTTCACTGAAAACCATTTGCATCTTCAGGAATTTGAAACCTCTTTCAGGAAAAACCTAAAAAAAGGCCTTGGGTAAGTGTCAAACAATAAGTTACCCCAGTGTTTACCTGTAAAAAGGCTTCCATCAGAGTTACATGTAAAACACATCGGGTCCTGGCTGGTTAACTTCTGAATCCTACTCCCTTTGCTTCCACTTCTCAATCTTTCCCCCATCTGACCCATCTATCCCATCCTCGTCGCCAAAATGTAGTAAAAAGAAGTAGGTCCAATCCAGGTAGTTTTCCATGTAGGTTTATTAAAGTAAGAAGTTACATAGGGGAGAGCCCCACCAGGAGCAGCCTCACTGCTGCTCAGCCCATCTCTAACTGACACACACGAACATTCCATTCACCCACATTCTCTCTCCCAGGCACTCAGGCTGAGCAGCAGCAGTTTAACATACTCACAATAGTTTTAGCTCAGCAGCAACTGGCACTTCAGCTTGGGCTGGCAGTAGAGCATTCTGCACATAAGTGGATATACAATCCTTTAACACAAAGAGAAATAAACAGTAAAATGGCCTTCACATATGCACCTTCTAATCAGTAAAGAACAGTGTCATCTTAAAGCTTTTGGTGCCTTAGGATAGACATATTTTGGGGCCGTCTGTTAAGAACAACTTTGATTTTTATTACCCATTTTCTGCTAATTACTGCTGAAGCCACACATTATTGAATTATATCATAAAGTTTTTGACATGGACTCATAAAACAATAGCTGAATATAATTTACTAGGGGTCCCAAAAATCCTTACATTGATGCTAGGTATAGAGAGACAGTGTCAAAAGAGAAAGTAGAGGTAGACAAGGAAAGTGAGAGAGGTTGAGATAAAGAAATGGACAGAAGTGAGATAGACAGAGAGAAAGATCACCTTCCCAGGAGACCCCCTAAAAGGAGGGAGTCCTGGGCAATTGCCCACGTTGCCCATGCCTTAAAACATCTCTGATAAACAGCTTGATGCTGCAGTGAATGCTGACACACATAGGGCCCGATTATAAGTCTGGCGGTTCCATGGACCGCCAGACTGATGGAGGCCTCCCGACCGCTCTATTATGAGTGGGGTGGTCGGACTGCCACAGCCCTGCCGCAACCGCCAGGGACCGCATTCCCTGGCGTTGTTGAGGCAGTCAGGTGGCCGCAATATGCTAGGCGGGACCGCCGCTGTCCCGCCAAGAATATTACGAGATTACTCTCCGCCGGAGGTGTCATGGAGGTTCCCCTGTGCCTCCTCCACATGTGGATGCACACGGGAGGCACAACATGTGTTCCTGCAGGGCATGGACTTTTCAGTCTATGCCTTGCAGGAACTGTTTTTGGTGTTTCCATTGCGGTGCCCATTTTCAGGGCACCGCAGTGGGAATGTAAAAAAATAGCCAGACAGGAATAAACTCCAAATCTGGTGGGCGGTCTGACCACGGCTTTGGTGGTGCGGCGGCGGCGGGCAGACCCAGCGCATCACCGCCAAAGTCGTAATCAGACCCTAAGACACAAATCCATAGTATTCTGCTGCAAACTCTAGATCTAGCATCTTTCTCTGTGCTGCAAGTCCATTGCAGGCTCCAAAGCTCCAGCATTTAGTAGTACCAAGTTGCCACTTGTAGGATGAGGCACTCAGGTCACACACAGTATGATGCATAAGATATATATACAGGCATAATGACAGTAGAATTACCAAAGACCCTGATAGTATTGGTCAACCAATGTTACATAAACTACATATTCGAGATTTTTGTATGTGACAGGTTATTCCTCTACTGAGAACTTATACTGGCAGAGATAGTAACACCCACATAACAGCACTGAGAATCGAGGCAGGTTCAAAGCAATCACACAAAGAGGTTTCCTAAATGGGACAAAGGCAATATGGTTATCAACGATAAAGCCCAAGCAATCCATAAAAGGTAAAATTATAGAAGCCCAGATACATTAAAAACACACAGCTTTGTTCACATCAGTCCCCTTGACCACAACGCATATTACTGCCAATGAAATGATAAAGCATAGATGGGAGTATAAAAAGATGATTGACAGACTGCAGGTCAAATAAAAATAAATAAATACATGATCTAAGTGAAAGGCTACTCCTTTAATAAAACTCATAAGTTCTAGCTGCAAGTCCAACGCAAAGAAACACCACTCAGCCATACCTTGGTCACCTGACTGCTCACACTGCACTTGTTCCAGAGAAACTTAGGGCCTTATTATGAGTCTGGCAGTCCACAGTCTCCCGACTGGCCTTTTACAGCTAGGGTGGATGGGCTGCCCTGGGATCACCGCTATCGCCACAACTGCCAAGGAACCGCCAGTCCGTGGCGGTTGTGTGGCAGTCCTTAGGGCGCAATATGCTTGGCGGGGCCACTTCGGCCCCACCAAGCATATTACGAGTTTCCTCACCACCACACTTTTGAGTCCGCCATGAAAAGTGTGGTGTTGAGGAAACAAAGGGGACCCTACAGGCCCCCCGTCCCTCACACCATGTGGATTCACACATGGGGGCACAACATGTGCCCCCGTGTGCATGCACAACAGTACCTGCAAGGAATGGACTGCAGCAGTCCATGCCGTGCAGGTACTGCCTTTGACGTTCCCACTGCTGCACCTATTTCATAGGCACCACCCTGGGAACGCCAAAAAACCGCCCGCCAGACCAGAAGAAAACTCCTGATTTGGTGGGCGGTTCCTATACAGGATTGGCGGTGCGGAAGTGGGGCAGTCCCGCTCCCGCACTAATAATGCCCTTAGACAATTGTGTCAGATGAAGGAAATGAGCAATAAGAACTGGATTGAGCCCTGCCTTTAATGCAAACCCTTAAACTGCAAATAGGTATTTACTTTTTCTGCAGAAGCTCTAAACGGGAATAATCTCCTTAGTGAAATACAGAAGTTATTGACAGTCCTGAATACATCTTTGTGGGATACTATTCACAGTTTCTTTAACTGAACTTGCAGTACAACAATCAAGCAGTGAGAACTTCCCATAGGCACCCTGCAGCAAAGGAGCATCTCAGAAAATTAGGTGTTGACTTTACTACTAAACATAGGTTGTGCTACAGTTGCCACTCAGACATTTTCTATCCATGCCTATTTCTTAAGGAAGTACTGTGTTTGTGGTAGCAGTGTGATCTGATGAGATATTTACACACTACACATTCCTTTGGGATCCACATTTGTTCTAAATAGATCAGAACAGTATTTACAGAAATTTATCCTGCACAAATAGCATTTCCTCATCGACTGATATGATGGATTTATTGATGTTTTTAAGGATTCTTGCTCAATATTGTACACCAGTGGAAAACAGGGTATCAAGCACCTGGAGAAAAGGGCGCTAAATTTGATGGTTGTTTTGGATTACAGCAACCAGTATAAGGCACATGGGGAGGTGATCTGGGTATACTGAAGGGAATCCAGCAAGAATGGGGTGTTTCAGCTAGTAGTCTGGAGGCTGATTCTTTGACAAATGTTCTGTAGGTGACTCTAAATGTCCCATCAGTGTCCAGCCAAAACCAAACCATGTTTTTCAACTGGGGGCCTGAGCAGAATACTCTACTTTACAAGAGGGGAGAGTGGTACTTAAGACCTATTATTCTGTCCTTCCTAACAAAAGTATGTACTCACAAAAAGAAGACTAGGGCTACTCTGTAAATGGCCAGCTGGGCCAGATGTGCCATTTGGAAGTACAAGGCCCTCCCCCACATAGTGTGGCATGCTTCATCATTGCGCATTCCCATACTTAAACTCATAAGAGTTCAAGTGGGCTACAATCGCCACTGGTGGGATCGAGGGTTTTTTTGTGTGTCAAGTAGACATTGTTTCCCGGTGACAGAGGAAAAAGTACATTAAAACAGTCTTCAGTACTTAATTCTAAACTCCTCAAATGAAGCAAACCTCTGGTCTTGAAAAAGATCTCCCAATCTGCATAATCCCAGCTTCTCCCATCTAGCCAGACAAGTGTCCTGAAACATTCCAGGATTGAAGGGTTCTTTTGTATCAGGTTATACCAGTTCCATCTCCCGACACCATACTTCTTTCTTAGTTCGACCCAGTTTTCATAAGCAGCTCCCAGGACCTTAAACCTAGCTTTCTTGTAGTAGCTGGGGTCTAGCAGTCTTAGCAGGCATCCTTTAGCTAGTGATCCTATTGTTAACTCAAAAATTGATGGCACACCCCATATAGACTCTGGTGAATCCTCTTTATTACTCATAGGAGCCTGTATATATTGTAGAGATGCCACTAAGTGATAAGTTTTAAAATTTGGGAGCCCCCAGCCCCCTCTTTCTCTAGGTAAGGTCAAAAATTTGGTTTCCCTCCCTGTTTTGTCATAAGACCATATAAATCTAATCACAAGAGTATCTAATGCTTTATACCAAACATTCTCGAACTCAAGCGGAATGGATTTAAAAAGATAAAAAATCTTTGGTAAGAGCAACATTTTTATAAAGTTGCAGCTGCCAACTATGGACAAATGAAGATTATGGCATCGCTCAACATCTTATTTTGCTTTGGCTAATATAGGTAAAATATTATTCTTGACCACCTGATCTACTTTTGTCCCTATCTTTATCCCCAAATAAACCACCTGCTTTACCACCCATGGATCCTGAGTAGCTACAAGATGATTCCCTACCAGTTGTGTTTTTTGTCTATTAAGGGAGTAACCTGAGATTTTCCCAAATTCCATTGCCTCCTGCTTCACTATCAGCATAGTGGACGTTGACTCTACCGATACAACTAAGATATCATCTATGTAAGCTAGAATTTTAGTTTCAAAGCCTTGAAACTTAGCCAGAACTATGGCTGGATTGTCTTCTAGTTTACAAATAAAAGGATCTATATAGACAGCAAATAGCAAAGGAGAGCAGGGGCACACTTGCCTTGTTCCTCTCTCAATATTAATTAACCCTGACTGGTTTCCCATAATTTGTAACCTGGTTACTGGACGTCTATATAATGTGTGCATTGCTTTTTTATAAAGCTCATCCCAAAGCTAATCCTTCTCATAAATTCCCACAGATAATCCCGATTGACCCTGTTGAATGCCTCCTCAGCATCCAAAAGGGCCATAGCCATTGGTTCGCCCACAAGCTCCGCTGCATTGAAAAGCATGATCATCGGTCATATGTGATCCCTTGTACTTATGCCTGGAATAAATCCATGTTTATTCCCGGATACCTTACTACAATGTCTCTAAGTTTAGTGGTCAAATTAAACGATAGCACAATTAATTGCTGAGAGCAAAGGGAGAAACCAAGGAGACAAAACACAATTCAACAAAATTTTTGGTAGTCGTATATATTTGTTATAAATAACTTCATATATTTAGACATGTGTAAGGACAGCACTGCGTTACATTAAATGACGTGTAACCTGTGGGATACTTAGAACAAGTTCTTGTGAAATGGTGACGATGCAAGTGACACGTGAGGAAGTATGTACAGCGACACAAAGGGGCGCAATAAAAAGACAGTTGATGGTGACATTTACATAGTAGAGATACCTAAACAATGAATGTTAATATATACAGGTGGAGTCAAGATGGGTATCCTCGAAGAGCTAGCGCAAACAATTTGCTGTAAGAGTCGACGGCGTTTCGGCCTGTTGGAGTGTTTATGCCATCATCAGGACCAGGTTACTCTTATTTTAATTACAGTGATGTGGGTAAGAATAAATACACTCAATGGTGGACCGAGTTGGAGAAAAGGGAGAGGAATTGTAGTAAAAATGGGAGGCAAAAGGGGGGGTGGGTTGGGTTGGGTTTTGATGAGCCCAAGATGAAAGGTGAAGACAGGTTAGAGCGCGGCGAAGTACGTCAGAGCACGAAGGAAGATTACCTTGTGTCTAGGCTCAGGGGGAAGTCAAAGGACAGGTAAGTTGTCCCTGTCTGTGATTTAGAAGCGCGGAGACGCAGATGTCGCCAAAAACTGTTGCAGTGACTTACGTGTGGTATGCGACAGGAGTCCCAATCGTAGGCGTACAGAGTCCCTGTATGAATCAGGTTTAGGACGCATCTGTCTGAAGTGAGAGAAGAGAAGGTAAGTATGCCGATCAGGGGTGGAAGTGGGAAAAAGGGGACTGGAAGGGAGGGAGACTCACTGGTCTGGAGGGGTCAAAGGTAGTCACGTTGGGAAGTCTCTGATCGAAGGTCCAGAGGGAATCCGGTGGTTGCTTTTGGATCTGCAGAAGGGGAAGAGCTGCTGCCTCTTGTCGTCTAGGAAAGAAGGGAGGTGCGTGGAACAATGAGGCGCAATGTGGGCAGTGTTTACAAACTACTGGGTAAAGAAGGGAGGGGGTTAGTCTGAACAGATCAAACCCGGGAGTCTCAACCCGGGGGTGGAGTGCAGTATGACCGGACTGCCGTAGCAACTGGAGTAAGGGACTGAAATAAAGGATAAAGCCAGGTACCAGGAGGCAGTGTGCAGTCTGGTCTCGCTGGGGTGAAGGGGTGAGGAGTGGTCAGCAGCACAGTGCGATTGTATAAGGGAATATCGCTAGTGTGGTAGAATGGAGGTAAGTCTAAACTAACGTGGGCCCCAAGATAAATGGTCCTGGTGGGCAAGCGCAAAGGTGTCTGGACAATAGGGAAGAGGCCTCAGGGGGTCGGGAAAGGGGGGCTTGTGACTGGGGAGAGAAGCGGGAAATGGATGGCGCGGGTGGCGAGCGTTTGGAGAAGAGGGAAGGGCAGCCCTTAGGTGGCGTCAAAAGGAATAACGAGGTGAATGGTGGCTGGATTGTGCGATCGGTCAAAGATCTGGGGATCAACATAGCGTTAGTGAAGGCGCCATAACTTACTTAGTTGGAGCAGGGAGTCACGCTGGAATTAATCACGGATGTACGGAGCCAGCGTTAGACAGGCCCGGACAAGGACGGCATTGCACTGTGACTGAGTTAAGGAAGTTCCAGTCACGTGATACGCGTGAGCATGTTCACGTTTATGATAAACTAGACTGGTGCAATGAAGGTTAGGGAAAAGGAAAGGAAGGAAAGACCTATGAATTTAGCGTGATTATTGTGATTTATACAAAAAATTTATTAAGAGCACTTTAACAGACATATAATCATAGGTAAACTGGAATTAGAAAGTGAATTAAGGAGGTTAATTAATTAAAACCAAATGAACAGTTTAAAGGGACCTTTCCCAAGTAAGCACTCGGTCATTTGAGTTATATAAGCCAGTGAAGTCATAATCAATGATTGTGGTAGTGAGCAAGGTATTATACATTTAAATGAAAAAACTTCATAAATTAAAAATTACAAGATCATGCGTTAATTTGTATATAGTGATGGCTACAACAGTCAAGGCAATGAAGACATGATATTCAAATGGCGTATTTAGGATTGACAAGTAAGGAATGGGAAAACAATTGGTGTGTTATATGAGGGATGATAGAGAGCAAGAGGATAGCCTGCATAGAGTGGACACAGTGCAGATATATCATCAAGATGCATCGAACGTTTGCCCGTGTGGGGCACACTGTGTGTGGGACATGTAGAATCATGTCAGTGCATTTTTCCATTCATCTAAGGGTATTTAAGCCATGTTCAATTGTATTGCAGCGTGCTATCCAGCGGCACTCACATCTGTATAGACGTCTCTGCATATTGCCACCCCTAACTGGTAGGGTAGGTTGATCAATGACCAACCAAGTGAAGTCAGTTTCCTTGTGGCCATGTTCTTGGAAGTGCGGTACCAGTGGTGCGGTTAGCACGCCACATCTTATGCGGCTGCGATGTTGAATGATCCTGTCCTTGATCATTTGGGTCGTCTGGCCGATGCAGAAAAGGTCACATGGGCAGCATATAGCGTATATCACGTTATGTGATCTGCAGTTGGTAAATGTTTTTAGTGGATAATTCTGTCCATAAATTTTGAATTGTTTGGTGTTCAATGAGGTTGAGCATGCAACACATCTTTGGCACTTGTAGTGGGCCAATATTGGTGGTAAGCCCCAGGCCCTCGTGATAGATTCCTCTCTGGTGCTATCCTTGGGCCAAGTGAGTGCATGTACCAGGTGGTCTGCCAAGTTTCCACCCCTGCGGTAGGAGAACAGTGGAGGTTCATTGAAAATTCCTAAAGGGGCAAGAGTATCCCAATGTTTTTTTATGACTTTGGTGATCTTGTTGCTGGTGGGGGATAAAGTGGAGACAAAAGGGATGCGTGTGTTTTTTCTTTTTTCCTGTGGTGTTAATCTAACCTAACTACTCTGACGAATATATCCAGAGAATTCTCAGTGGACCATCTCTCCTTCCCTCCACTCCCACTCCCTCTTCCACGACAGCTAACTCCTCCCGTATTCTACTGGACAGACTTGAAAAATTAAAAAAGAAACAAATCCACACAAATCTCCATGCCCGCATGTTAACGGAATACCTAAAATCCAATGTTATTCCACTAGGACTACAAATTCGCAACGTCCCAGCTATCTTCACACAGGACCCTAAATTTAGATTGGGATTCAGCCACCTAGCCACAACGTGTTCAAGACACTGGATGGCCCTTGGCATCGACACAGCCCTTGAACACAGCTGCAAGGAACTAGAGGAGATAGCTGAATTGGAGAAACTCATTCTAGAAGATAGTACCATTGTGGATGCCAAAAACCTTCTGTATAAAATAAACACAACCATCTCCAACTTTGACACGTTTGAACAAAATAAGAAAATCAATAAAATCCAAAAGGACATCCGCAACTACAACAACGAACAAACTTACCCTTATCTCAGAGAGGATTTCTACGACACACCCTACCAACCATCTAGATCACAAAGAAATTGGGGAAGATTCTGCAACCATCAACAAGTTTCTTTTTCAGACTCCTTTAACACCTCAGCCAAAAACTCCAGCCCCGGCGAGGGCCTAAGTACTGCCAGACCACAGAGACCTCAACCGCAAAGACCTCAACCTTTACTCCAGGCTGGTTTTTTAGACACAAACCGAGGCAGAGGAGGTACGAGGGGGAACTACCAGTACCAATACTCAGGAGAGCGCCAAACCCGCCGCAAATTTTATCAATGGGGCCCGAACTAACAACAGAAACCACCACCAATAATACCAACAACACCCCCAAGTCGCTCCCTATATTCAACCTATCCCAACATGATCTCTCGCCTCATGAAACCAGCCTCTTGAGCAAAGGACTCACCTTTGTCCCAACAGACAAAAGCAACTTCTTTGAATTACAGGAAAACCTGTTGCAATTCTTCAGAAGGATAAGACTTTAAGCAGTTCTTCGCGGAGAGACCACCACGCGAGCAAGCCACTCGCTCCCTTTTCCAACCAACCTCCACTTTCCATCCCTCCTCAGCCTTGATGCAGGCTAAAATTCTGACCTTTGAAAGACGTGTTCTACTTGAAATGAAAAACATCCAATCCCAACATGAATTCATACCCTACAACCTCCCCTACATGAAAAACAAGCTTTGAACACCCTCACATCAAACAAGGATATAATCATCAAACCAGCTGACAAAGGCGGAGACATTGTCATTATGGACCAAGCGAAATATGATACTGAGAACCTAAGACAACTGGGCAAAATTGACCACTACTGCGCACTACCAGGTGATCCATTACCAGAAACAAGATCCAAAATCCAAGAGATAACGGAACTGGCAAAATCTGAAGGCATCATTACAGACAAAGAAGCAATATACCTCAATGACAGCCACCCCGTACTCCGGTTATTTACGTCTTACCTAAGATACACAAGGATCTACAAAACCCTCTGGGTAGACCAATAGTATCGGGATGCGGCTCAATCCTGGAGCCCATAGGCAAATACATTGACAGTATCATCAAGGAATTCGTCCCACTCACCGACACTTATGTCTGTGACAGCATGGACCTGATTAACCTCATTGATGACACCCCTTTCACTGTAGGATCAGACTTGATGGTTGGCATGGACATCGAATCACTTTACACCAACATTCCCCACAGGGAGGGCCTTTTGGTCATAAAGGATATACTTGACTCAAGACCACACCCCGCTCGTATTCCCACGGACTTCGTGATGGCCCTACAGGAAATTGCATTAGGAAACAACTACTTCCTATATAAAGACACGTATTACATACAGATTAAAGGGGTCTCGATGGGCGCCTGCTACGCCCCCAATTTCGCGATACTTTACGTATGCAACCTGGAGAAAACGAAGAACCTTACCCCACTTAACCCGTTCAGAACAAACATTTCCTTTTGGCGTCGCTATATAGACGACATCTTGCTCATTTGGACAGGCAATAACGAGACATTACTACAGTTTGTTGAATGGCTTCACACTTGCCAATGCCACCTGAAATTTACCATCGACCTCAAAGAAAATCACTTACCTTTCCTAGACCTTTCACTCCAGGCGGAAGAGAACAAAATAGGCACATCACTATTCAGAAAACCAACGGAGCGAAATACCCTACTGCTATACTCTAGCTTCCACCCACGGAGTCTACGTGATGGTCTTCCCTTTGGGCAATTCTTGAGGATCCGTAGAAATTGCAAGTGGAGAAAGGATTTCTTCCGTGAAGCAGCAGTCCTTACTGAGAAACTTATCGCTCGTGGATACCCTAAGAAATTGGTAACCAGAGCCCGCAAGAGGGCATGGTATAACCATTGAGAGACTTTGTTAACACCAAAGGAAAAAAGGAAAATCACATGCATCCCTTTTGTCTCCACTTTCTCCCCCACCAGCAACAAGATCACCAAAGTCATAAAAAAACATTGGGATACTCTTGCCCCTTTAGGAATTTTCAATGAACCTCCACTGTTCTCCTACCACAGGGGTCGAAACTTGGCAGACTACCTGGTACATGCAATGACTTGGCCCAAGGATAGTACCAGAGAGGAATCTATCATGAGTGCCTGGGGCTTACCACCAACATTGGGCCACTACAAGTGCCAAAGATGAGTCGTGTGCTCAACCTCATTGAACACCAAACAATTCGAAATTTATGGACAGAATTATCCACTAAAAACATTTACCAACTGCAGATCACATAACGTGATATACGCTGCCCTTGTGACCTTTTCTACATCGGCCAGATGACCCAAATGATCAAGGACAGGATCATTCAACATCGCAGCCGCATAAGATGTGGCGTGCTAACCGCACCACTGGTACCGCACTTCCAAGAACATGACCACAAGGAAACTGACTTCACTTGGTTGGTCATTGATCAACCTATCCTACCAGTTATGGGTGGCAATATGCAGAGACTTCTAAACAGAGATATGCGTGCTGCTGGATAGCACGCTGCAATACAATTGAACATGGCTTAAATACCCTAGATGAATGGAACAATACACTGACATTTTCTACATGTCCCACACACAGTCTGCCGCACATGGGAAAATGTTCGATGCATCTTGATGATATACCTGCACTGTGTCCACTCTATGCAGGCTATCCTCTTGCTCTCTATCATCCCTCATATAACACACCGATTGTTTTCCCATTCCTTACTTGTCCATCCTAAATACGCCATTTGAATATCATGTCTTCATTGCCTTGACTGTTGTAGCCATCACTATATACAAATTAATGCATGATCTTGTAATTTTTAATTTGTGAAGTTTTTTCATTTAAATGTATAATACCTTGCTCACTGCCACAATCATTGATTATGACTTCACTGGCATATATAACTCAAATGACCGAGTGCTTACTTGGGAAAGGTCCCTTTAAACTGTTCATTTGGTTTTAATTAATGAACCTCCTTAATTCACTTTCTAATTCCAGTTTACCTATGAATATATGTCTGTTAAAGTGCTCTTAATTAATTTTTTGTATAAATCACAATAGTCACGCTAAATTCATAGGTCTTTCCTTCCTTTCCTTTTCCCTAACCT
The DNA here is from genome assembly GCA_963921515.1 of Calotriton arnoldi. Lineage (NCBI taxonomy): Eukaryota > Metazoa > Chordata > Amphibia > Caudata > Salamandridae > Calotriton > Calotriton arnoldi. The sequence continues at coordinate 4,203,483 of CAWUFW010000339.1, forward strand.
TCATTGCACCGGTCTTGTTTATCATAAACGTGAACACGCTCACGCGTATCACGTGACTAGAACTTCCTTAACTCAGTCACAGCGCAATGCCGTCCTTGTCCGGGCCTGACTAACGCCGGCTCCGTACATCCGTGATTAATTCCAGCATGACTCCCTGCTCCAACTAAGTAAGTTGTGGCACCTTCACTAACTCTATGTTGATCCCCAGATCTTTGACCGATTGCACAATCCAGCCTCCGTTCACCTCGTTAATCCTCTTGAATACTAAGGGCTGCTCTTCCCCCTCCTCCACACGCTCCCCACCGGCGCCATCCATTTCCCGCTTCTCTCCCCAGTCACAAGCCTTCTGTTCCTGACCCCCTGCGGCCTCTTCCCCATTGCCCAGACACCTTTGCGCTTGCCCACCAGGACCATTTATCTTGGGGCTCACGTTAGTTTAGACACACCTCCATTCTACCACACTAACGATATTCCCTTATACTATTGCACTGTGCTGCTGACCGCTCCTCACCCCTTCACCCCAGCGAGACCAGACTGCTCACTGCCTCCTGGTACCTGGCTTTACCCTTTATTTCTGTCCCTTACTCCAGTTGCTACGGCAGTCCGGTCATACTGCACTCCACCCCCGGGTTGAGTCTCCCGGGTTTGATCTGTTCAGACTCACCCCCTCCCTTCTTTACCCAGTAGTTTGTGAACACTGCCCACATTGTGCCTCATTGACTCATGCACCTCCCTTCTTTCCTAGACGACCAGAGGCAGCAGCTCTTCCCCTTCTGCGGATCCAAAAGCAACCACCGGATTCCCTCTGGACCTTCGACCAGAGACTTCCCAACGTGACTACCTTTGATCCCTCCAGACCAGTGAGTCTTCCTCCCTTCCAGTCCCCTTTTTTCCACTGCCACCCCTGATCGGCATTCTTACCCTCTCTTCTCTCACTTGAGACAGATGCGTCCTAAACCTGATTCATACAGGGATTCCGCATGCCTACGATTGGGACTCCTGTAGCATACCACGCGTAAGTCGCTGCAACGATTTTTGGTGACCTCTGCATCTCCGCGCTTCTAAATCACAGACAGGGACAACTTACCTGTCCTTTGACTTCCCCCTGAGCCTAGACACGCGGTAATCTTCCTACGTTCTCTGACGTACTTCGCTGCGCTCTAACCTGTCTTCACCTTTCATCTTGGGCTCATCAAAACCCAACCCAACCCACCCACCCTTTTCCCTCCCATTTTTACTACAATTCCTCTCCCTTTTCTCCAACTCGGTCCACCATTGAGTGTATTTATTCTTACCCACACCACTGTGATTAAAATAAGAGTAACCTGGTCCTGATGATGGCCTAAACACTCCAACAGGCCGAAACGCCGTCGACTCTTACAGCGAAATTTCGACGCTAGCTCTTCGAGGATACCCATCTTGACTCCTCTTGTATATATTAACATTCATTGTTTGGGTATCTCTACTATGTAAATGTCACCACCAACTGTCTTTTTGTCGCGACCCTTTGTGTCGCTGTACATACTTCCTCACGTGTCACTTGCATCGTCACCATTTCACGAGCACTTGTGCACAGTATCCCACAGGTTACATGTCATTTAATGTAACGCAGTGCTGTCCTTACACATGTCTAAATATATGAAGTTATTTATAACAAATATATACGACTACCAAAAATTGTATTTTGTTGAATTGTGTTTTGTCTCCTTGGTTTCTCCCTTTGCTCCCAGCAATTAATTGTGCTATCGTTAAATTTGACCACTAACTGGTACCCTTAGAGACATTGTTGTATGTTATAAATGCTTGCCCTGGTCTCTATAGGGTGTATGGGCTATCTCCTGTAGTCTGATATTGATTCCCGGATACCAGCTTAGCTATAATTCTTTAAATACCTTCAAATTCTCAGCTTTTTAAATAAAAAAAATGGGGGACAGGTTGGTTTGGAGAGGATACCATTCCTGGATCTTCTTCATGGGGTGGAAAACTTTCTATTAGTTTAATATATAACCAGTAATGTAAATGGGCACCAGATGATCTTGAGATGTATAATGTTAAGTGGCAGGAAAAGCTTGGGATAGATGAACATAGCTTCTATGATTCTCTGGAGCTAAGCTTTGCAGTGCTATGCTCTTCGGGGCTGCAAGCACAGAACTACAACACAATCTTTGACTTATATTTTACCCAAGCAAAAATCTCCAAATGGGGACGGACGGAGGGGGTCAATTGCCCATGATGTCAATTTTATGCAGCAGATCTAGCCCACATGTTTGTCACATGCCCTGTATTAGACACATTAAGATTGCATATTTCTAAATTCTTAGGAAATATATTTAAAATTAATCGGGATCAAACTCCTCGAGTAATGGTATTGGGGGTGGACCCGGATCTGGAATTGATGGGAGGGGAGGCCTTGGTGTTCATCACGATGGTAGTGTTTCGGATCTGCATTGCATCAGGGTGGTTGGATTCGCAGGCACCATTTTCCAACAGTGGCAAGGGAGGTTTTTTTCTATTTTTAATTTAGAGACTTCACTTTATAAACGTAAGGGGAGAGGGGCTAAACAAAAGGGCAGAAGGATTTGGGGGCATATTAGCAAGGGCGTTATCGCCGCTTTAGCGGCACTTTTTGCCGATAAAGCGGCGATATTTTTATCGCCCTATTAGCAAGCTGTCGCTAACAGCTGTTAGCAACAGCTTAATGGCGATAGCGGCCGTTTTGTTGCCGCTTTGCATGTCAGCGATAATTATCGCTAATGACATGCAAAGTAGGCGTTCCCAACTAAAAGCAACTGCAAACAGTCGCAAACACAACTTCCCCCTATTATCAATGCCCGCGAAGCGATAAAAAATCTCGCGCTAACCGCGATTATCGCTGGAATTTAACACCTGCTAAAAACTTGACTTACCTATTTTCTCAATGGGAGGTGGATTGTGGGGCTGAGTCCACCGTGGCATATCATCAAGCATTCCCCTATCGCTGCCCTATTATCGCTGGATTCCATGCGATTAACTGGCATTCCGCCGCTATCGCTGGATTAATTATCGCCATGGAGATACGCGTTGCTAATAACGCGCTATCTCGGTGATCAAATCCAGCGATAGCGGCGATAAAAAAACAAGCGCTAAGCGCGCTTTGCGATATTTATCCCAAAGCGTTGCTAATATGCCCCTTGGGGTCCTCTCGATGAATGGCTGCACTCGCAGGAAGATTAAAGAAATAGTTAGGTTAGATCTTTGGTTATTGGTAAAAGACAGCATATATGTGTTGGGATCCATGGGGAGGGCAAAGCTATCTGGTGATGCTTTGTTGGCTTTCATTGTATTTGCACTTTATCCACCCTTTGTATTATATATAATATGAACTTAGGGTACGTTGTGATATATATCTTTTGGTCTATTTTTTTTTTATACTAGTTGATGATATATTATCGAGTGTAATCGTATTATATTTTATCTTTTTGTGACCTGGATTTTACTACTTCTCATAACCTTCCCAGATTTGTAATGATGAAATATACAAAAATATTAATAAAGATAATTAAAAAAACCAGTCTTGAGTAATTCAAAAAATTATTTATTAATGGTTACTTTGACTGGATCACAATATGAGAGATAACACTCAACAGGTTGTTACCGGCGATGGATGGGGGCTATAAGAACCCTACCATCTGAAAGTGTATAATATTTCAGCCATCTCAACAAAGGGTCTTATAACTTTCATCAGGACCTATTCTAGTCTCTGGCCTAAAATCCGAATCTTCTATGTATAAAGTCTGCTAGACATAATTATCCTTAATTGCATGCTAAGTGTTCTAACGGGGAGAGCACTTATTACTGCAGAATTTCTCATTGGCTACTTTCACTAGGTTTGACAAATTTTTCTTAACCAGAGGAAGATATTAGCAGTGGGAACCAGGAGGCTGCACCAGGAGACAGCAAATGCTGCGGTGACCGTCACATTTTTTTTTTAAAGATCGTTTTTATTGACATTTTGTTTATTTCAGTCCTACATCACAATTTCCAGACCATGTGCATTATTTACATATTCAGATTAAACATTATGCATTCGGAGAGGACAGAAGGAGAACAAAAGAATGCAAAAGCTGATCAAATTTTACTCCCACGTTAGTTTCTTAGTCCTTCCTTCTTACATAACTTTGGTCCACATAAAGTGTCAACATCCCTTTGGTATAGTAATGATCTATGTGGGGAGCTCATCATGCTTGCTAATATTATCTAATGTATAACCATTTCTTTTTTTTTATAAACGTATTGAACCAATAACATCTGCTTCCTCCTGGAGTCAACATCCACCTTATTCTTCGATTGCCTATTTTATTTGTTGGTCGTGCGTCTTACTTTGATCAAGGGTGCAGGGGGCTTGGGAGGTCTAGCAAAGCTAATCCTGTTGCCTGTGTGCGATATCTCTATGTGTGGCATGTATCTTATGACCTATTGGGGTGGCATCTGGGAGGGGTGGTTCCCTTTGTCTGCTTCAGTCAGGGGGTCCCCTTTATGGTTCTCAATGTCCCTGGATCCTCGGGCTTCCTAGGCTCGCATTACTTCTGCCCAGTGTCCTGCCAGAGGCTTGCGGCTTTTGCTAATTCTGTCCTCTTGTGTCAGCGCCCTTTCCTCTGCCCTGGCCCAAGTCGAAACATCATTCTCCCATTCGGACACTCTAGGGCCCATAGTCGCGCGCCATCTGAGAGCAATTCACCTCTTGGCCAGAAGCAAGGCAAGGTCAATAAACCTATGTCCAATTTTTTCAGCTTTAGGCCTTGGGTATAGCCCCAACAGGCAGATTTCTGGACTGCATTTTAGCATGCACGCTATAACTCCATTCAGAGTATCTATGATCTTGAGCTAGTAATTCTGAGTCACTGAGCATCTCCAAATCATGTGTGCGAAGTTGGCATCCAGCTCTTTGCATCTACAGCATTTCTGGTCCTCAACCCCATGCATAATGTTGAGTCTATGTGGTGTGAGGTAGGTCATATGGAGTATATTAAACTGTATAAACTTAAAATTGGCATTCCTGGAGATTTTCTTTGGACTCTCTAAAGCTTTCCTCCTTTCAGCACTAGTCAGGGGTCTACCCACCAGGTCTTCCCATTTCTCCTGCATGTGGGCCAGGGGCAGTTCCGTCAAGGCCATTATCGCTACATATAGCCATTTTACAAGATGCCTGGCTGACCCAAGCGTCACTATTGCTTGAAGGGCTGAATGCGTGTCGGGTTTGTGTGTGTCTCCACTCCACAATGTGGCCAATGTTCCCCGGACATTATGGTAATTCAAAAACTGTTCTGGTGATAAGTCATGATATTCAAGAAATTCCGATAGAGGGAGTAGTTCTCCATCTTGATAGCAATCCCGGACTGTGGTTACTCCCACTGTCACCCACTCCCTCAACTGGCCTTGTGTGAAGGGGGAACCATCTCCTATCCATGGAAGCCCTATTAGTGGTAGGTCAGGTGCATAAATGGAACCCCTGCTGCGCGTTTAGTACATCGATCCCAGCATTTTAAGGCTACTTTTAACAGCACTTCCATGTTTTTTACCTTGTATTTGGGGTTTAATATGGTGGGTAGTAGTGTCCCGTGTGGGGTTTGTCCTGGTAGTCCCGGTGTCTCCAGTCCCCTCCCATCTAGCCACTGGGCTAACCACTGAAGTTGTGCCGCTAGATAGTAAGCTTTGAAGTCCGGGGCACCCAGTCCTCCCACTGTCAATGGTTGTCATAAAACCATGAGGGATACTCTGTTGCGACCCCCGTCCCAGATCAGGTCCCTCAGTAGAGCATCCATATCCCTAAACAATCTCTGAGAGATCACCACCGGGAGATTAACAAAATAGTATAACAATATAGGTAGGATAAACACTTTGGAAAGCACTATCCTGGCCATAACCGAGAATTTAAGGGATCGCCAGAAGGACACATTTGCCTTTAACATACAGACTGCACTGCCCAGGTTCCCCTCCAAGAGGTCAGCCTGACTATGAAACACCTGAATGCCTAGGTATTTGAAGGAGCTTGGGGTCCAAGTAGGTCCCGCTGGTAGGTCAAAAGGTCTGACCAGCGAGGGCCTCGCCGGGAATATCTGGGTCTTCCGAGGATTGACTCGGACAGAGCCCTAAAAATACTGCAAACTCCTCCAAGATGTAAATGGCCCGCGATATACCCTGGGCTCAGTCCCTTATGTACAGTAAAATGTCATCTGCATATAATGAGATCATATGCACCGACTCGTCTAGTATTATTCCGTGTCTCATTTCCTCACGTCTGAAGCGGACTGTTAGTGGTTCAATAGCCAGAGCAAAGAACAGTGGCGAAAGAGGGCAACCCTACCGTCTCCATCTTTGTATGGAATATGGGGAGTACACCACCCCGCCTGTTCGCACCCTAGCCACGGGGTCCGAGTATAGCAGGCGGACCCATCGCAGCCACCCATCTCCCAATCCCATGCTCTGCATCACCTGCAGCAAGATGTTCCACTGTAGGGAATCAAAGGCCATTTCCACGTCGACCACCATCACCACAGCATCTGGATACCTCGTCAGGCTGTTGTGAAATAATATGTGATACAGCCTTCTCAGGTTGTTAGAGGTCTACCTGGTTGGGATGAACCCATTTTGGTCCGTATGGACCAAACGCTGCATGTGCGGCAGAAGCCTAGTGGTCAACACCTTGCTGAGCAATTTGTAATCAAGATTCAGCATGGACAGCGGATGGTAGTCCACCGTACCCACCCAATCCGATTTATTTTTGGGCACTGGGACCACCAGCGTCTCCCGGGTGGAAGCTGGGAAGCAGTCCGCCTGCCACGCCACGGCGTACATTTTTTCAAGATGGGGGCCACCAGTGTTACGTAAGTATAATAAAATTCTGCCGGGAGACCGTCTGGTCCTAGGGTTTTCCCTCTGGCCATTTCCTTAATTGCTGAGCTAATTTCCTGTGTGGAAATCGCAGCCTCCAAGCTTTTCCGTGCCACCTGGTCTACCCCTTGTTATCCCAAGCCCTCCAGGTAAGTCACCATCATTTCTTCCTGTATCTCTCTGGGCCTCCCATATAACTTGAAATATTACTCTCTAAATGTACTGTTGACAAATTTGGGGGAGAAGATTGTCTGCCCCTCCGATGTTAGAATACTGGGGATTGGGGAACCTTTGCTTTCCGGCCGAATCAACCATGCAAGCAATTCCCCCCTCTACGTGCTGCCTCTCCTGATATGTTCGGAGATCCAGGATTCGCAAACGTTCCCAAGTTTCATTGTATTTACTTTTAGCGTCTTACAGTCGTTTCTTGGCCTCCTCATCTTTCCCAATGTCCCTATCCAGTGTCTGAATTTGGGATTCCAATGACTGGAGCTCCTGATTAATCTCCAGTCTTGCACCCACTGTTTGGCCCATGCATTGGCCCCTCAGTACCACCTTAAAGGCATCCCATTCTATTAAGGGGGTGCTTGCGGTGTCGTGGTTTCATTCAAAACAAGTCAAAATGGCAGCAGACTAAAACAGTAATCTTCAAGTAGGTTGAGGTCTAATCTCCATAATGGAATGGGAGCTCTCTCGGGTGTTGGGACGAATCTCAAAAGTAGGGGACTGTGGTCCGAAATGGAGCACCCCAGATATTCTGCCCCCGCTAACGTAGATGCTAGTTGCCTAGAACAGAGAAACATGTCTAATCTGGTGTGGAGACCATAAAGTGGCAAGTAAAAGGAGTATTCCCTCAGTTGTTTGTTTTGTAGCCTCCAAACATCTAATAGTTCCCATCTGGACATCCATTCCCATAGGCCCTTTGATGTCATGACTGCAGTGGTACCCCGTAAAGGGGGAGTGGCTCTATCCATGTCTAGGTCAACTACACAATTATAGTCCCCCCCAGGATCATGCCACATGCTGCCACTTCCAACAGTGGTTTAGAGAGCCGTTGCAGGTAGTGAATTTGGTCTTGATTCGGGGCATAGATGCTCCCCAGGGTTATTTCTCTTCCCCTCAGTCTACCCTTCACTAGTACATAACGCCCTTCCGGATCAATGATTTTGTGTGTCGCGTGAAAGGGGGTGCAGACTTAATCCACAAAAGGGCCCCTCTAGCATATGCTGAGTAGGTAGTCGCGCACAGCTGTCCCCGCCATCTGCGTCTGAGTCTGGCGACTTCTTCAGCCATCAGATGGGTTTCCTGAAGCATCACTATCTGTGCTCCTCTTTGTCTTATGAAGTTAAGTATACTGTAGTGTTTGGAGTGGGAGCCCATACCCCGAATATTCCAGGATAACAGTTTAACCTCATCTTCTGACCTTTGTGTGTTAGCCATAACTTTTCACTGGTTACGTTCCCCTCCTTCCTCCCCCCATCCCGTCTCGTCAACAGGCTTCGATCTGTGTTATGTGTGGTGGACCCCAGAGTAGCAAACAACAAACCCAACATTGTAACTCCCCATCCCAAGAGCGGACTGGCAATGACCAGCTGCTCAAACCTGTAAAGGAACATCACTTTGGTTAGAACGCCGCCTTCAGCTACACTCTGGTGGGGGGGAAAGTCAAAGTACTTTGAAAGGATGTTGGTTCCATCCCGGTTCTGCAGACTGTGGACAGGCCGACCAGCGCTCTCCCCGGGGAGTCATTGTATGTAATGTCTCTGGGTCTCAGGCACCTGGGAAAAAAAAGTTTTCCAGAGTTGGGCTTATTATATGATCTCATCGGCAGATCGTGGGGTGACTTTCGGCATGTACGATTCATTGCCTGTAATGTCTTCCGAGTCTGTTGATTGTGTTTGCTGTTCTGAAGATGAGTCTGTTGGTTTATCCGATTTTTGAGGTGACATAATCTGTGTCACCGCTTGCAGAGCAGCTTTCCTGTCCTGCTGTGTCTGGGAGGTTGTGGGTTTCTGCAGTGTAATCAATTTCTTCGTGCATCGTTGTCGATTCCTGGCTACTTGTTTCGTCCCTCGGGGGCCCGGTTGGGGTTTTGGCAGGAGTGCCCCTTTTTCATATGCCTCGAGCGAGGACCATGTCTTGTGTTGCAAAAGTGCGTGGTGCCATCCAGGATAATCCTAAACTTCACCGGGGAAAACAAGGGAGTACTGCAAGCCGGCCTCCCGGAGGGCCTTCTTGACCTCCATAAAGGATGTTCAATGCGCCTTCACCCTGGCCGTGAAATCTGGGAACATCAATACTTTGCTGTTGCCCAGTGCGTATGGGCCGTGGGTTCTCGCTTGCTGTAGGATCGAATCCCGGTCCCGGTAGTGTAAGAGTTTGGCATGCCCAGGGACTCAGTGCGCTCTTTCGAGGGCAAAGAACTTGGAGAGGGAGTCGGGGGGCATTTCTTCTCTCAGCTAGTTCTCCAGGAATGGCATCATGTCCATGCCTTCTGTGCCCTCCAGAATGCCCACTATCCTGATATTGTTTCTTCTATTCTGCCCTTCAGCGTCCTCTACTCGCCATTCCAGCTCAGTCACTCTAGAGGTGAGGTCATCCAGGAGCGAGGCCCTTTTTTTGTGTTCTGGTAGGAGCTCCGCAACTGAACCTTCAACTTCTTTGACTCTGTCAAACAGCTTATGGTGTTCAGCCTGCAGCAGACCCAGTCCCACCGATACTGCTCCTATACCTTGTTGCAGCACAGCCTTAGTGTCTGCAATCGCAGCTAGAACTTCGTCTAAGTGCAGGTGCAGTGAGGTTTCTGTATCCGCAGGTTCTCCGCCATCTTTCTCTATAGGCAGTGGGGAGGGTTCACGTGTGTTGGGCTGTGTGTTCCCGGCTTTGCCCTTCTGTCTCCGCATCTTGGTGCCCACAACTGAGAGTGCTGTTGGGGGAGGTAAGTTCAAGTTCTCGCTATCCCACTATTGCGTTCTGTGTCCTTTACAGCAAGAGGGTCTATGGGGATATGCGTCACTGGTGCCGCTTGGGATTCAGTGGCTCTCTGAGGTCTCGGTGCACAACAATAAGGGTCCGCATGAGCAGGTGTGTGTTTCCCACTTCACAGGCTCTCTAGCTCCATGGGTGCCTCTCCTAGTGTTTCAGGCCTCGAGCGCCCCTCCAGCACCAGCCTTTTCTCGTTCGCTGTTTGCGCTGCTCCCAGGGGGGGCCCACTCTCTCCTTTCCCCACTGCCAGGTCAGTTCACCCCTCCCAGGCCTCGGCTCAGCTCATTGATGGCTTCGGAGTCAGTGAGTTTCTGGTGCCTCCAGCCAGGCCCAGCCTTTCCATCAGCCGGGGCCAGTATTAGCTGGTCTGGCCTTGCTACTCAACGTGTAGGTCTCTGCTTTTCACCTGGGCCCTTACAGGTAAACTCCTGGCCGTAGGCCGCCTGGGGGTCTCCCAAGTTCGTTTTCAGTGGTCTCTCCAGCCCCCTATGTGCCCCCGCTATCTGACAACAGCCACCTTCTCCTGCTTATGAGGCATTCGGTCGTTCTCGGGCTGCGGCCCTCTTCCCCCGGAGCCAATTACTTTGGCTGTCGATGCCTAGCGCGCCTGTGTAAGAGCCCGTGGTCGCGCACGGGTCTATTCCGCTCTGTGAGTCGTCTGCTACCTCTACTGCAGCCTCCTGGCCTTCCGGACCCCGCAGGGTCAGATCCGTCTCTTCTGGATGTCTGGTCGGAGCCTCCCGCTCCGGGCCGGCCTCGACGGTGCACGCAGGGCCGGAGATGTTCTCCCTCAGCCTTCCTCCGACCCCGACAGCTCCGTCTACTCCAGGGCACGTCGGCCACCGAGGAGCCGCATCTCTGCTCACCGTCTCACTCCAGCGTCGCAGCAGTCTGGCAGGCTTCTGCGATTAGCCGAGCGAGGCCTCCTGGCGGGCGTCTCGCTTCTGCCGGAGCTCTGCCGTCTTGGGCCTATGGCCCGCGTCGCATCCACTGTATGCCGCTCGGGAGCTGCTCGGTGACAGAAGCTCTCACCTTTGGTCTTTCCACTTCTGTGCAGTTACGGAAGAGTTCTAACCCCCATAGGGGGCTACTACATCGCCCATTCCTGGAGAAACAAAGGATTTTTACTTGGCCGGGACGGAGCTTCACTTTATGTACCGCCATGTTGGTGCTCCTGGCCACGCCCCCAGCGGTGACCGTCACTTGATAACTGTGTTACTACAGGGGATTACCCCCTCCTCCTCCCTGGGTTTAGAAAACAGGTCTAACCTAGTGACATTAGCTGACTAGAAATGTCCTCACTGTTAGGACAATTTGCATGCAGGGGTAAACTTTGCAACCAAACTACAGGCACCTTAAACCAGCATTTCACTTTCAGTTATATTCCAAATTTCCTGAATGTACTGTATCATCTTATCACCTGTGGACCACTTGAACTCATAGAAAACTCAGGCAAGTAATGCATCCCCAGTACTCAGAAGCCCAATTTGAGCATAGATGAGAGTCAAGCCTTGTGAGGGGTATGTTCCTTACCATGTTTTAGAAGAAAATACAAAACATCTGACAAATGTCATGTACATCACATTTTACTGACCACCCTCACGACAAAGGAAATACTATTTACTGTATTTACATATTCAGAGGCACCATCTCTAACTCACATCCTATCAACTTAGAATTAAAAGTGGCATAATTATAGCACCTATAAACTTTAGAAAAGATCCAGATTACTGCCCTTCATGATGCAATTAGGGTTCCCAATTCATTTTAAGAAAAGATTTTGTTTGCACTTCCGACTTCAATTTGTAAATTAAGACTAAGTAGCTGTAAACTAGCATGATAAGTTTTCATCTGAACTTGTATCTGCAAATGTTTTCTCATGGATGTACTTTTAGAAAATAGTGTGAGGTGAAACTGGATTAATACACAAAAACAATGTAATTTTTATGTGGAAACTTAGTGCCTGATTATGATGGCGGGCGGACAGCCACCGACAGGCCCGCTGACAGCTCTCCAGTCCGACCGCTGGATTACAATACCAGAGGTCAGACCCACAGTTGTATGGGGGGTAGACTGCAGGCTCCACCAGGATCAGTGATCCATACGGGGCAGCGGACGGATTCGTAGTCCTGAATGGTGGTGGTGCTGATGTAGGCACCCCCGTTGGGATTACGCTATCCCTTTTAGACAGACTTCTCATGGCAGAAAGACTGCCATGAAAAGACGGTCTGAAGCGGAATTTGGGAACCCCAAACAGGGCCCCATCCATTGTGGGCAACTATAAAGTGGCCATGGGGGCACATGTAGTGCCCCCACGCTCCATCATTCACTGTGTGCCATTCATCACATGGTGCATGGCATACGATCCATGGACATGCAGGATGTGCTCATTTTCACGGCAGCTTGTGCTGCCACCCTTTCCTGGGCCGCAGCACAAGCCGCCATAAAAAGGAGCACTTTGCGACTGCAGCCCGGCGGTCGCATTGCAGTGCAGCGGTCAGACCGTCGCCTGCTTGTCGGGCGGTCTCCTGACCTCTGCGATAGCGAGCGGCAGTCCAACCAACCGCTATCGCAATCAGGCCCTTAAATTTTTTCTGAACTTGTTGGAATTCATGGAAGGATGAGAGATGTTCTCCTTGATTTTCTGAGAGTTTTACATCGCTGGTGCTATGAGTCTTAATGATGGTATATTGGAGCTGCATTATGTTAATATTGTCTCAAAAATACCTTCCGACACAAATATTGTCATTAAAATATCATGGTGTAGAATATTGCGTGTAAGAATATAGTTTGTGTTTATTAGTTTGTATTATTTTGTAATATTTTAGGATTTTGTCTCTAAGTTATTAATATGTTACAGCAATTTGTATTGTTTCTAGTAGTTTTTTATTGTTTTGTAATATTTTTAAAGTGTTGTTCACAAGTTTATTTTATTATTTTTTAATTTATTGACTGTTGTATTTGTAGGGGAGAAGGGTGGGAAGATATGTAAATATGCTTTTTTTTTGCACATTGTGAACAAATTGTCAAATTGAATTGGTCAATTAGATCAGTAATTTTGCAAATTATGTAATTTTTACATTCTTTAATTTATGTTATTAAAATACGTAATTTCATTTTGATTTCAATCAGTTAATTGTATTACTAGTTGCGTATTCTTTTATTTAATAACATTGAATGTTATTATAAAATGTTAATCACTTTTTATTTAAATTGGATAATTACATTACATTATTTTCTATGAAAATTATTCAAGTAATACATTACATTAAATTATGTCATTTGTTTATGTGCTATGATTTTGTGTTTTAAAGATTTACAATTTTGGGGATTTTTTTGTTGTGACTTCTTTCATGTTTTTAGTAACATTATGCAGTTTTTGTAGGTTATTGGGATTAAAGGAAAGCATAAGTAGGTGAGTTTTTGTTGTACATTTTTTAGTGTTTTAATTGGTAAATGGTGCTTAGATTTGGTTATGTTGAGTAGGCAACATTTCTTGATTATGTGTGAGTTTTTGGTTATAGAAATTGGATTAAAAAATAAAAAGTTACCTTTTTATGATTTTTTTATTTTTTTTGTATTAATTTCTGATGTTGTGACTTTAAAAAAATGTATTTTATAATATTTTTTTTTTCCTACAGATGATAAGGTTGGAATGGGAATTGTACATCTGCCCCCTGCCCAGAGTTCAACGTTTTCCCTACTATTGCTTAGACTGGAGTGGCAATAGTAAATCTGAGACCTCCAAAGTCCAAACATTTCACTAATGTTACTCAAGTTTGAGTAGTAACAGAAAACATGACCCCTCCAAAGTCCTACCTTTTCCCTTCTGTGCCTTAGGTTTTTTTTCAAAATCTTTTTATTGGCAGTAAATTTATTATTGAATACATTACATTTGCAATATTCAGTCTGTTTACCATGATTTGCAGACTTTCAATCTCCTTTACCCATATATCTCAATAGTGTGTGTTTGTGGATCCATAGGATTACCAATTTTTTTCAGATTGTAATAATGTTATACAGCATTAAGGAATAAAGAATTGCTGTCTCAACAAATCAGTTGTCATAATGTGTACACTCTATAAGTGATCATTCCATGTTTCATGGATAGGAGTTGTCAGCGTTTTAGGTAAAGTAATGAATAGTGTCATCGTATAATATGTGTTGCAGGGTGTGTAGTTGGAGGCCATTACTGGGAGGGCATAAATTGGAGGAAATCATAACCGTTCTGAATCAAAAGAAAAACTGAGGTAACATAAGGTAAACTGAGGAGGTGTCTCTGGTATTATGCTGTTGAGGGTAGAAGGGGGCCATATGTCTATTATCTGTAAGTGTGTGTGCTCATGTATCTGTGTTTTCTTTTAGCAGGTAATTGGTTTGAATTTACATTAATGGAGTCTATCTTGTCTAGGTCCGAGAGTGGATCTGGGGCAAACCAAGGGCGCGCTCAGCAAGCACTCCCTCTCAAATAGGGTAAGGTGACCACCGTTCCTCACCCGGAATCACTGTATCTATACCGGTATCTACACCTACGTGCCCATAAGTGTTATGTCTCATGTGTTGTGTCTGTTCCCGTTATCTGTGTCCATCTTCTCTGTGTCCGTGTCTTTCTCTGGGTGTATCCAGCTATTTAGTACTTCTTGCCATAAGGCCGCCAGAGGGTGTCTACCCATTCCCTGAGCCTCTTCTCTCCTGAGGGCCTGTCTCTCATCCTCCAGCCAGGTCAAGACATTTTTCTCCCAGGTTTCTATGATCTGCCCTTTGTCTGATTTCCACTCCGTTGCTAGCTGAAGGTGTGCCAGGGCCACTTTCTTTATTTTGGGTTTTGGGAAACTTCCTAGGAGGCAAGTCTGTGGCATCCCCAAATCATATGACAGAAGTCTGCATCAATCACCTTACATCATGGACAGCACCGGGGTTTGCCCCCGTATATGATCTGTAATCTATGCGGGGTGAGATACGTCAAATGTAAAATGTTAAATTGTATGTATTTTAGCCTAGTGTTACATGATACTTTCTTGGCGTATTGCAGCATCATCCCCCACTCCTTGTCCAGGATGTTGTGTCCCAGAAGAGCCTCCCATCTAGTGTTCACTGACGCTAGAGTATCCCTTCCCATCTCTTTCAGAGCTCGGTAGAACCACGTCACCAAGTGGCAAGCTGAGCCCATTAAAAGAAGGAGCTGAAGGACCGAGTGTGTCGGTGGTTCTTCCAATCCACTTACCCATCGATCCCTGAATGTCTGCACTAAGGCACCATATGTCAGGAATCAACCCCTGGGTAGGGTGTGGGTTTCGACTAAGTCCCCAAAGGGCACAAGGGCTCCCTGTAGAAAGCAGTCCCCTACTGTCCCAATTCCTGCCTCTGTCCAGTCCGTAAATTGATTAGTTGTAAAAGTTGTGATCGGATCTCCATCGGGAAGTCCCACCAGTGGTAGTGCTGGTGCATATAACAAAACCCAAAAAGTTCACACAAGGCACCGATGCCAGCATTGTAATACTCCTTGTAGTGGTACCTTCGGCTCATGGACGGACACTCCCGGGCTCAACAGGCATGCTAACATTAATCCCCAGTGAGGGGCTAACCCCAAGAGGTCCACGGAGTGTGTTCGATCCGCATCCAGCCTCCGAGCTACCCATTGGAGCTGTGCAACTGGTTAGATTAGCCCAAAATCTGGGACTCCTAGACCGCCCACATATTGCGGGCATCTCATGACCACCAGGGACACCCTATGTTGGCCACCATCCCAGATTAAGTCTCGGATAAGGACATCTAGTTGACTGAACCGCGTCACTGGTATTTTAACCGGCAGGTTCATAAAAAAATACAATAGGCGGGGAGCTTCGCCATTTTCGTCAGCGACACTCGCACCATGAGTGATAGGCGCAATGGTCTCCAAAAGACCGCACTGAATTGAAGGGCTTGGAGCGTCTGTTCCAGATTCCCCTCTCTTACATCGTCTAGGTCATGAAATACCCTCACTCCTAGAAATTTAAAGTATGCGGGGGACCAGACAAAGCCAGGTGGTAGATCCGGAGGTGGAGGGGTCCCCTCCACACAGGGGAACACACAGGTCTTGGTGTGATTAATTGTCAGGCCTGTTAGACATCCAAAGTCCCCCACAAGGCATGTTGCCCCGTGCACCCCAGCTGCTCAACCAGGGAAGTAGAAAAGGTGATCATCAGAATATAGGGAGTTGATATGCTCCTGATCATCCACCCTCATTCCAGTGCCTCTGCCCTCTATTCAGAACAGTTCCGCCAATGGCTCCTATGGCCAAGGCAAAAAGTAGAGGAGACAGCGGGCAACCCTGTCTATTACCCCAAAACACTCCGTATGGGGCGGAAAATGTGCTCCCGGTCTTCACCCGTGCCAGCGGGTCCATGTACAGGAGGGAAACCCATTTGGTCCAATTTTCCCGCAATCCCATCTTTTGCATAGTTGCCATGAGGAAGTTCCATAGAATAGAGTCAAAGGCCTTTTCCTTTTTTAAATTTTTTTTTATTATTGCGCATGTTTACCAACGAACAAAAAGACATATTACAAACATACATTCAATATATCATAAATGCAATTAAAATAAATTTGACTCACAAATTACCGCACATGCGCATTTTTAAGTTACTTTTTACCCCTACTCCCACCCCACCCACCCCTCCCCAGGGTGACCCTAAAATGAACATAAAATATCAGAGCTATCTCGAACCATTGAAATACACTATCTTTCAAACCATTTAATCAGTGGATCCCATATCTTTAAACCTTTCCTCTTAGCCTGCATCCCTCTGTTCGCATAAATTGCTTTTTCAAAATTGTAATTTGATACTACTCTTGTTAACCATTGATGATATCCTGGTGGAGTTGGATCTAACCATGCTGTAGCTAGACAAAGCCTAAGTATTACCATAAAAATGAAAACCAATTGCTCCCCAGGTTTCCCACAAGTCTCCTTATCCACCCCGAGACAAATCAAAGAAGTTGAAAGAACAAGGTCCCTCCCAAGCAATTCTTTTATAAAATTTGCAATCTCTAACTTCAAGCAGCTTAGTTTACTACATGTAGCCAACATATGACTAAGATCTGCCTGATACAATGTACACCGAGGACAGAGGGTCCCCTTCCCTGTCCCCCATTTTGCAATCCTTTTGGAGTATTATATAATGAAAAGCAAGTTTTATAATATTGGGCTTGCAAACGTGCCGGAATTAGCAAATTTTGTGCTAGTTCCATTGAGTGAAAAATAGATCCTCCGAGATGTTAATTTCCTCTTCCCACTTCCTAGCACGTAGACTCAGATCATCCAGCATTAATATATTGAGAGAGTTATATATAAGCCCAATAGTTAAATGTTTACTTTCCAAATTATCTATTAAAGTCTTGTTTATAAATCCTGCTGGGCCCCCCCCTTTTTTCCACAAGAAGTCGCGTACTTGGAGAAATTTATAAAAATCTCTCCAATTCAAATCATATTTTTCCTTAAGATCTTCAAATGAAATTATCTTATGTTGAGAATAGAAGTCCCCAAGCTTCAAAAGACCTTTGTCTTGCCATTTTTTAATTACTACATCATTAAAAATTCCCGGCAAATTATAATTATTATACATTGGAGTATAATAATTCAGTCGGCCCAGTCCCAATATTTTCCGGACCGACTTCATAGTTTTGAAGCCTGCGGTAAGTATTTTAAAGCGAACTTTCTTGTAATGTGAATCGTTCAAGAACTTCCATATCCATCCCCATGCCACTCTGCCCATTATAAGTTCTATTGGAGTGGGAATAGTTCCCAAACTATTATCCCTATCCTTAGACTCATTAAAAAAAGAGTTAAATTATACAAAATAGTTGTTGCCCAATAGTAGAGTTTTATATTTGGGAGTGCCAACCCTCCCTTTTCCCTTGGCAAGGATAAAAACTTATAAGCTCTTCTAGGCCTACCATACCCCCATATGAATCGAGAAAATAAATCTTCAATCTTTTTCAGACAGATGGTGTTAAACTCTAGTGGTATAGCTCGTATAAAATATAAAAAATTTGGGAAATAGAGCATTTTAATTACATTACATCTGCCAATTATTGAGAGATGTAGATTATGCAGACGATATAATTCAGGTTTAGTTTTATTAATCAGAGGGTCTATATTGCTATCCACTATCCGATCAACATTAGCCATAATGTCCACCCCCAAATATGTAGCCTTTTCTACCTGACGTATGTCAATGCCCATGCTAACATTTTTACAGATAATCTGAGTTTTAGATTGATTAAGGGAGTAGCCTGATAGGCGCCCAAATCTCTCCGCCTCATTTTCCACCTCAACCATCGTTATACTAGGATTAGTTGTAACTAACGCTATGTCATCTGCATAAGCCAGGACTTTTGTTTCCCAACAATGATAAACTATGGGGCTAATCTTTTGATTGATTTCCATCCGTCGCAGAAAAGGGTCTATATATAGGGCAAACAACAGTGGTGAGCTCGGGCACCCCTGCCGAGTACCGTTTGTAATATTAAACGTATCCGTTAATATGCCATTTATAAGTATTTTTGCAGTTGGCTGAACATAGAGCATTTTAAAGGCACATATAAATCCCTGCCCAATCCCGACCCTTGACAGGGTCTCCCATAGAAAAGACCAAGAAACCCTGTCAAAGGCCTTTTCTGCATCCAACAAGATAAGTGCCATTGGGTCTGCAGAAATATGAGCCGCGTCAAACAATGCTATAGTTCTCCTAATGTGGTCTGTAGTACCACGGCCGGGAATAAAACCATGTTGCCATGGTGATATTATCTTGTGTATAATCCCAGCCAGGCGAACTGCTAACATTTTCGAATAAACTTTACTATCCGCATTAATTAATGTAATGGGTTGATAGGAGGCAGGATCAACAGGGGATTTATGCTTCTTCAAAAAAATAATAATTTTCGCTTGAGACCATGATTCTGGAGGTTTACCCCCATAAAAACATGAATGAATAGTTGGAACATGATTTTACTTAATTCAATGGAATTTTTTTATAAAATTCAACTGGAATATTATCCAGCCCTGTAGCTTTACCATTAGGGAGGCTATTAATACTTAATAAAATATCTATCCATTGTGGAGGCTCATCGAGTATTTCTTGATCGGCATGTGCTAGCTGTACTGTTGGTATTTGATTAAGGTATTTCTTAATATCTTCTAGCTGCACCGTGTTAGTTTCCTGGTATAAGTTTTTATAATATGTAAAAAATATTTTCCGAATACCTTCCGGCTCAACAATTGTTTTAAGGGTAGTATCTCTAATTTCTGTAATAATATTCCTTGTGTTTTCTTGCCTCGCTCTAACCGCAAGTTGGTGGCCCACCTGCTCACTACACTCGTATGCTTCCTTCCCCCATATTGATAGTCTATCTGCCGCTTTTTTGGCAATATATTCTAACACCGCTGATTTTGCTGATATTATTTTAGCCAGGGCCACAGTAGGATCCTTCCCGTCTCTAATAACAATGATTAAATTCCTTTCTGCCTCTGCCAGCTGAGCTTGCAGGTTAATCATAAGCTGTTGTTTATCTCTATTTAAAATAAGAGAGAAGCTCAGTGTTTCCCCCCTAATAGCCGCTTTTAGTGCATCCCATACTATTTCAATCCCTGTACTACTTAGATTTTCTTTAATAAATTGTGGAATCCAGTTCTTCATATAATTACAATAATTATCATTTAAAAGAAGGGAGCGTTCGAAAGTCCAATTAGACAATTCTCTAATACTACCACTGATTCCTTTTATTTCCAACACCAGAGGATTATGGTCCGAAACAATACGTGGTGTTTTTTCAATTGTACACAATTGAAGAATCGAGTAAGATGCAAACATAAAATCTAATCTTACCAACTTATTATGTGGGAAAGAATAATACGTATGGCCGGCATCGGTGGGATGTCGTGCCTGCCAAATATCACACAACGCTTGTTCAGAGCATAACGTCCTCAACGCCTTAAAAACTTTTGGCTTCCGCCCATAATAAATCCACTCTTTATCCCGGACTATATTTTTGTTGGCAGGCAAATTTATATTAAAATTGCCACAAATGATTAGAGGGAGCGGCCACCCAGCCAGCTCATTATTCATAAACTCATAAATTGTTGGATCATCTATGTTACTACCATATATAGAACATAACGTAAAAAATCCCCCATTTTCATTCTGACAATTGACTATAACCCACCTCCCGTGCTTATCAGCTAGCATTCTTTTAAATTGAAATGAATGTTTCGCCGATAGTATTGCGACCCCCCGAACCCTAGCATCTTGCGTTGTAGCCCCTACTACTGTATATCCCAGTGAGCCTAAAAGTTTAATCTGGGTTCTTTCTATGTGTGTTTCCTGTAAACAATAAATATCGGCTTTAAGTAGCCTAAGGACTGCTGCAGTATTTTGTCGTTTCTTGGGATCATTGAGGCCACAGACATTAATTGTGGCTATACGCAATTTACTCATGATCGTTGCCATATATATATATATATATATATATATATATTGTTATACAAACGCCCTGGAGCTTAGGAGCGCACTCGGCAGGATGCCTGCCTTTCAGCTGTTAGTTTCCGCTTCTTCCATCGTGCCAACAAACATTCTTCTGCGCCTTACGCGTTTCGATGCACAGCATCTTAATCATAGGCTTGTAATGTGAGGTTGCAGGAAGTGCTCTCTTTTATTTTTAATTTCATCATCACTCACACGCCCATAGTGGGCTTGGCAAAGTGCATTCCCTTGTTCAATGCTTTATGGGATATGTAGTCCTTCACGAGCATTAATTATTCCCTTTGTAGGCTCCTGTCACCTTCACTGTAATCATACATTTAAATACCTTATATATATATACTAAGTAATATTAAACAGAGCCCTAAAGTTCGAGACCGCTCGTTTTTCCCCTGTCCAATTCCCCACCCTGGCCCAGCCCACTCCCCAACCCTCCCCCACCCCCCACCGCCCATACAGGCAATCTGGTTCACAAGGAGCCAGAGTGTGGTCATCTGAATAAACAAAAAAACCCAGTGCGTCTCCCCAAACCATCCCCTTTCCAGATCCACCTGACCAATTACTGTGACTGCTGTGATTACAACAATGTCTTGATAATAAACCTAAGATTTGTCTTTCCTTATTTCTGTAACTTCCTTCAAATAAACTTGTGCTTGCACCTCAGAAGTAAAGCTACGTGTAGCCCCATTAAGAATAATTTTTAGGCGCGCGGGGTTCTGCAGGAACACTGTTGCTCCTATTTGCTGAAAGGGTGTAATTAGCTGCCGCATCCTCCAGCGACGTTCCACTGTGGCGTGGGCAAAGTCAGGCCTAGTAAAAAAGAGACCCCGTTAAATTCCCTCTTACTAGTAGGTCTGGCTAAGTCAAACAGTGTCTGGCGCAATAAAAATTGCCGAAGTATACTAGAAATACCCGAGGATATTGAGCTGGTGACCGCTTGGAAAGAAGTAGCGGAAAGCGATGTGCCCTTTGAATCTCCTTATCCCAATCCCAAGATTGTTACTCAGGGAACGCTCCTTTGAAAAGTGAGATTATATATGACCTCGGGTCGCTCCCCTCCACTCCCTCTGGTACACCAAGAATGCGGAGATTATTCCTTCGTAGTCTATTTTCCTGCTCCTCAACCTTCGCCATTAGATCCTTAACTATACCATCCTGTGTGTCCCCTTGTAATTTCAATAGGGCCACATCTTTCTCCAAATTCTCCGTACGCACTTCCACCGATGACATTCTATCAACTATTTCAGTGCATGTGCGACCCACTTTCCGAATTGCGCCCTGCAGTTTTTGTGTGGCTTGTCGATTTTTATGATAGTCCAATTTCACCTCTTCTTGGAAGCCTTTGATTGACTGTAGAACTTCAGCAAGAGTGGGTTCTCCTTCTTCCCTCCTTGATGTTTTAAGATTTTCAGTGCTCAAATTTCCACAAGCCGAGTGGTTGCCACCAGAGCGAATTGTACAGTCAGATGGAGTTGCAAACTGGGATGAAGAGTAATCCCATCTAAGTTCAGTACTACTTCCTCGCTCCGTGGTCTCTCCACTTCTATGGCCACTTTGCGTTTTCTTCTTTCTCTGCCTCAATCTTGTTTTCCTTTTTTGCGCAGTGCTCTGTCCTGAGATATCTGACTCAGTATTACTTCCCCAATCATGTTTCTTTCCCTTATCTTCACCGTCACTCTCACTGGACGTAGAAATGCCAGTTTCATACAAATCTGATTCATCTGTAACTGGATAGGTTTGTCCAGTGGCATCAATTCTGCCTGGGGTCCCTGTAATGACAGATTTGTCTATCTGTATGAATGCTGGACTTATCGTTGTTGGAGTTAACGTGCTCATAGGACACTTGGTAGTTGTATCTGCGGTGTTCTCCTCCACTACCATTGGATTGATGACTATATCCATTTCAGATGCCCTTAAATCAAGGGACAGTGAGGGAGATAAAAGCTCAGCCGGAGCCTGGGCCCTTTCTATCTGGATACCATCAGTGTTTGCCCCTGTCTCCTCAATCATTTCTGCATTAGCCATAAATGTGGGAGATTTTATAGTTGCTGTTACAAGTTTATCCAACCCTGGATCCTCAAGGGCATTAGCGCTTTCAGAAGGTGCCCCGAAGGAGCTAGAGTAAGCTGATCTTTTTGCCCTTTCTCTCCCTCTGTTGGGGCAAACATATTAGAAATGAGCCGCTGAGCTTTAGTGGATTGAGTAGTGTTACTGACAGTTTTTTCCTGCTGCTTTTTACTTTGCTTTAATTGCTTAGCCCCTTGCTCTCCCCTGTTCTCAGAGTTATTTTTAAGTTCTTGTTCTTTATTTTTCAGCCCCGTGTCTCAGGGCGGTGTAGTGGGATATCTTGGCATGGTGCTTGCATTAAATTACTGGGCGAGGTAGCTGATGCATGATTATTTTTAAATTTAATATTTCTCCCCGCACGCCCCGCCATCCTTACTTGTTTCACCTTCTTTCCTTGTAGGATCGTGAAACAATGTATCCTCTGTTTTCTCCGCTGAAACTGCCGTGTCCAGCCACTACCACTTTTGGTCTTCTCCAGCCGTTTCGAAGCTGTCAGAGCCTCATAGATTGCCGAAAATGCCGATAGCGTTGCATCCACACAAGACGGAGTCGAATCCCGCCGCAGGGCAGAGTGAGGCACAAGAGCTTGAGGCGTCGATTTCACTCTTCGAGAGGCTGCTTGAAAGGCTTGAGAGGCTGCGGAAAGCCTGAACGTGTCCTGCCTATCGCTCCGTTTCCCAGGTAAGTTGCTCGTAAACACTGTTATCGACAGTGAAATGTAGTGCAATCGCTCCATACGATGCGATGATCCATGTGCTTTTCTTTGACTAAAATCTTGCTGCAGTCACTGTCCCATACCAACGGTTTCTTGTCTTGGTTCGGGGACGGATCGGGAGAGCCGCAATGAGCCGCCGCTACTCAGACGCCATCTTGCCTCTCTACTCAGGAAGCGTGTTCGTCAAAGGCCTTTTCCAGGTCTATTGACATGAGGAAGACCTCCCGATCTGCTTGTACCTCAGGGTGATAGAGGATGTGAAAGAATCTCCGGAGGTTGAATGATGTACCACGGCCTGGAATAAAGCTGTTCTGGTCTCTGTGTACCAACGTTTGCAAATGGGGGAGCAATCTGTTCACTAATATTTTGCTGAGGATTTTAAAATCCATGTTCAGCATGGATAGGGGGCGAAACACTGTCGGGGCTGCCCCCACCTCCACTGTTTTCGGCAAGGGGACCACTCTCGAGGTCTGCATGGATTCCGGAAGCTGTCCTTTCTGGTAGCAGTCAGAAGAGAGCATCACCAATCTTGGGGCCAGTAGATGTGTGAAAAGTGAAGTAAAACTCTGCTGGTAGCCCATCAGGTCCCGGCGTCTTACCCTTGGCCATGTCTTTTATTGCTGCATGTACTTCCTAAATTGTCACTGGACCACCTAGTTCTCGACTGTAGCACCGGAAGAGTTACACGGTCCAAGAATCTGGTCTGTGCATCCTCAGGCAATACTAATGGTCCACCATACAGAGTTTCATAATAACCCTGGAGCTCTTCATTGATATCTCTCGGAGTGTACATAAGTGTCCCGGTGAGGGAAGTGAGGTGGATGATCGGTGCCCCCCTATCCTCCGGGAGGTTCAGCCAGGCCAATAGCATCCCTGATTTGCCCTCTTCCGAGCTAAGGTTGATGTGAGAATAGTACATTTTATCATTCTAAAGTGCAATATCTTTCCTGCTGTTTTTAGCTGAAACAGGAAGTGTTAAATTTTGACTTTCGAAACTTACTCTTTTCTTGAATTTAGGATTAAAATTTTGGCTAATTTATGTTTATGTTTTTGTTTTATTTTTTGTTTTAATGTAATTTATTTTTTAAAATGTAATTCATATTTTAATGCCTATTACTTTGGATTTAGCATTTAAAATATTGTTTCCTTTTTATTGGAGATATAGCAATTTTTATTGATTTGTGTAGTTTTTTTATATTAGTATTTTTGAACGTTGATCATGTTTTTATTTTAATTGTTTTTTACTTTTGCTTTTAATATAGTTTTGTGATTTTATTTTATAGTATATGTTTAATGTTGTTTATTTTATTTACTAACCTTTTTGAATTCTCTTATTTTTAATTCTGTGTATTTAAATGTATTTTTCATCATTTGGTAAATTATGTTGTATAATTGTTTTCAGTTGTATTTTATTTTAAATGTCTATCTATATATTTTATGTTTTTAATGTTTTAGATATTATCTGTATTTGTTTTATTTTTGGTAAAAAATAATTTTATTTACTTATATATTGTTTATTATATACTTATCTCTTTATTTATATTTACTTCTAAGTATTGGATTTTTAACAAATTACTTTTATTTTACATATGTGTGTGTTAATATATTTACAGTTTTTAAATACTTTTAAATATACATACTTACCTATATGATATCGATATTTAGTGCCACATTCATTACGTCAATAATATGTTATAGAAGCAGATGGTGTAAGGTGCCAGTTTACCTTTAACTTCTGTGTATTTTAGCTGTTTATTGCAAGTAAGATAGCACTGTAAAGTCCCTCAGCTGCATCTATAGGCACAGGACCAGTCCTGTGCTTGTGCCTGGCAGCCATTTCCTTTACTATGCTTCTGTGTGTGCTGGTGCCATTAATTTTCTATAATTTTTTTAAACATTTTTCCTATGGTTACTGAGTCTTGGGGATTAAGAAAGTGTGAGGGATTTTACCAGATTTTTTCTGCGCTTTAGGGAAATTGTTTCTGTGGATGCTATGAATTTGGAAGCTTGTTGAAGTATGGAAATTACACCGAGATTTACCTTCAGTTTTTTCCCATTTTTCCTGCAGATTTCATGTTTTTGGAGGTTATGGGACAGCTACCAGATTTAGGGCCTGATTACGAGTTTGGGGGTGCAGCGGCTTGACCGTGCCGCACCGCCAAACCCATCTGCGAACCGCCCGCCAAGTTACTAGTTTTCTCGTGCCTGGTGGGCGGTTCTTTGGCGTTTCCAGGACGGTGCCTATGAAATAGGTACCGCAATTGGAATGTCAAAGTCAGTACCTGCACGACATGGTCTGCTGCAGCCCATGCCGTGCAGGTACTGGGGTGCATGCACACAGGCGGGCACACCATGTGCCCCCCTGCATGCATC
This sequence comes from Calotriton arnoldi, assembly GCA_963921515.1. Taxonomy (NCBI): domain Eukaryota; kingdom Metazoa; phylum Chordata; class Amphibia; order Caudata; family Salamandridae; genus Calotriton; species Calotriton arnoldi. The sequence continues at coordinate 4,229,010 of CAWUFW010000339.1, forward strand.
CCCAGGCCTTGAGGCAACAGGGGGCCCTGTAGGACCCCCTTTGTTTCCTCTCCACCACTGTTTTCATGGAGGAGGAACTGCATGAAAACTGTGGCGGAGAAGAAACTCGTAATAATCTTGGCGGGACCGTGGCGGTACCGCCAATCATATTGCGGCCTCAAGACCACGCGCTCCGAGATCCCTGGCGGTTGCAGCAGTCCCACGGTAGTCCAACTGCCAGAGTCATAATAGGGTGGTTGGAAGACCACCACCGCAGCGCCCCCGTGAGTCTAGGGGTCTGTGGACCGCCAGACTCATTATCAACCCCATAGTCTCAATTTATAGGAGCATTACTTGCTGTGAGTGCATTGAGTTTTGAGCTGATTGATGGTGGAAATTGCTCCCAGATTATTCATCATCAATTTTATTGCCATTTCTTTATATGGATGCTATGGATCTAGAGACCTATGGACGGCTGGAAACGCTGAAAATTCTCCCAGATTTATCTTTGAAATCCTGAGCCTTTTCCACTCGGTTGGCGATGAGTATGAGAGTAGAGGTGGGTGATACTTCTTCTTGAATTTTCTGGGCATTTCTGATATGAGTGTAATTGATCTGCGGGCATGGCCAAGGGTGGGGCTGAGTACAGGCTTATCCTTGACTGTTTGAGCATTTAATGTTATGGATGGCATGAGTCTGAGGTCCAGTGGAAGGTGTGATTTCTCTCCAAATTATGATTACTTTTCCCAGCATGTTTTGCAGTGTAAGGGATGGAGTTGCTGCCAGATTTATCCTCGATTCCTTTCTGTGATCTTAGCTCTTGGCCACACGAGACAGTAATCAGTAGTTGTCAGGGGGAGAGATATGGTATATTACCTTCCCCTGATAGAGCATAAGTGACTAGGTGTCCTCGGGCCTAGACTCATGATTGGTATTCAGGAGACGCAGACTTTCCGGATAACTTGCATTTATGACTAATTAGATAGTATGTCATCGCTGTATTATACATATTGCCTTTGCGATACGCTTCCTTCTACCTTGTATCTTCTTGCCTGCAGACACAACAAAAGAGTTTTGTTTCTTACAAGAGAGACACTTGCTGCCCTGACCATAGCGCCTAAAAGTCTGGATCTGTCAAGACCGCTGTCTATGCCGTCACCACCACCATCTCCAGGAAGACCAGCTATGTGTCACAATTTGGGATCATGTCATCTGTGTTTGTCAATGAAGTGTGCAGCAGCGCTTAACATAGCACGCAGTACCAGTTGCAAAGAAATAGAAAGGGCTTCATCCCCAATGTAGCATCATTCCCAATCAAGGGTAAAAAGGCCTCTTCATATGCCAGGTCTGAAGTGAGGTGACCATGGCACATGAGTCACAGAAGACGGTGTCACTGGAAACTGAAAGAGAAGATGCAACACCTCCAGTAGAAGAGGAGCTTGCTTCTGATAAAAGTGGAGTGGTGGCCAGGACACGAGCACTGATTTGTCTATTATTTATTCATTTATTCGAATATTTATGTAGTGAGTGCCTGACCGCATGGGTAACAAAGCGCTTCACATGAAACAAGAAATACAATAATGAAGTGAGGGACCTTACGTACCAGTTTGAGAATAAAAATGTAATCCTTGGGATAGAGTCTGAATAGACAGATTTCATGATATTCTGAAAGGAGAGTAGTTTGGATTTTATGAGATGATGTCCAACAGCTGTATAAACAAATCGTCCTTCAGATGATGATAGTGAAACAATTAGGGCTCCTGAGTGCTAAAGGTATCAGGGAAAAGGAACTCTCAAGTACACCCATTTGTCAATTGTGATGGTGTTCCTCCAGTGCTGTATATCAGATTAATGAGAAGGGGAAAGGACAGACACTGACGCAGCCTTACGTCATTGTTAGATTGTTTTTTAGATGCAGGAAAAAGATAATAAAAAAAGAATTGTCAAAAATCCAATTTAAACAATATTAATTAAAACACTGTCTAACTAGAAGGACACTGCAAGTGCAGTCCCATTAATCCTTGGGCCCCAGGTTTCCATACCATATTAGGACTTATTTAAGTTTGCACCACTAGAAGAAGCACGTTTCTGGTTTAGGCTTTTGTTCCTTTACAAGGACAACAGTTGCATTATATACTGCATCATACACAACACTGATTTGTATTATCTGTAGCCTGACTGTCGTCTCTCAACTTAGAAGCAGCAGAGTTGCTCTGAAAACAAATATTCAAAACTTTTGGAAACACATTTAAAGAATCAACAAACTGGTGTTGCTCCTGGTTCAAGTTCTGAGGGCGCAGAACATTTGGTGGAAGAAGATGATGGTAGTGCACAAAATTACACAACATATACAGATGTCAGGACACCAAGCCCTGACCCTTTTGAGCTAGCATCTCCACCCTCAGCCATACACTTCATTCATATCCTGGTCTTTCCTGTTGACATGGGGAAGATTATTCATAGAGTGAGAGCCCATGTGTCTAACTGGCAATATCTACATTTATTGCATCTATCAAGTGATCGCTTCCCACTCTTGGATAAGCAAAGTGTGTATATCCTTCAATATTTGTCTATCAATCACATTGGACAAAGCCAACTGCATGTAGCAGTGATGAGATATGATGATTCCACCGTGCATCACACTACCTTCAAATGCCTTTTGTCTTGTACTCTTGAGTAATGTGAAAAGGAAGAAGTTAAGAATGAGGCATTTTTTGTAAGTTCTTCCCACTGCTCTTGTTCTTTTAGAGTGACCTGTTCCCACTTTCTCATGTTGTCACACTCCTCGACATGCTTGTGGAAATGCAATATTTCCTAGACAATCAAAGGTGATGCACTCACATCTTCAGCTCAGCCTTCCGTGCCCAATAACAGTGGGGGCCCACTGAGAGCTTTTTATGGATTATCCTCATGACCCACGTTGGCATGGTGATGGGGAGCTGCCGATTTTAGCAGGCTCCTGTCCTTCATCTAAGCTACTTCTTGGAAAAGCACTGTCCTCCCCTGTCTTAAAGTATGCCTATGTTTAGATGTAATGCTTACATTTCTACCCCAAGGTTCAGGTGCGCATATAAACGTACTACTAGCCTTTTTATGCATTTCATGCATGCTGGAGTATGAGGTCTGTAGTGCTGACACTGCACATTTTCTTGCATGCCTGAATTGCAACTTGGGCTATGACTACCCTACGTCTGTGCAGGACTACTATAATGCAAGTGGAGGTGGAAGTCAAGATTGAGATTTCAGCGAGCAACCCCCCTGTGCACGAAGAACGTTCTATAATTAGAACCTAACACACTTCCGGGCATGCCCCTGAGGACAATTTGTGCTAGGAGGCAAGATGTGTGTGCAGATGTCGGTCTGCACGACACAACCTATGGTCTGCACAGCGTGGAAAAAGCTTTGCAAATCAGGCACAGGGTCGGACTCTCCTATCGGGCAATCAGGCAGTGCTGTTTTTTTGACTGTTTGTGGGTCTGTTTTATGGTTTGGTGGACCAAGTTCTACAGGTGATTTCCCTGAAAGTACCACAAACATTGCCTGTAACAAGCACAAGTCCATGTCTCCCGTACCCTGCAAAACACCTAAACAGCCTTTACAAGTTCAAAATTGTCTCGATTTCCAAATGGTGGGCACTTTTTAGCTATCTGTTTTGCTAATGGGTGACTTTTATTTTGAGACCCAGGTCTATTTTTTATTCCAGTCCGACCCTGATCAGGCCTGTAGCGTTTTAAAAGTAAAAACAGCATTAAAATAATGCTGCTGAGGAAGGCTAATGAAAGATTGTGATGAAACATACAGTACAGCAACACTTGTTATCTAAAAAAAATTGAATTGAAAAGCACTAAAGAAAATATACAATGCAAGTGGATGCTACATGAACCTGCTTGCTGGCCTAGACTGTGTTCGTTGTTACTGTGTGCCTTGTTCTATGAAATACTTTTTAACCTTTGACCAGCTGTCACACTCCAGATGGGTCTGTATGCCGCCTAGTTTTGTGGCTGAAGCCACCTCAAAGGTGCAGTGGGATTGCTTCGCATTTCATCCTGCCCGGTAAGACGCCCCATTCGAATGCCAAGTGATACTCAACCCTGCCAGCATCACAGACCTCGCAGCATGAAGGGCGGATCAGAGCGGGGTGGGCAATACTGCGAAAAAGAATACAGTTGATTCTGCTGATGGGCTCGTCGCTGCCCCCCGCCCCTCACTTCCTCTGTTGTTATTTTGTTTTTTTCTGCTACAAGAAACCGTTCCTTTCATGAGCCAGAGCGGTATTCACTGACATATTTTGACAAAGTACGGTTTTCTTTTCCCTGCATGGTAACCGACGTTGTCTTGGCTTTCAGTCGAATAATACATTTAGATTCCAAACAGCCCAATTGTTTAATTCCATCATCACCTCTTTTTGTGTTATGGCAGTTCAATAAAATCTCATTGTTCTCCAGTCACTCTCATGTAATGCTTTGCTATCACATAGCTGGGATCTCTGTTCGACGCTGCACGGATATGTGCTAATATCCTCTTTTAGACCACACATGTACTACTTCCCACATACTTAAGATCACATTCACACTCAATGATGTATACCACATATTGTGTCTAACACGTGATCTTTTGTTTGATTGGAATTGCAACTTTTTTTCTGTCTGTTATGTATCTCGTGTTCTTGCCGATTTTACATGCTTTGCAAGTGTTGCATTTAGTAAAATGTGCTCACAGTTTGGCGAGCCACTCGTTGGATTTGTTGTCATTGAAATGACTCCTTACCAATTTAACTTTGAGAGATGGTGCTTTTCTAAAAGTTATGACTGGTTTTGGTCCTAATATGTTTCCAATATCTGGGTCATGACAAATTAATTTCCAATGCTTACTGAAATATTTATATATATATATATATATATATATATATATATTATCTACTGGCGGTCGCCAGTAGATAGTTATAGTTACAACCTATTATCCATAGGAAATCCGCAACATTCTATTTGAAATAACTCTCTTGCCGGTTGACGTATCTTCGCAAAATTTTCAAACTTTATGGCCCGCTCCGGTCCGCTCCTACCCTGAAAGTCTCGGGGATTCGTCAAGCGGGGGCCGAGAAAAAGGGGGTCCCAAAACGCGTTTTCCCCATGCAATTTTCCATAGGAAACTTTAGACACGGCTACAGCCCGAACTGCTGAACGGAATTACACCAAATTTGGCAAAGAGGTAGTTCTTGGTTCAGAAAGAACCCTTTTTGTTAAATGGTGTAAATCCGTTCAGTAGTTGCTGAGAAAATCAAAAGTAAAAGATAGTGATATCTATGGCCGAGTAGAGTCCGCGTACCCTCCCGATCACGAGCTGCATGTTAATTGGCTGTCAGCTGGCTGTCAACATTCCGATTCAGGAAATGTTGGCAGCCATTTTGTCCCTCGGTAGAACCGAGGGACAGAAACAAGTGCGCAAAGCGCACAAAGGGGGCAGGGTAGAAACACCCTGACCCCTAGGTTTGCTCAGGGGGTCCCACAAGGACCCCCTGGGCAAAAAAAATGTAAAAAATTTTTTTAAAAAATCGGCAGGATGCGCTCAGGGTGTGCGAATCCCGCGCTTCGATTGTATTTTGCCCCCGGGTGGCCCAAGTCCCGGGGGCATGGTGAGGGGGGATAATTTAATGTGTGGGGGGCCTCAAAGGGCCTCCAAGCCCCGGGACCGCCACACCCCGGGGCTTTTTTAAAATGGTGCGGGAGGGCTCTGAGCCCTCCCGCAGCCCCGGGACCACCACCTCCCGGGGCTTTTTTTTATAATTGAAAAACCTGTGTGGGGGCTCCAGCCCCCCACACGCCCGGGACCGCCACCTCCCCGGGGCACTAAACATTTAAATATGGGGGTCCGTTACGGACCCCCAGAGCCCCGGGGACCACCACCTCCCGGGGCTGTGAACTGAATGGGAGGGGGCCGCGCGGCCCCCTCCTGGAGCCCTTGATGGCCCTGGGGACCACCACCCCCAGGGCCGGCTCCTGCAGTGTCCCGGGTGCCTACCCCGGGACACTGTAGTTTGCTATGGCAGGACGGGAGCCTCGCGGCTCCCGTCCTGCCATAGCAAACTGCTTTGGATATTGGAAGAGAGAGCAGGGAAACCTGCTCTCTCTTCCAATATCCAAGCACATTGCTTTTCCACATGGGGAGCTGCATCTTAGCAGCTCCCCATGTGGAAAAGCAATGCCGGCGCCCAAGGGACGCGGGAGCCGGCGGGACTGTGGGGGATTGGGGACCCCCACAGTCCCCAACGGAGAGGGCCAGCCCCGGGGGATGGGGTCCCCGGGCAAGTAGTGGCCCGGGAGGGGCCACGCGGCCCCCTCCCCAAATAATAAAAAAAAAAATTTTTAAAAAAGGAAAGGCCGGCCCCGGGGGATGGGGTCCCCGGGGCCTTAAATGGCCTGAGGAGGGGGCCACGCAACCCCCTCCAAAGAAAAACAAAAAATCGAGGCCATGCCCCGGGGATGGGGTCCCCGGGGCCAATACAGGCCCAGGGAAGGGGGGCCACGCGGCCCCCTTCCCGTTTTTTTAAATAATATTTAATTTAAAAAAAGGGGTAAGGCCCTGGGGGATGGGGTCCCCAGGGCATAAAAACTGGAAAAAGGAAGGGGGGCCACACAGCCCCCCTTCAGGGGACAAAAAATAAATAAATAAATAAAAACGATCGGGCCCGCAGGCCCCGCCCCTTCCTTCACCACTCTGCAAACGCGCCCCTGGCACGTTTGCAGAGGGGAACGAATTCCCCTTGAATACTGGGGGTCCCTGGGGCCAACTAGCCCACCAGGAACCTCCAGTATGCGCTAGGGGCTGCCTTGCAGAGAGGTGTACAGAGGCCACGCCCCTTTTACACCTGTCTGCAACGCAGCTCTGTGGCGCTTTTGGAGGTATATGGTGGGCTAGTTGGACTCCGGGAACCCTCAGGATTCAAGGGGACTTAATCCCCCAACTTAAAACGTGCCACGGGGCGCGTTTGCACAGTGGTGAAGGGAGGGGACGGGGCTTCAGGTGGCATGTGTGCAAACAGGCCCCGTGGCGCGTTTTAAGATGGGGAATTAAATCCCCTTCAATCCTGAGGGTCCCTGGGGGCCAACTAGCCCAACAGGTACATCCAGAAAGCGCCACAGAGCTGCGTTGCAGAGAGGTGTAAAAGGGGCGTGGCCTCTCTACACGTCTCTGCAACGCAGCCCCTGGTGCATATTGGAGGTTCCTGGTGGGCTAGTTGGCCCCTAGGGACCCTCAGGATTCAAGGGACTTAATCCCCCAACTTAAAACGCGCCACGGGGCGCGTTTGCACAGATGTCACCTCAGGCCCCGCCCCTCCCTTCACCATTGTGCAAATATTCTTCTAAAATCATCCGAAATACGAATTCCGATTTACTCACCTGTTATAAGGAGAGACCTCAGTGCTGCATCTTTCAGCCCAGTACTGGTCCTGAAAAGTAATTTTAACCGTACTTACCAGTAACTTGAATTTCCTTCCATAGGATATCATTGCCTGCTTTTTGCTGAAAAAGTTTCTAAGTGTTGATTTTTGAAACATACAAATATTCCTCTAAAATCAGCTGAAATACGAATTCCGATTTACTCACCTGTTATAAGGAGAGACCTCAGTGCTGTATCTTTCAGCCCAGTAAGGGTCCTGAAAAGTAATTTTAGCCGTACTTACCAGTAACTTGAATTTCCTTCCATAGGCTAACATTGACTGGTTTCACTTGGAAATTCTTCTAAGTGTGGAGTTTTGGAACTTTAAAATATTCCTCTAAAATCAGCCGAAATACGAATTCCGATTTACTCACCTGTTATCAGGAGAGACCTCAGTGCTGCATCTTTCAGCCCAGTACTAATCCTGAAAAGTAATTTTAACCGTACTTACCAGTAACTTGAATTTCCTTCCATAGGATATCATTGCCTGCTTTTTGTTGAAAAAGTTTCTAAGTGTTGATTTTTGAAACATACAAATATTCCTCTAAAATCAGCCGAAATACGAATTCCGATTTACTCACCTGTTATAAGGAGAGACCTCAGTGCTGTATCTTTCAGCCCAGTACTGGTCCTGAAAAGTAATTTTAACCGTACTTACCAGTAACTTGAATTTCCTTCCATAGGCTAACATTGACTGGTTTCACTTGGAAATTCTTCTAAGTGTGGAGTTTTGGAACTTTAAAATATTCCTCTAAAATCAGCCGAAATACGAATTCCGATTTACTCACCTGTTATCAGGAGAGACCTCAGTGCTGCATCTTTCAGCCCAGTACTGATCCTCAAAAGTAATTTTAACCGTACTTACCAGTAACTTGAATTTCCTTCCATAGGATATCATTGCCTGCTTTTTGCTGAAAAAGTTTCTAAGTGTTGATTTTTGAAACATACAAATATTCCTCTAAAATCAGCCGAAATCCAAATTCTGATTTACTCACCTGTTTTCAGGAGAGACCTCAGTGCTGCATCTTTCAGCCCAGTACTGGTCCTGAAAAGTAATTTTAACCGTACTTACCGGTAACTTGAATTTCCTTCATAGGCTAACATTGACTGGTTTCACTTGGAAATTCTTCTAAGTGTGGAGTTTTGGAACTTTATAATATTCCTCTAAAATCAACCAAAGTACGAATTCCAATTTACTCACCTGTTATCAGGAGAGAACCCAGTGCTGCATCTTTTAGCCCAGCACTGACCCTGAAAAGTAATTTTAACCGTACTTACCAGTAACTTATAACTATAACTGTCCCTAAAACCTATGGTTTTTTCAGTGAATTTCAAAGGTTTTTTAAATGCTAATTTGTAACTATAACGTCCCTGAAACCTATGGTTTTTTCAGTGAATATATATATATATATATATATTCACTGAAAAAACCATAGGTTTTAGGGACAGTTATAGTTACTTGGACATTGCACTCGTACAAAACCCGTGAAATTCCCCCGTTATAGTTAGTTCAGCTAACTATAACTCGCGCCCCCGCAATGCACTGCTGATGACGTCACATATTACATCACTCATGACATGGTCAGTGACATCACTGATGACATCACTGATGACATCTCAAATGACATCACTGATGACATCATCCAGTGACTGTGTGTTTCTGTAAAGTTTAAATATTTTTAATATATATAGGAAAAGACGTATTGAAGAATGAGTGGGTGTGTAAGTGTCTGTATGGATGATTTAGTAGGTGCGTGACTGACTCTATAAGTGAGTGATTTAACGTATCTTACTGAATGCATGGGTTAGTGACTAATCTGGGTGAATGTCTGTATCCGTCTGTCTGTTGCTGTGTAAGTGGCTGCATGTGTTTGTGAATAGCTAAATGAGTGTCTATATGAGTTATTGAATGCTTGTCTGAGTATCTGTATGGGTGCCTGAGTGTTTGTGTGGGAGGGGTGTGTGCAACTCTGTGCATAGATGTGTGAGTGGGTGATTCACTGGGTGGATGGTTTCAAGAGTGCATCTGTGATAGACTGTATGGGTGGGTAAGTGTGTGTAAGAGTGTGTTAGTGAGTGAATGTATGTCCCAGTGGTACATGTGTGAGTAACTACATATGTGAAAGGCAGTATATATGTGTGTTGGAGTATATAAATAGCTATAAGCAAGAGTGAGTGATTGTGATAGTGGCTGTATGGATGAGTGTGTGCTTGTATCAGTGATTGTATAAGAGCGTAACAATGTGATACTATTTGTATGAGTAAGTGAGCTGGTGTGTGTATAACTGTATAGGTGAGTAAATGGCAGTGTGTTTAATTATTTGCATGACTGACTAGGTGTCTGAGTATCTCTATGGATGAGTGGCGTTGTTTGAGTGTCTATATAGGAGTAAGAGTGCATATGATAGTCCTGTACTGAGTGACCGTAAGTATGAGTGACTGTACGGGTGAGTGAGTGGATGTGTGTGTGTAGACCTAAGAATCAGTGAGTGGGTATGTAGTTATTGGTGTTGGAGTGTCTATGGTTTTGCGAATGGCAGTCTGTAATTTAGAGTGGGTGTATCAAAGATTATATTAGGGTGTGAGGAGGTGCATCAGATTATCACGTGGATGATGTCATCAGTGATGTCATTTGAGATGTCATCAGTGATGTCATCAGTGATGTCACTGACCATGTCATGAGTGATGTAATATGTGACGTCATCAGCAGTGCATTATGGGCGCGAGTTATAGTTAGCTGAACTAACTATAACGGGGAATTTCACGGGTTTTGTACGAGTGCAATGTCCAAGTAACTATAACTGTCCCTAAAACCTATGGTTTTTTCAGTGAATTTCAAAGGTTTTTTAAATGCTAATTTGTAACTATAACGTGTCTGAAACCTATGGTTTTTTCAGTGAATTTCAAAGGTTTTTTAAATGCTAATTTGTAACTATAACGTGTCTGAAACCTATGGTTTTTTCAGTGAATTTCAAAGGTTTTTTAAATGCTAATTTCTAACTATAACGTGCCTGATACCTACGGTTTTTTCAGTGAATTTCAAAGGTTTTGTAAATGACAATTTTTAAATGTATTAATTGTTATATTAATTTTTTTCATACTGATTTACTACATTTTTAGAAACAATTTTTTTTACATATTTTATTTTTTAAATTACATTGTAATTACATTATACATTACATTACAAAAATACTTTCTCAGAATGAATTACTTTAGTTTAAATACTTTGCACATAGGCAATAGACTTTTAAGTACAGTAGTTACAGTTGTTGCAATGGGCAACACATTTTCAAACACAATGCAACATTCAGCTCAATGTGAATTTCTAGTTAAATGCAATTAGTTACTTTATGGATTACTTTTTCTAACCACAGGACTGGATCCTAGATTCAGTCCTGGTACATCTCCTGTAAACAGTTGAGTAAAAGCGTTTTGGTTACAGTCGTGATTTTTAAGGAATATTATTGTATTTTAAAAGTTGACACTTAGAAACTTTTTCTCATAGAATCACCAATGTTATCCTATGGAAGGAAATTCACTTAGCAGGTAAAAACTGTTATCGTTACTTTTTCTTACTCAGTGTTGGATCCTGGATCCAGCACTGGTGCATCTCCTGTAAACAGTTGAAAGAATGCGTTTAAGTCATACAGGTGATTTTTAAGGAATATTTGTAGTTTGTAAAAATCAACACTTTGAAACTTTTTTGCTGAAAACCAGACAATGGATTCCTATGGAAGAAAATATAAGTTACTGGTAAGTACGGTTACAATTACTTTTCAGGGTCAGTGCTGGGCTAAAAGATGCAGCACTGGGTTCTCTCCTGATAACGGGTGAGTAAATTGGTATTTGTACTTTGGTTGATTTTAGAGGAATATTATAAAGTTCAAAACTCCACACTTAGAAGAATTTCCAAGTGAAACCAGTCAATGTTAGCCTATGAAGGTAATTCAAGTTACTGGTAAGTACGGTTAAAATTACTTTTCAGGATTAGTACTGGGCTGAAAGATGCAGCACTGAGGTCTCTCCTGATAACAGGTCAGTAAATCGGAATTCATATTTCGGCTGATTTTAGAGGAATATTTTAAAGTTCCAAAACTCCACACTTAGAAGAATTTCCAAGTGAAACCAGTCAATGTTAGCCTATGGAAGGAAATTCAAGTTACTGGTAAGTACGGTTAAAATTACTTTTCAGGACCAGTACTGGGCTGAAAGATACAGCACTGAGGTCTCTCCTTATAACAGGTGAGTAAATCGGAATTCGTATTTCGGCTGATTTTAGAGGAATATTTGTATGTTTCAAAAATCAACACTTAGAAACTTTTTCAGCAAAAAGCAGGCAATGATATCCTATGGAAGGAAATTCAAGTTACTGGTAAGTACGGTTAAAATTACTTTTGAGGATCAGTACTGGGCTGAAAGATGCAGCACTGAGGTCTCTCCTGATAACAGGTGAGTAAATCGGAATTCGTATTTCGGATGATTTTAGAAGAATATTTGCACAATGGTGAAGGGAGGGGCGGGGCCTGAGGTGACATCTGTGCAAACGCGCCCGTAGCGCGTTTTAAGTTGGGGGATTAAGTCCCCTTGAATCCTGAGGGTCCCTAGGGGCCAACTAGCCCACCAGGAACCTCCAATATGCGCCAGGGGCTGCGTTGCAGAGACGTGTAGAGAGGCCACACCCCTTTTACACCTCTCTGCAACGCAGCTCTGTGGCGCTTTCTGGATGTACCTGTTGGGCTAGTTGGCCCCCAGGGACCCTCAGGATTGAAGGGGATTTAATTCCCATCTTAAAACGCGCCACGGGCCTGTTTGCACACATGTCACCTGAAGCCCCGCCCCTCCCTTCACCACTGTGCAAACGCGCCCCGTGGCGCGTTTTAAGTTGGGGATTAAGTCCCCTTGAATCCTGAGGGTCCCCGGAGTCCAACTAGCCCACCATATACCTCCAAAGCGCCACAGAGCTGCGTTGCAGAGAGGTGTAAAAGGGGTGTGGCCTCTCTACACGTCTCTGCAACGCAGCCCCCTGGCGCATATTGGAGGTTCCTGGTGGGCTAGTTGGCCCCAGGGACCCCCAGTATTCAAGGGGAATTGTTCTCTCTGCAAACGCGCCAGGGGGCGCGTTTGCAGAGTGGTGAAGGAAGGGGCGGGGCCTGCGGGCCCGATCGTTGTTTTTTTTTTTGTCTCTGAAGGGGGCTGTGTGGCCCCCTTCCTTTTTCCTGTTTTTTGTCCCTGGGGACCCCATCCCCCAGGGCCTTACCCCTTTTTTAAATTTAATTTTATAAAAAAACGGGAAGGGGCCGCGTGGCCCCCTTCCCTGGGCCTGTATTGGCCCCGGGACCCCATCCCCCGGGCATGGCCTTTTTTTATTTTCTTGGGAGGGGGCTGCGTGGCCCCCTCCTCAGGCCATTTAAGGCCCCGGGACCCCATCCCCGGGGCCGGCCTTTCCATTTTTTATTTAATTTTTTGGGAGGGGGCCGCGTGGCCCCCTCCTGGGCCACTACTTGCCCCAGGGACCCCATCCCCCGGGCTGGCCCTCTCTCGTTGGGGACTGTGGGGGTCCCCAATCCCCCACAGTCCCGCCGGCTCCCCACATCCCTTGGGAGCCGGCATTGCTAGTCTCACATGGGGAGCAGCTGACATGCTGCTCCCCATGTGGAAAGCAATCGGCTTTGGATATTGGAAGAGAGAGCAGGTTTCCTGCTCTCTCTTCCAATATCCAAAGCAGTTTGTTATGGCAGGACGGGAGCCGCGAGGCTCCCGTCCTGCCATAGCAAACTACAGTGTCCCGGGGTAGGCACCCCGGGACACTGCAGGAGCCGGCCCTGGGGGTGGTGGTCCCCAGGGCCATCAAGGGCTCCAGGAGGGGGCCGCGCGGCCCCCTCCCTACATCAGCACAGCCCCGGGAGGTGGTGGTCCCTGGGCTTCGGGGTCCAAAACGGACCCCCATTTTAATTTGTTAGTGCCCCGGGAGGTGGCGGTCCTCGGGCGTGTGGGGGGCTGTAGCCCCCCACACAGGTTGTTTAATTTTTTTAAAAAGCCCCGGGAGGTGGTGGTCCTCGGGGCTGCGGGAGGGCTCAGAGCCCTCCCGCACCATTTTTAAAAGAAAGCCCCGGGGGTGGCGGTCCTCGGGGCTTGGGGGCCCTTTGAGGCCCCCACACATAAAATTAAACCCCTCACCATGCCCCCGGGACTTGGGCCACCCGGGGCAAATACAATCGAAGCGCGGGAGACCGCGCTCGATTTTTCTGGCAGGATTCGCGCACCCTGAGCGCATCCTGCCGATTTTTAAAAATTTTTTTAATTTTTTGCCCAGGGGTCCTTGTGGGACCCCTGAGCAAACCTAGGGGGTCAGGGTGTTTCTACCCTGCTCCCTTTGTGCGCTTTGCGCACTTGTTTCTGTCCCTCGGTTCTACCGAGGGACAAAATGGCTGCCAACATTTCCTGAATCGGAATGTTGACATCCAGCTGACAGCCAATTAACATGCAGCTCGTGATCGGGACGGTGAGCTCAGGGTGCGCTCAGGGTGCGCGAATCCTCCGTGCCCATAGATATATATGTACTTTTACTTTTGATTTTCTCAGCAACTACTGAACGGATTTACACCATTTAACAAAAAGGGTTCTTTCTGAACCAAGAACTACCTCTTTGCCAAATTTGGTGTAATTCCGTTCAGCAGTTCGGGCTGTAGCCGTGTCTAAAGTTTCCTATGGAAAATTGCATGGGGAAAACACGTTTTGGGACCCCCCTTTTTCTCGGCCCCCGCTTGACGAATCCCCCGAGACTTTCAGGGTAGGAGCGGACCGGAGCGCCCCACAAAGTTTGAAAATTTTGCGAAGATACGTCAACCGGCAAGAGAGTTATTTCAAATAGAATGTCGCGGATTTCCTATGGATAATAGGTTGTAACTATAACTATCTACTGGCGACCGCCAGTAGATAATATATATATATATATATTCACTGAAAAAACCATAGGTTTCAGGCACGTTATAGTTAGAAATTAGCATTTAAAAACCTTTCAAATTCACTGAAAAAACCATAGGTTTTAGGGACAGTTATAGTTAGTTGGACATTGCACTCGTACAAAACCCGTGAAATTCCCCCGTTATAGTTAGTTCAGCTAACTATAACTCGCGCCTCCGCAATGCACTGCTGATGACGTCACATATTACATCACTCATGACATGGTCAGTGACATCACTGATGACATCACTGATGACATCTCAAATGACATCACTGATGACATCACTGATGACATCATCCATGTGATAATCTGATGCACCTCCTCACACCCTAATATAACCTTTGATACACCCACTCTAAATTACAGACTGCCATTCGCAAAACCATAGACACTCCAACACCAATAACTACATACCCACTCACTGATTCTTAGGTCTACACACACATCCACTCACTCACCCGTACAGTCACTCATACTTACGGTCACTCAGTACAGGACTATCATATGCACTCATACTCCTATATAGACACTCAAACACCGCCACTCATCCATAGAGGTACTCACACACCTACTCAGTCATGCAAATAATTAAACACACTGCCATTTACTCACCCATACAGTTATACACACACCAGCTCACTTACTCATACAAATACTAGCACATTCTTACGCTCTGATACAATCACTGATACAAACACACACTCATCCATACAGTCACTCTCACAATCACACGCTCTCGCTTATAGCTATTTATATACTCCAACACACATATATACTGCCTTTCACATATGTAGTTACTCACACATGTACCACTGGGACATACATTCACTCACTAACACACTCTTACACACACTTACCCACCCATACAGTCTATCACAGATGCACTCTTGAAACCATCCACCCAGTGAATCACCCACTCACACATCTATGCACAGAGTCGCACACACCCCACCCACACAAACACTCAGGCACCCATACAGATTCTCAGACAACCAATAAATAACTCGTATAGACACTCATGTAGCTATTCACAAACCCATGCAGCCACTTACACAGCAACAGACAGACGGATACAGACCTTCACCCAGTTTAGTCACTAACCCATGCATTCAGTAAGATACGTTTAATCACTCACTTACAGAGTCAGTCACGCACCTACTAAATCATCCATTCAGACACTTATACACCCACTCATTCTTCAATACGCCTTTCCCTATATATATTAAACATTTTTAAACTTTACAGAAACACACACTCACTGGATGATGTCATCAGTGATGTCATTTGAGATGTCATCAGTGATGTCATCAGTGATGTCACTGACCATGTCATGAGTGATGTAATATGTGACGTCATCAGCAGTGCATTGCGGGGGCGCGAGTTATAGTTAGCTGAACTAACTATAACGGGGGAATTTCACGGGTTTTGTACGAGTGCAATGTCCAACTAACTATAACTATCCCTAAAACCTATGGTTTTTTCAGTGAATTTGAAAAGTTTTTTAAATGCTAATTTCTAACTATAACGTGCCTGAAACCTATGGTTTTTTCAGTGAATTTCAAAGGTTTTTTAAATGCTAATTTCTAACTATAACATGTCTGAAACCTATGGTTTTTTCAGTGAATTTCAAAGGTTTTTTAAATGCTAATTTCTAACTATAACATGTCTGAAACCTATGGTTTTTTTCAGTGAATTTCAAAGGTTTTGTAAATGCCAATTTTTAAATGTATTAATTGTTATTTTTATTTTTTTCATACTGATTTACTACATTTTTTAAACTATTTATTTTTAGATATTTTATTTTTTAAATTACATTGTAATTACATTATACATTACATTACAAAATATACTTTCTCAGAATGAATTAATTTACTTGAAATACTTTGCAAATAGGCAATAGACTTTTAAGTACAGTAGTTACAGTTGTTGCAATGGGCAACACAATTTCAAACACAATGCAACATTGAGCTCAATGTGAATTTCTAGCTAAATGCAATTAGTTACTTTATGGATTACTTTTCTAACCACAGGACTGAATCCTAGATTCAGTCCTGGGACATCTCCTGTAAACAGTTGAGTAAAAGCGTTTTGGTTACAGTAGTGATTTTTAAGGAATATTATTGTATTTTAAAAGTTGACACTTAGAAACTTTTTCACATAGAATCACCAATGTTATCCTATGGGAGGAAATTCACTTAGCAGGTAAGTAGTGTTATTGTGACTTTTTCTCAATCAGTGGTGGATCCTGGATCCAGCACTGGTGCATCTCCTGTAAACAGTTGAAAGAATGCGTTTAAGTCATACAGGCGATTTTTAAGGAATATTTGTAGTTTGTGAAAATCGACACTTTGAAACTTTTCTGCTGAAAACCAGACAATGGATTCCTATGGAAGGAAATACAAGTTACTGGTAAGTACGGTTAAAATTACTTTTCAGGATCAGTACTGGGCTGAAAGATGCAGCACTGAGGTCTCTCCTGATAACAGGTGAGTAAATCGGAATTCGTATTTCGGCTGATTTTAGAGGAATATTTGTATGTTTCAAAATCGACAGAAACTTTTTCAGCAAAAAGCAGGCAATGATATCCTATGGAAGGAAATTCAAGTTACTGGTAAGTACGGTTAAAATTACTTTTCAGGATCAGTACTGGACTGAAAAATGCAGCACTGAGGTCTCTCCTGATAACAGGTGAGTAAATCGGAATTCGTATTTCGGCTGATTTTAGAGGAATATTTGTATGTTTCAAAAATCGACACTTAGAAACTTTTTCAGCAAAAAGCAGGCAATGATATCCTATGGAAGGAAATTCAAGTTACTGGTAAGTACGGTTAAAATTACTTTTCAGGATCAGTACTGGGCTGAAAGATGCAGCACTGAGGTCTCTCCTGATAACAGGTGAGTAAATCGGAATTCGTATTTCGGCTGATTTTAGAGGAATATTTGCACAATGGTGAAGGGAGGGGGCGGGCCTGAGGTGACATCTGTGCAAATGCGTCCCGTGGCGCGTTTAAGTTGGGGGATTAAGTCCCCTTTAATCATGAGGGTCCCTGGGGCCAACTAGCCCACCAGGAACCTCCAGTATGCGCCAGGGGCTGCGTTGCAGAGACGTGTACAGAGGCCACACTCCTTTTACACCTCTCTGCAAGGCAGCTCTGTGGCGCTTTTGGAAGTACATGGTGGGCTAGTTGGACTCCAGGGACCCTCAGGATTCAAGGGGACTTAATCCCCATCTTAAAACACGCCACGGGGCCTGTTTGCACACATGTCACCTGAAGCCCCGCCCCCTCCCTTCACCACTGTGCAAACGCGCCCGTGGCGCGTTTTAAGTCGGGGGATTAACTCCCTTGAATCCTGAGGGTCCCTGGGGGCCAACTAGCCCAACAGGTATATCCAAAAAGCGCCACAGAGCTGTGTTGCAGAGAGGTGTAAAAGGGGCGTGGCCTCTGTACACCTCTCTGCAACACAGCTCCCTGGCGCATACTGGAGGTTCCTGGTGGGCTAGTTGGCCCCCAGGGACCCCCAGTATTGAAGGTGAATTACTTCCCATCTGCAAACGCGCCAGGGGGCGCTTTGCAGAGTGGTGAAGGAAGGGGCGGGCCTGCGGCCCGATCGTTTTTTTTTTTCTCCTGAAGGGGGGCTGTGTGGCCCCCTTCCTTTTTCCTATTTTTGGGCCCTGGGGACCCCATCCCCCAGGGCCTTATCCCCTTTTTTTTTTTTTTTTTAATTAAACGGGAAGGGGGCCGCGTGGCCCCCTCCCCTGGCTGAATCCTACCCCGGGGACCCCATCCCCCGGGCATGGCCACACTTTTACATTAATTTTAAGGAGGGGGCTGCGTGGCCCCCCTCCTCAGGCCTTCCTTTGCCCCTGGGACCCCATCCCCCGGGGCAGGCCTTTTTAAAAAAAAAAAAAAAATTAAAATTATTTCTGGGGAGGGGGGCCGCGTGGCCCCCCTCCCGGGCCACTACTTGCCGCGGGGACCCCATCCCCTGGGGCCTGGCCTCTGGTTGGGGACTGTGGGGGTCCCCAAACCCCCCACAGTCCCGCCGGCTCCCCGTGTCCTACGGGAGCCGGCATTGCTTTTCCACATGGGGAGCAGCTAACATGCTGCTCCCCGTGTGGAAAGCAATTGTCTTTGGATATTGGAAGCGAGAGCAGGTTTCCTGCTCTCTCTTCCAATATCCAAGCAGTTTGTAATGACAGGACGGGAGCCGCGAGGCTCCCGTCCTGTCATTGCAAACAGCAGTGTCCCGGGGTAGGCATCCCGGGACACTGCAGGAGCCGGCCCTGGGGGTGGCGGTCCCCAGGGCCACCACAGGCTCCAGGAGTGGGGCCGCGCGGCCCCCTCCCATCCAAATGCACAGTCCCGGGAGGTGGTGGTCCCTGGGCTCGGGGTCCTTAACGGACCCCCATTTTCAATTCTGTTAGTGCCCCGGGGAGGTGGTGGTCCCTGGGCCTGTGGGGGCTGGAGCCCCCACACATGTTAATTTAAAAATAAAGAAGCCCCGGGGAGGTGGTGGTCCCGGGGCTGCGGGAGGGCTCAGAGCCCTCCCGCTACTTTTTCAAATAAAGCCCCGGGGGTGGCGGTCCTCAGGGCTTGGGGCCCTTAGAGGCCCCCCATACATAAAATAAACCCCCTCAGCATGCCCCCGGGACTTGGCCCACCCGGGGGCAAATTAACATCGAAGCGCGGAGACCGCGCTTCCATTTTTATCGGCAGGATCCGCGCTCCCTGAGCGCATCCTGCCGATTTAAAAAAAAAAAAGAAATGCTTTTTGCCCAGGGGGTCCTTGTGGGACCCCTGAGCAGACCTAGGGGGTCAGGGTGTTTCTACCCTGCCCCCTTTGTGCGTTTTGCGCACTTTTTTACTGCTTTCTTGTTCCTCGGTTCTACCGAGGAACAAGATGGCTGCCAACACTTCCTGGTTTGGAGTGTTGACAGCCAATTAGCAGACAGCTCGTGATCGGGAGGGTGCGCGGATCCTCCGTGCCCATAGATATATATGTACTTTTACTTTTGATTTTCTCAGCAACTACTGAACGGATTTACACCATTTAACAAAAAGGGTTCTTTCTGAACCAAGAACTACCTCTTTGCCAAATTTGGTGTAATTCCGTTCTGCAGTTCGGGCTGTAGCCGTGTCTAAAGTTTCCTATGGAAAAATGAATGGGGAAAACGCGTTTTGGGACCCCCTTTTTCTCGGCCACCGCTTAACGAATCACCCCGAGACTTTCAGGGTAGGAGCGGACCGGAGCGCCCCACAAAGTTTGAAAATTTCGCGAAGATACGTCAACCGGCAAGAGAGTTATTTCAAATAGAATGTCGTGGATTTCCTATGGAAAATAGGTCCTAACTATAACTATCTACTGGCGACCGCCAGTAGATAATATATATATATATATATATATATATATATATTTATATATATATATATATATATATATGAAGTTGGGTTATTGGTTGAGGAGGGTGGAACCTACTCAAGCAGGAACCACAATACTTTGTAGTGATTCCTCTTCTGGGCCCACTTTGGCTCTCCCTTAGTTTTGTTTATTAGATGTTTTAGGGTTCCTTTGCTCTGCACAGCCACACATAACACTTTTGTTTTCGTGACATTATTTTAGAAATATGCTATACATGTTGGTTTGTTATTTAGTGACTCTTCTTCGGATTTAGTCTGCGCATTTCGTACAAGGTTGTCTATAATACATAACAACATGGTGTACTGTTTTCTCTGTTCGGTCATCAACAACTTCTAACATTTTAGACATAACACAATAGCACAGTTGCAGTCTTCCAACACAATAGTTCTTATCATATAAGCTGGTACTTGACCCCCTCGGGGGCAGAGAGGAGAATTCCGACAGGGAGGCCAGTCCTGGAATGAACGGAGAGCCTGATATGCAGCCTTGCACAAACTGAGTTCACACTCATTATGCAGATCACCTAACCATATAACCAGGTATGGGGTCTATTGCCAGTCCCACAGATCACTAATATGCCTGTGCTCACATAGCGAGGGTAGGCCTAGACAGATATATTATTTGCCATGGTGGGGATGTTTATTTGATACAGCCTGCTAGTAATGCTAATTATGTTGTTTAGTTTCATCTGCCTAGTGATTGCAGCACATTTGCTTCATAATAGACTACGATAGTTTCAATAAATATATTGTAAACTTTCTTTGTGTCTTTTTTCTGTTTACTAAGGACATGCATGAGTGAGAAAAGAAAGGTGATGATCTGTTTCCATGGTTCCCTTGGGGACTAGAGGGTCATGTTCTAGGTTGCCAAAATCACCTGTTACCCTGGTAAAGCCAAGAGTTCAGGTGAGGCACTGTGAGCTAGCCAGGATTTAGCCCACCAGGTAATGACGTGGTAGAGAGACACAGTCCCTACATTCTGATGTCCTGTCATCCCAAGGCACAGTATTGTATTACCAGCAGAATCCCTGCAACAACTTGTCTGGGTGAGGCACAAGCAAACCCCAAATTAACCTGTGCTCAACTCTCTGGTAACTTGGCAAAGAGCAGACAGGATTACTTTAGAGGTAATTTGTAAAGTTATTATGCAGGACTTCAAACAGTAATAAAGTGAAAAAACAACACAAGAAAAATCCCACCGCACTTTTGGAAAATAGAGTAAATTTAAATAAATAAATAAACACCAAAACAGCAAAAATCCAATCAGTAGATACGCAATTTTAAAGATTCCGTAAATTTTGTGCCAAAAATCACAAAGCGCCAACTGTGGCAATCTAGTTGCACTAGACCAGGACAAAGTCACAAGTTCATGCTGACCTCAATGGAGCATGGGCTGGCTAAAGGGATCCAGCTAGTCCCTCTGAACAAGAGTACCTTAAATCCTGGTTGTGAAGATTTGCGAAGTCCCATGTCGAAGATGCTAAATGCAGCCGAGGTGATGCGAGGTCCTGGTGGGAGATATGTTGTTATTGAGGAGGCTGTCAATGAGGAGGCTTTTGATGTGAAGTTCTGCGTCAAGGACGTGTTGCACATTGGCTGGTTCCAAAGAAGCTGCGGGGTTGGTAGGATGAGGGCTGCGAAGTGGCCTTGGTCCAGGAGGGTGCGGATGTCGTCTGTGGCGGCGAGTAGGGGGGTCTCTGTGCTGTGGTTGTTTCAGAATCCGGATTGGGACGGGTCGAGGACGGCGTCGAGGTCCAGAAGTGTACTAAAGAGTTGAGGTCTGAAGTCCAACATTTATACCTGGTGCCCACCTTGAAGTGGAAGAAGCTTCTAGAGGTTTCCACCCCCTGAGGTGTCATGCAATTCCTTTATCCCTGTGCTGGCCTCAGCTTGTCTGGTATCACAATAGACTAGTGACAAACCTTTGTGAGAGTGCTTAAGTAGAGCCTTTGTGATGTGAAGTGTGGTAGGCGACAGCTCCTCGCCTCGTTAACTCAGAGTGGCCCATCCTGCCAACACCTATCTTCCCTTTGACTCACTTTCTGGGAGTATTACATAAAAACCAACTGCCAGCTACACCCAGCCATGTGAACAAGGATCATGCTGCAGGCACCAAATGGTTAGGACAGGAAAATGGCAAACACAAGGAGAAGATGGACAGAGCGCTGAAACTTTTAGACACCCCCAGTCACAGATCTGGGTTGAATCCATCATCTTTCTTTAGCTCACTTCACCACCTCAGTTCAGACCCAACTATATGCAAATCAGTCTTGATCCTGTCCCTCATGGTAACAGTCCAGCCCGAACTGCCAAGCCAGGTCTTCCCTGAAACAAAACAAGCATCCTGGGACCGGTTTCGGGTAACACCCCTCATCAGCCAGGACAAGAAAATGCCAACTTTCTAAAAGTAGAATAAAGATGAAAGAATGCACTCCTTTCCTTCAAACATTTTTTAGGTTGCTGTTCATATAAAAAGATTTGTTGCGTGCGAACAGATGCCGTGATCCGTCCCAAACTCACGAAACTATTAATAGTGAGAAATCGAAGGCACGTAATTTCCGCCCCCATCTGTCGCACTGCGTGGTTAGGAATATTTCCTCATTGTAAACAATTGTTCATGTAGTACTACAATATTATTGTTCGTAGTAAACCAATACTTTATCAAAACTTTTGCTTCATAGTTAATCCATAATTTCAAATACAGCGAGGATAGCGTGATTCCACCATGGTTTTTTATTATACATTTTCAGATGCCTTCTGCTCGCCCATTCAGGCTTTCAACAGTAGCACGTAATAAACCATTCATCTAGAATAGACTCATGTGATTTCCACCCAATGCATTTCGGGCCTGGAAAGCCCTTCGTCAGGGGTAACTGAAACATTAAAAAGACGTCTAAATCAGCTGCTCTAGCATTTAATTTACAGGCCCTGGGAACAGGTAGTGTCACTTTACTAGGGACCTAAACGTAAATTAAATGTGGCAATTGGGTATAAGCCAATTCTTCTATGTTTTAAGGAGAGAGCACAAGCACTTTAGCACTGCTGGTTAGAAGTGGTAAAGTGCAAAGTCCCAAAGCCAGCAAAAATGAAGTCAGCAAAACAGGAGGATTGAAGGGGAAAACCATGTCAAGGATGCCAGGTCTAACCATCATATATATGTATTTTTTTGCCATTTGACAAATCTTCACAAAATTTTCCAAAAAAGGTGCCTTCTTGATTCTAGTTGTGTATAGAAAGTTCTGGGGTGACCTGTCAAGCAGGGGCTGCGAGAAAGGGGTAGAGGGTAAAAAAAAGTGTGTTTCCCATGTTAATTCCCAGAGAGATTTTAGACACAACTACAGCCCAAATCGCTGAACGGAATTACGCCAAATTTGGTAGAAAGCTAGCTCTCGGTCTGGAAAGAGCCCTTTTTGTTATGTTTGTAAATCCTTTCAGTAGTTTTGGAGATATTAAGAAAAAACAAATTTGTATATCTAGAGCAACAGGTGCTCTGCAAATCCTCCTGGTCTTGTTCAGAGGTCTGAACTAGGAAGTGCTGGCAGCCATCTTGAGACTCAGACTCAGCTGAGTCCCAAACAAAAACATTAAAAAATACAAGGGAGCATGGTAGGAATACCCTGACCCCTAGGGCTGTTGTTGGGGTCTCCCAGGGGTCCCACCTGGCCCAAAAAGCATTTTTTTTTTAAACTTTTGCTGTGAAAATTGTGAAGGATTTGTGAATTGGTGACAATTTCTTTTAAAAAAGAGTCATCCCCGACGCTTGTTTCTCCTTCAGCCCCTGGGTGGGCAAGGTCCCAGGGGCCTATTTTAATACCTGTATTAGGGAGGAAGGCGCAGAAGGCCCACTCCCCATGGCCGATATTGGTCCTGGGGACCGTCACCTCCAAGGGGCTCAGCCATAATTTGAAAGGGAGGGGAGCCATGCGGCCCCCTCCGGGCCGTTTGTGGCCCCAGGGACCAACATCTTTTCAGGGCAGGCCCTGTAATAACAAAGGAGGGGTCTGCGTGGCCCCCTTCATGGATCTAATAGTGGCCCTGGGGACTGCCAACCCCCAGGGCCAACTCCCAATGTCCTGGGGTACCTTTCCCTGGGACATAGCTGTTTGCTCTTGTGAGAAGTTGGCCTGGTATATGCTGTCCACTAGTTATAGTGGGCACCTTGCACCAGTCCAAACGACCTTTATTGATGATAGGTTTAAAGACAACCTTTATTGAAAGCCACTTCATGAGTGCACCAGGTGGCCTGACTTGGAGTCAGAGAAAACATGTGTCTGAACTGATTGAGCACCTGTCTACAATCAGTTTGCTGCTGGGCAGTGAGGCTGCCTGCCAAGGCTACACCATCTACTGACCCATCATCAGGGTTCTGTGAGAGCAGGTCAGGGAGAGGGTTACTCTCCTCCTCCTGTCCCTCATCAGTTGCCATGAGCAAGCCCATGTCAGCCCTGTCCACATATGGCTTCATCCTGTTGACATGGAGCACCCTGTGGGGGCTCCTGGGAGTTCCCAGGTCTACCAGATAGGTAACCTCTCCCTTCTGTTCAACAATGGTATGGGGGCCACTCCACTTGTCTTGGAGGGCTGCTGGGGCCACTGGCTCCAACACCCACACCTTCTGCCCTGGCTGGTAAACAGTCAGCACAGCCTTTGGTCATGCAAGGCTTTCTGTAATTCCTGGCTAGCCTCAAGGTTTTTGGTTGCCTTTTTCATATACTCAGCCATCCTGGAGCGGAGACCAAGTACATAGTCCACTATGTCCTGTTTAGGGGGTTTGAGAGGTAACTCCCAACCTTCCTTCACCAGACACAATGGACCCCTGACAGGATGGCCAAACAAAAGTTCAAAAGGGCTGTAGCCAACCCCTTCTGAGGCACCTCCCTGTATGCAAATAAAAGGCAGGGCAAGAGTATGTCCCATCTTCGCCTAAGCTTTTCTGGGAGCCCTTTAATCATGCCCTTCAAGGTTTTGTTGAACCTTTCAACTAAACCATTGCATTGTGGGTGATAGGGTGTGGTGAATTTATAAGTCACTCCACACTCCTTCCACATTGCAGTCAAGTAACTGGACATAAAGTTTGTATCTCTGTCAGATACTACCTCCTTAGGAAAGCCCACTCTTGAGAAAATCCCAGGAGGGCCCTTGCCACCACAGGTGCTGTAGTGGTCCTAAGGGGAATGGCTTCTGGGTACCTGGTGGCATGGTCCACCACCACCAGGATAAAACTGTGCCCAGATTAACCCTGGGCGGTGAACTACGCTACGCTCGCGGAGTTTGCGTAGTTTCGGTAACTTCGCGATTCGCGTAGAGCGCGAAGTTACCGAGCACTACGCAATTTGCGGCATAGCGTAGCTGTTTTTCTTCTTCGCGCGCTCAATATGCGTTCTCGCGCACGCGGTAATGACCTACCGTGATTCTGCATTCGCCAACGCGATATCCTATCCGTTCTCGGGCGCCACGAGATTTGGAATCCGGCCGCACAATCCCGCGAGAGTGTGCGAACGCGAACACGTCCTTCGGACGCGCGATCTGACTTCCGGCGGCAGTGTTGGTAAAATCGCGATCCCGAACATGAAGAAACTACAATCTGGCGAAGAATATCTCTCGAGCATCATAAAACCTTCTCGAAAATGATTATTTTGCTCCAAAAAACTCCTCAGATTGTGATTTGGCTGTAGTTTTTTGTGCAAGGAGTCCTTTTTCTTTTTTCTTTTTTTTTCAAGAGGAAGGAAGTGCCCCTGAGTCTCAAACTTCCTGTTCCTGTCCAGCAGGCTCCTCCCAGTGCTTTGTCCATGTGCTGTTCACTTTCATTTGGATTTGGAGCTGGAAGGATCACTTTTTGTGTCTGTCTGCTGCATCATATCATTGGATTGGATTTGAGGACTTTTGGATTTGAGATTTTATAAGTAAGTTGGAGAATTGGTGTACTTTTTTGTTTGATTGGGGCTTGTTTGTACCTACATTTGTTTGGGATTTCCATCGTTTTTAAAATTTATTGTTGTGGCCTGTAGTTTCAGTAGAGGCCTAGTTGTTTTTCTTTGATTGGAATTTCAGCCAGTAGGCCCAGAGGTACCCATGGGTGCATGTTTCTGTGGTGTCTGTTGAATTTAAACATCATGTAGGGCATGGATGGCATTGGATTGAATTGGTAAATGTGGTTTTTGGGGTGTATTTCACTTTTTGGGTGTGTGTTAATAAATAAATACCTTTGTTGGATGTGTGTGTGTGCTTGTTGTGTAACTTTCCAACCTTTCGTAGCCCTGTGGATTTTCGTTTTTGCATTTTTGTATTAAAGCTGTGTTGTTTAGCAGGCCTCCTTTGTCTGGTCATATTATAGGCCTGCTTGAGTTCATTGTTTTCCATGGCCTGTTGTGACTGTGAGTGACCATGTGGCTTGGGGCCATTTTGTGGTGGTAGTCTAGTAGTGTGCTGCTTTTTCCATATAGGCCTGCATGTCTCTTCTTTGTTCCCCTTTGCTTATGCTTGTTGTTGTTGTGGCCTGGTCATGTGGGTGGTGGCCATTTTGTGAAGGCAGGCAGTGTGCTTTTGCCATAGGCTTGCATTGTCTGTCTTCCATTTCTTTTTGTTGTGGGTGGCTAGCGGCCATTTTGTGGAGCCATCCAGGCAGTGTGCTTTTGCCATAGGCCTGCATTGATTGTCTGTCTTCACTTTCTTGTTATTATTTGTGGGTGGCCTGGCCATGTGGGTGGCGGCCATTTTGTGGAGCAAGGCAGTGTGCTTGCTTTTGCCATAGGCTTAAGCTTGTGGCCTAGTCTGCCAGTAGGCCCAGAGGTAGTCATCATGGGTGCATAAAAACTGTTTCTGTGTTGTCTGTTGAATTTTAACATCATTTAGGGCATGGATGGCATTGGATTGATTTGCAAAATGTGGTTTTTGGGGTGGTATTTCAGTTTTTTGGTGTGTGTTAAATAAATAGGCCTTTTCAGCCAGTAGGTAACCCTGGGCGTTCAGCTCGCTGACTTTTGGCAACTCCGCACTGCGCGACAACGCGGACTTACACTTTTTTTCTTCTTCGCGCGTTCAATATGAGTTTTCGCGCGCGCGATAACGAGTTTTTGTGACGATCGCCTAGCCGAACACGCAGAATTTACAATCTGGGGAAGAATATCTCTCGAGCAGCATAAAACCTTCTCGAAAATGATGATTTTGTTAATTTTGCTCAAAAAACTCCTCAGGTTGTCATTTAGATGTAGTTTTGTGAGCAAGGAGTCATTTTTCTTTTTTTTACAATTTTTTTAAAGAGGAAGGAAGTTCCCCAGAGTCTCCAATTTCCTGGTCCTGTCCTTTGTCTTCACTTTCTTGTTATTGTGGGTGGCCTGGCCATGTGGGTGGCGGCCATTTTGTGAAGCCAGGCATTGTGCTTTTGCCATAGGCCTGCATTGTCTGTCTTGTCTTCCTTTTCTTGTTGTTGTGGGTTGCCTGGCCATGTGGTGGCGGCCATTTTGTGGGACCAGCCACTGTGCTTTTGCCATAGGCCTCCAAGCTTGCGGCCTAGTCTTCCAGTAGGCCCAGACGTAGTCATTATGGGTGCATAAAAACTGTTTCTGTGTTGTCTGTTGAATTTTAACATCATTTAGGGCATGGATGGCATTGGATTGAATTGCAAAATGTGGTTTTTTTTGGGGGGTCTATTTCACTTTTTGGGTGTGTTAAATAAATGCCTTTTTTGCGTGTGTATGTGTTGTTGTTGTGGTTGTTGTGTAACTTTCCAACCTGTTTTTAGCCATGTGGATTTTAGTTTTTGCATTAAAGCTGTGTGTGTTTTATCAGGCATCCTTTGTCTGGCCATATAGGCCTGCTTGAGTTCATTGTTTGCCATGCCTTGTGCCTGTGAGTGACCATGTGGCTGGGGGCCATTTTGTGGTGGTAGTTAGTAGTGTGCTGTTTTTGCCACATAGGCCTGCGTGTTTTTCCATTGTTCCTCTTGTCTTACTGCTTCCAAATCCATCCCCATTGCCAGCTGCAGCTCCCTGATGCTGCATCCATCCCACGTGATGCACAAATTTAGGCCAAACAGGCTCCACTACATTTTTGTTTTTGTTCTTTGCTATTCTTATTCTTCCTGAGTGTACACACTACACCAGGAAAGCCCTGGCCTTGTTGTCAAAGTCTCATAAATGGCTACACTGTTGTTGTTCACTGAGTTTCTAGATTTTAATAATTGAGACAACCACACACTAAGTTATATATTATATTAGTTTGATTTGTGCTATCGTTTGACTGATGTTCTTCTGGCTTTTTTGCTTTTAGGTGCACAAAAGACTGAGGAGGAGGTGTGTCATCATTGCCCGTTGTACTGCCAGACAGACATCCTGCTGCTGTACACGACGTGACGTGTGACCTGACCAGACATCTCTGCAACTTGTGTAACTGAGTGCTGCTGACATCTGAAGAAGATGGGCCCAAAGAAAGTAGGTACCAGGTCCTCCAGTACCAAGAAAGTTGCTATTGAGAAGAAGGAACAGAAGAAGGAAGTGACACTTAAGTCTGGTGTGCCGCCCAATACCTTTTTTGGGAAAAAAAAAATTACGACTGCAGCAGCGGTGTCCGGGGGGCAAGCTGGGGGCAGCACCTCTGCATCAGTGGGCCTAACCCACCAACCCAGGCCCAAGCACATGAGTGTGGAAGAGGTAGCCAGCCTAATGGTGGAAAGCAGTGATGCTGAGCCTGAGATAAACTTATTGCTATCTCAAAGTAGTACCCAATCAACGCAGGAGGAAACACAGCAGATAAGTGGTCAACAACAACAACAGCCGCAACCACCGCCCGCAATAGTAGTTGTTGTTCCTCCCGAAGTAGGGGCAGTTCAGGAAATTGAGCCTCATGCAGAGGTAGAAGAAGAAGCCACACATTCAGAAGATCCATTGTCTTCCAAATCTCCAGCAAGGAAAAGGAGGGTTAGTCCATCAAGTTCTTCGCCAAGCCCCCCTTCTGATGATCTAGATACCACTTGGAAGCCACAAACTGAGTCTGAGAGGGAGACACGTCCCAAGACCAAGCTAGGGAAAAGGAAGGTTCCAGAAAGCCTTACACTTATGGAGGTCAATGTAGAACAGCAGGATGATGATGATGAGCCAGTCATCACGAACATCACTCCCGGCCCCGAGGAGATGGAGATCAACATTATTACCTTATCCAAAATCGCTGTGAGGGATGTAGCACGCATACCTCCACAGGTAACACCAACACGACCTACAGCTTACATATTTGCATTAGCAAAGGCCTGGCAGCAACCTACATCCAGCACAACCACCACCTCAGTAGAAGTAGGTAGTGGTACAGCACAGAGTCAAATTCAACACACACCCTCCAGTTCATCCGGCATTGGAAGTGGCACCTCCAGCAGGAGGCAAAAGTTAAGCTCCCCAGTTTGGGACTTCTTTACGGTTAGCGAAAAGGAGGAGAACATTGCTATATGCTCCATTTGTAATACCTCTGTTAGTCATGGTAAACTTGGTACAAACTATGGTACCGTAGGCCAAATAACCCATCTGAAAAAACACCACTTGATCAGCTGGGAGGACCACCTTCGCGGCATAAAAACTACAACCATTGGTGTTGGTGGGGATAAAGGAGTAGAAGATCCGATCACGGTGGAAGAGGATGGACAGGGAGACATTCTCTCTGGTAGTGGTACACAAAGTCGCCCTGTCCCCAGCAGTGCAGTGTTAATGTCGCCCACATCTTCAGCAACATCTCAGTGGCACAAGAGTAAGAATCAGCCTGAGACAGCAAGGAGTACCGCAATGAAAAAAAGTGCGTTGTTGAGCCGAAGAGAAAGGAAAACCATGCAGCCTACCATTATCAGCATGTTTGGAGGGGAGGGGCAGTACGAACGCAACCACCCAATAGCACGTTTGTACAATGCGAAGCTGGCTAAAATGTTAGCACTGGACCTTCTCCCTTTTTCTTTTGTTGAAGGGGTGGGTTTTCTGGAATTTGTGACAGCCATCTGCCCAAAATGGCATGTTCCCAGCCGCTACTATTTTGCCAGAGTTGCTGTTCCAGCACTACATCACGACGTGCTGGAATTGCTTGGAAAAGCCTTGAAGCAGAGTGCTGTTCAGAGTATCCACCTGACAACAGACATGTGGGCCAGTTGCCAAGCCACTGATTACATGTGCATCACTGCACACTGGATCTCTTTTGCGGGGGTTAGAGAACAGATATCTGCTGGTGTTGACGCTGCTGAGATTTTTCATGCCACTCGCAAACATGCAACTGTAGCCATGTTTGCCATGGAGAAATCTCATACTGCTGCAAACATTTTGGAAGAGTTTAACAGCAAGTTCTTTGAGTGGCTGCGCCCAAGAGGGCTTAAGATTGGTTTTGTTGCCACGGACAATGGCAGTAATGTAGTTAAGGCCATGGGTGATGGTGGCTATTTCAGGGTCCCGTGTTTGGCACACAGCATTAACATTGTTGTTCAAGACTTTCTGAAAAATGAATACAAAGTCAGCAACTTACTGGCCACCTGCAGAAGAATATGCACACATTTCAGCCATTCTTTTAAAGCCCGGAAGCAGCTGAGGGTCATTCAACGTGAGCATAAAATGCCAGTCAAAGCACTCATCCAGGAGGTGCCAACACGTTGGAACTCAACTTATTACATGCTTGATCGTATGTTTGACCTGTACATACCACTCAATGCTTATGTCATGCAAAGATTAGGAGAACCTACTGTGAGAGGCATGACCGTTGAGATGGGTCAATGGGACCTCATTAAATGCCTGACAGAGATGCTACTTCCTTTTGAGATCTTCACACGTGAAGTCAGCAGGGAGGACTGTACTATGGGCCAAGCTATCCCATTGTTGCACATGCTAGAGCAACAGCTGAAGGAGGTGTCTGAAACGTACGCAGGTGTGGATGACAAACAAGACGCATATCATTTGGCAGGGTCCTTAGCCGCTCGCTTATCTGAAAATACAAGGATTCAAAATAACATTGTGTCACAACAACATTACATTACTGCCACAATTTTGGATCCACGGTACAAAGTATTTCTGAACAGTAAGGCAGTAATTCCTTTTTCGGAAGTGGATGTTGCCAACTACAAAATTTTGATAGCTGAGGAAGCCACTAAGTTCGAAAACGAACGGCTGGTAATTACAGGCCCCCCGCCCCAGGCCATAACAAGTACTACAGGGCATCCAGAGTCAAGTTCTACTTCGGAGCCTGAGGGCAGTGCGTTTGCCTCCTAGCAGTCACCGACACCAACACTACCAATAACATCAACAACAGCAAGAACAGGATCATCCACAGTACAATCGGCAACTGATTGGTTTCTACGGCAGGGGTATGGTAAGTCCAGTGCTGATGCAAAGGCAAAACAGGCCGAGCACATCGGAGCACCCCTGAGCATTGAGTGGACAGTCCAGGCCTATCTGGATGACCCAACAGAGGTCTTCATGGATCGAAACCCATTGGTGTATTGGTATGGGAAAAGAAGCCAATGGACAGTGCTCAGCAGGCTGGCGATAAAGTATCTGGCTTCCACTGTCGCAAGTGTCTCTTCTGAGCGTGTTTTCAGTGCTGCTGGTGCCATTGTAACTTTGAAAAGGACCAGTCTCTCGCCCAAAAGCGTGGAGAGGTTAACCATGATCAAAATGAATCAGCACTTTATACCACCGGATTACAAAATATGTGAATCACAGCAGGAAGAGGAGAGCGACTTCGATGACGTAAGTAGTGGGTTACAGGACCTACTTCTGTCCGAACCACCAGAGTTTGAGGACAAGCTCCTCTTCCCTGACAACTAGGCTTTCAAATTGTTACTTTCTTCCTTCCTTTATTTGTCTGTGTATCTGTCTTGCTGGTTCAATTCAAATCACAACAAATCCATCACCACCGTCTTCTCTTTTATTTCCCTATTGGAGTTGCACGTCTGTGCATTTAACTGTCCACTCCTCAGAGTCCTGCTCCATCTTCCTGACTCGCCCTAATTACATTTCCATCAAGCCAGACATTGGAGTACAAGAAATGTTGCCTCTAACAGTCCCTCCATAAGAAGTGAAACGTGACTATAGCTATTCTCCGTTTTGTTTCCGAGCCGAAACTCATCACTGGCCGAAGGCTATCGCCTCTGCAGGCATCCACAACTCTTTACTGTCAGAACTTGGGCAGGCATCCAAAAGTAAACCCATCACTGTCAGAAGGCTACAGCCTCGGCAGGCATCCAAAGCTCATCACTGTCAGGACAGAAGGTACTTGGCAGAGAAAGACAAGACTCTTCGAAGAAATTTGCTGACATTTCTGCAAACTCAATTTACCAGCAATGACCGCTACCCAGGCCGCGGCCCATCACAGCGCTGACCATGTGAACCAACTTAAACTGCGACAAAGTGCCACAGATTAATAAGACGCAAACCGAAACAGCGACTACCAACACTCAAAATGAATGTGGAGTAATAATGAGGCCACTGCCTTGTTAAAAAAAAACACACACCTGTCAGAACTAGGCATCTGATGATCTGACAGCCAAAGAGAAGAGCAAGACAGGTAATGATGGCATGCATTGGATGCTTGCTGACTCTGAGCGATTGCTGTTGTTTGTTGTGTTGATGTTGTGCATGAAGTCGAACTCTACTAGTTAATCTACAAAGTGAAAGTGACTCAAGTGACAGTCAATGTTTCCCTTCTTGTTGTTTAATAACCAAATTGTACTCCTACTACTGCAGGTGCAGGCCAATATCCGTTGCAATTTTTTAATATGGAATATGGACTTAATCGGAGACTAGTCACTACAGACTGAGTTGGAGTTGGACAACACGTACCACACCATGATGATGACCATACTACCTTTGCACGCAGTCAGTCAGTTGGATCGGAGATGATTGATGGAATAACTGTGTTTCATGAAGTGGCATAAAAGGTAAACACAACAATTCAACAAGAAAGTAAACACAGCAGACCTACATGTCCATGTAGTGGTGGAGTCGAGTGTAGTCATATGACTGACAGCGGCGCATTGATTTAGTCACTTAATTTTGAAAATGCTAGGTTGCTGTATATGCCTTTTGTCTGGCTCTGTCAAAATTTAAGGTAAATGGAGGTTGGGTCACGGGCTGGTGCTGTGGGCCTGTTCTGTCCTGTTGTTGTTGTAGCTTAATGCTGTAAACAGAATAGACACGATGTATCCAAGCCGCCTCAGTCTGAAAGTGTTCTCTCTTCTCTTCTTGGACTCCACCGTAATTGATGCTTTTTTTTATTCATTGATTTTTCAATACCCCTTTTGTTTTTCCATCTACACTTACAGGCCGGCCTTTACCCTGTGCTATACTGGGAGAAACAACTCACACTTACCTTACCAATCCGCATCAGGCAGGCAGTGGCACCCAAGATTGATGTGCGGAGCGTCCATGGAAGATAGGACCAAGAGGAATGACGAGATTCAACTCCACAATTTGACCAGGATAATACAGTAACTTTAGTATCATTCATCATTCGTCTTTTAATTAATTTGATTCCTTTTTTCTCTTCAATCATTACGACTGTGTGTTGTGTTGTTGTTTGTTTGCTAATTGATCCCTACAACTATTTTTTAATTTTCTTTGCTATCTTTAAAAGTAAGCCCGGTACAACATGTAATTTGGGTCTCTCTGAGGGCATACAGGCAAGGCAAATTGCATAGAATATACTGCTGCCCTGTACTGTCTAATTGTCTAGTAGTAGTTAGTAAGTACTACTCATTAACCATCAAGTTATCTTCATCATCATGCATGCATTTCCTTTTTCTCCCTTTATAGATTTATTGGATAAGATCATGGTCGTCTGCCAAGATTGTGCTTTGCTTTTGTTGTGTCCATGCGTACTGTTTTTCTTTGTCAAACCTTTCCCCAAACCCCCTTCCCATCCATTCATCAAACCCTAACCCTCTTCCCCCGGGCTGTGATTTATATTGAGGTGTGATGTGACTACACCAATTGATCACACGCTTGCTGGGGCAGATGTGGTGAAAGCAACACTAATTCAATTTCAAGGCAGGGCGAGGATCTTCCTCTGCTTGCCCACCCATGCTCAGTCTATGTGCAAGCCAATTTTTTTTCCAAAGGGACCTAATACATCATAATTAATTGCCGGCATTGATTGGATTCATCATCAACATCCTACCACACAGCAGTAAAGGTTACGAATTACGATTGTGTTGGGTTAAGTGACTCACTCGACACAACTACAGTTTGTAACTTCTTGTACTAGGCTGTCCCCGCCACCATTATGTTTTATTTTACTTTAGCAGTTGCAATATTGTTTGTTTGGCAGTCTTCTTCTGTACTGTACTTTACTTCGTTCTACTACTCCTCCCACAGTCGCTCTCAGGTAAGTGACTGTCTCGTTTTAATTTTTTTTGCAAATGCTACTGCCAGTGTCTACTACTACCACCACAACCATGGCATCTTCTCCATTCTCTTGGGAAACCATGCAGCGATCGCTGTGCCGAACTTAATCATCATCAATCACAGGTAAGATAAGTTTGGTGGGAGGTATAATGGACTAGGAGGAGAGACTGACAGTACTAGTAGGACAAATAACTCAGTGAGGGGTACCGCATCTATCTGTTTGTGTTACATAATCGGCAGATTATTTAAATCAAACACTGGCTGCGGCCCTGCAGCAGCAAGGAAACCATGTGACATAAATTTGTAAAACAGTAACCCCCCACAAAACATTAACATCGTATGTTTAAGTATAAATATAATTTATAACGCTAACAAAAATAAACTATCCCACACCTGACCCACCCCTCTCCCTAACCCCAACCAATGTCCAAAACGAAAAAGTCCAAACAATGTCCATAAACCCCAACGCCCAATTCCCACCCACCAACAAAAGGAATAAAAAAGGGGCAATCCAACGGGGTCCTATAGTTCTTATATTCGGCGGGCTTTCAGGTGTTTGTCCACCAGGATCTTGACCCGCTCCTCTAGTTGCTCCTCTAGGCGTGAAATCCGGAGGAGCATCTGGCGGCGAAATGCCCTGCAGTGGCATCCAGGGTAGGGGGCAGCAGTGCTGGCTGTTAATGAATTGCGGCGGCGGGCGGCTGCCTGACCACGGCGCCGTACCACTGGAGGTGGGGCCTGGCTGGGGCCCGGGGCATCGGAGGAGGCTGCAGCTGCTGCCGCCTCCTCCTCCTCCTCCGCCTGAGCCACCAGCCGCCAGTACTCTTTGCAGATGGCCTCCAGTTTCCGGCGCCGGGCCCTGGCCCTGGCTGCCAACTCCTTCCGGGATGGTTTTTCTTGGGAAGGAGGATCTATATCAAGAAAGAAAAAGAATATTGTTGTAACCAATACTCTTAGCAAAACAGTAACACAAAATTAATTCAACACATAGTGGCACAGTAGCACTAGCAAGAAGCACAGTACATAACATTTGTGGTAATGATCTATCCTCCCACTTCCTCGGCCTCTAACATTTGTGGGAGTTTCAGGCATTATACTAGCACTATGGACTCCAGTACACAGTACACCAGTCTTCTTCTTATCTCTAGTTTAGCGAAATTACATAACCTGGTTGTAGCCGGCATGCCAGCTCAGTCAGCTATGCTTGCACCCAAGACAAACATACGAGTCATGACGCAGACTCACGTTAGTTTTATTTACTACTGTCTGCAGGTGGGGAAGCTCGTATTTTTCTATTACGGGTGGCACTGGCCATACTCTCTCTGTTACATGAAGGGCAATTGCTCAATTTCACTTTCACAGTGCCCTGGCTACTACAAAAAGGCAGATTATATATCTGATCCAATGATCATTGCTTATATATGGGACGACGACATAAGGTCAGTAGCGGTCGGTGGTGGGAGTGCTGCCGGGCGGTGACGTGGGGTGGGGCAGGGTGGGGGATAGTAAACTATGGATTACGGCCAATTACAGGTAAGTAAACATATAAATAAATAAAACTAATTGCGTTACGCGCACTGCATCGCATTTGGCGGTGCAGTGCGCACAATGAAATTCACTTTATTTATTTTTATGTTTAGTTACCTGTATTTGGCCATAATCCATTGTTTACTACCCCCCACCCTGCCCCTCCCCACATCACCACCCGGCAGCACTCCCACCACCGACCGCTACTGCATAAGGTACTTTGTTTTGATTGACTGTGTAACCAACAGATAGGCCACCCTTTGCAGGCTGGCTGACACATTCGAAAATAAATTAACATAGGTAGGGAGTGGTCCTCGGAGTCGAAGGAAGGCGCTTGATAACTAACTATACACAATATATATGATGTGCTTGCAAACTACTGTGAGTCAACTGTATTCTGAAAATACAACTTGTATTCCCTCGGCTTTGCTACTCTGGCGCGGTTTCTTTTACATTCCCTTCAAACTAAGACTCTGCATCCCGTGACAGTCTCCACCTATGCTGTCTATGATGAATACATACAGGCATCCATCCATTCCAAGTAAATGTCTATCATTCTTCTTAATCTCTCCACAAACCTTAGTTTGTTTCACCAACAACCACCCATGCGTCCACTCCTTCCTTGCTTGCCTTGGCTTTGAGTTTCACCCAAACACCGCTGATGATTCTTGCTATCCCCAGTATCCACCCATACTGTGTTGCCCACCCAGGCAGGCATCCATTCTTCTTTCACCTTCCACCCATCCTTCAACAACACATGCATCTGATTCCTATCAGCCACCTATGCATGCTTCCAACGTATCCTTCTCTGCCAGTCATATTACATCTCGCCCGTCCTTCCTCCTTCCACCCTTCTTTCCCTTTTTGTTCAACACATCCATCAAGGTCATCTGATCTGACTTTTAGTCTTCTCCATAAAACTTTCACAGCTGAGTTGGAGTCAGATAGAAGAGGCCATTGGTTACTCAACTCACGCTGCTAATGCTATTGCTAATGCATTGCTAATGCTAAGTAAAGGGTGTCTTCTTCAACCGTTGTATAATGTTCACTACAACTTCATACTTAATAAGTCTCAACAGTACAGTGAGTGAAGTGAACACCCTTCCAGCTAGTGCAATGTCAATAAGTAATGAATATAACTTACCACCGCCCGCCACTGCTGCTGGCTCACCCCCTGTAGCTCCTGCAGGTGCTGCATCTCCTGCCCCCTCCGGAATGGCCGCATCGCCATCGCCGCTGGCCCCGCCGGCACTAGTGGTCGATAGTACGCCTAGAAAAAAACATGACACATTTTTAGATGCCTGTACACCTCCCCCTATTTATTCGTTTTCACTAGCAATATTGAAAAAAAAGTTAAGACATACATATACAACATACATCACTAGTCCAAATCGGGTACTAGAGTAGAGTCAGTAGACACTAGTAGTTTATGGTCCCTAGGGTCATTATTATAGTCTACTCTACTCTTTGCAAAGTTAGCCTGAGCCATGCAACCATTTTTCGCTTCATGTCTTTTGCGCATGTTACCTCGCAGCTTGTTGTGCAGTAAGACGCCTTTTTGAGCCCACATGAGCTCATACAGCTACTGTCTGAGCGTTGCGTACAAGAGGTCGAAAAACAAGCCACTTTGTTATGGAGTTCGGTTAGTCCGTATTGCTTAGCCATAAGAAACATGTTACACTTTTTGGCATGACTGAGAAATGCTTGCATTATACTATCTAACGCGCACCATTTTTCTCATAACAGGCAGAAGATTCCCTTCTACGAACCAGAGATTTGCAGAGCTTATGAATGATGCATGTAACCAGTACTTCTACGTTCTACGGTGAGGGGTCTCCCAGAATTCGCACAGATCTTTTGTCTTCTATCATGCACTTGTAACAATGTTTATTGTTTTAATCTTATGCATTTTGCTGTTGGAGCTGGCTGTAGTACACTGAATTTTATAGAACAACATACAGAGCTTGTTAGTTGAAAATAAACCTTTTGAACTTACACATAGACTCTGTGGTATTTGGTGTGGTGGTGGTGGTGGACTTACACGAGTGAGTGAGCGAAAGGGTGTTATGTTCTGGGTTGTGTAATCATTGGGTATCTTCGGGTGGGGGTTCGGGGACCTAATGAGACACTATAGCTAGTCGGTCAGGGGATTGTGGGTTCACTTCTGACTGAGGTGTGAGGAAGGTCCAACCTCCCATCACAAACATCCTATTTTCTTGTGCATAGTTCTGTATGTGGCTGTGCAGAATCCCCACAACAGTAGTAGTATGTACTATATCCTATCAAAAATAGTCAAATATCTGGTTGGGCATTTAGTTGGTGGTAATTGTCAAAGCCTCAAGATTAAGAAGACTAGAAGAGGACAACCCAAAGGACTGGACTCAGTGGCTAGAGCTATTGGTCAATCTGAGTTTTATTCAAAACCGTAAAATAAAGAGTGGCAAACTGGGCAAGCTTAGCTACAGACAGACTAATAGTAGTAGTACAGAGAGTCATAGCAGAGGCAGTTAGAACTTAGAGGCAGGGATAACCAGAATTTAGAAACAGATAGTCAAGTCAAGATCAAAGAAGCTTTTGTAAAAAATAGAATTAGGAAGTGGAACCAGAATTAATAGTTCGGAAAAAATAAGGTGCAGTAAAAGTTAGGGAAATATAATTGTTAATATTAACCACTGGAGGACTTACTGGGGCCAGCAGCAGGGCCCTCGGTAGAGGAGCGGTCCTCTGGTTGTCCCACCGACTCGGACCCCGTCTTCTTGCCCCTGGGTGCTGCAGATCAGTGATCATGTAAGATATAATAAAGAAAGAGACAAACATTAATGATTGCTGTGAAACAAATAAATTATCTAAAAAAACGCTCCAAAAACGTTTTAGGAAACAATAATTGCAATAAAATTGACCTATCTAATCCGATCGACTACTGGCTTGCGGGATTCACGGACCGTCTACTTATTTATGAACACTAATCCAGTGTTCCATTCTGATTGATTCGAATCCAGAACACTAACTAAGCCTAAGTACCACCTGACCTAGCCCACCTATTCCAGACGGGCCAATTGTTCACTAAGTCTGCATTTCCATTTTTTTTAGCCCTCAAAAATGCATAGATGAGATGGAGGACACATGCATAAATTTGTGCATACACCAAATTGTTGGTTGGTTGCGTCTGATGTTCTGCTACTGACTGACACTGCTAAGCCTACCACTCACTAAACAAACTACAAAAGGTTCTACTAAGGACTGGGGTAAGCAGCACTCAGTGACAGAGGATGCGTCACGCAGACCGCTAAAAATTATCAACTAATACTAACTAAACCTAGTATCAATCCATCCACCACTATTTGACAGGAGGACAAAGGAAGGACTAGAGTCTCTCTAGCAATAGCATTACCTAACTTAAGTTCTCTAAAGTAAACTCTTACATAATAATCAGCCCAAGCGAGCGCAAAGTTGCAAACAAGTAAGAGTAGCGCCGAGCACCTGTGTCCTACAATCACAGAAGATTTTGAAACGTAATTTACCTGCAATGTAAGCAGCAGTATTCTTGTTATTCGTAAAAAAATTATACACAATACTTATACTACTATATATATTAGCTACTCACCAAGCCCCACAACCTCGACACCTAGCAGGTCCAACAGGTCCTGCTCCCGGTCCAGGATGTCTGACCACCGGTGGGCCAGCTGGTTATGGGTGCGCCGGACCCGTGAGCAGCGACACACTGCCCGGCGCACCTTCGCCCACCGGCGGTGACGCTCCTGGGTAGGGTACCCGGAGCCTGGCCTGCCGCCTGCTGCCAAGGTCAAGGGGAGGTGGCGCTGCAAAAAAAAACAAGGGCGGCCACCTCCGCCTCGCTAAAAAGCTGCCGGACTTGCACCCCTGCAGGGCGCAGTCTGCGGCAAGGCAGGCGGCTATTGGGCGCACGCGCCTTGCCCTTGGAGCCGGTAGTGCTGCTACCCTTCGCCATGGTTCTGGGGTGTGTGAGAGGAGGGGGAAAAGAAAAGTTAGAAGGAAAAAATAAAGTTAGGGGAAGAAGTAGGAGCTTAAAGAAGAAAGTAATATAAAACAGTAGAAAAGTAAAAAAAACACAGTAAAAAGTAGAAATAAATGCAAAATATAGACTTAGGCACAGAGAGAGATAGATAATAAATAAAAAAAAAATGCAAACAGTGTAAAAAACTAAGGATTGCAAAGATTGAGGGAGGATAGAAAAGCAGGCCCAGAACCATAGCATAGAGTGAAAAACAAGATGGCCGCGCCCATCGTGACCGCGTAAGTAAGTTTGCGCGATATTTCTCCCCGAGCACGCAAAAAGAGTCGCAAACACGTACAACGCGTTCCCGAACATGAAATACGCATCGCGAGCACGCTATACGCGACCTGGAACAGGAAATAAGGCGTCCCGAACGGGCAGGACAAGTGAAAAACAAGATGGCTGCGCCCATAGGCGACCGCATGGGCAAGTTCGCGAGATACTATCCCCCGAGCATGCAAACAGCGCCCCGAACACGCACAACGCATTCCCGAAGAAGAAAAACGCATCGCGAACGGGCGCAACAAGCAACTACGCACGCTCGCGTAGCTACGCGTAGCTCGTGTATCGCTTTAACGTCTTCGCGTAGCTTCGCGTAGCGCGACTACGCGAACTACGCCCAGGGTTAGCCCAGATGCTGTTTGGGGATCCATGGGACCAACTATGTCAATCCCCACCCTCTCAAAGCGAACCCCCACCACAGGTAGTGGTATCAGGGGGGCCTTTGTGGTGCCACCTGCCTTCCCACTGGCTTGGCAGGTTACATAGGAGCGACAAAACTCCTTGGTGTCTTCAGACATGTGGGGCCAGTGAAAGTGAGGGACAATTCTGTCCCAGTCTTGTTCTGGCCCAGGTGACCTGCTAAGGGAATATCATGGGCTAGTGTCAATAGGAAGCCCCTGAACTTCAGAGGTATGACCAACCTCCTGGCTGCTCCAGGCTTGGGGTCTCTACTCTCTGAGTACAGGAGTCCATCATCCCAATAGATCTTATGGGTGCCACTAGCATTCCCAGCAGCCTCAGCAGCAGCTTGCTGTCTGAGGGGTTCAAGAGAGGGGCAGTTCAGCTGCTCCTGGCTCAGATCTGCCATGGAAGGGCCCCCTGTCCCCAAGAACTCAACCTGATCAGGTTCAAGCTCCTCAGGGACAGTTCCTTCTTCAGGCCTGAGATCATCTTCCTCAAAAGACTGATCTGCTTCCTGAGCCAAGGGGGAAGGCACTGCCTTAACCCTACTGCTCCTCCTCTTGGGAGGCACCTGGTCCATTGTTCCAGAATCCAGGGCCTGTTCAGCTTTTGACATTTTGGCCTGTGACCTAGTCACAGCAAAGACATGTGCAGGGATCCCTAGCATTTCTGCATGTGTCCTGAGCTCCACCTCTGCCCAAGCTGAGGTTTCAAGATCATTGCCAAGCAAGCATTCGACTGGTAGGTCTGCACTCACCACAACCTTCTTAAGGCCAGTTACCCCTCCCCAGGAGAAGTTAACAACTGCCAGAGAATGGTCTGTTCTGACATTGCTAGTATTGGTCACTTGGTACATTTCACCAAGTATAATCTGCCCAGGATCCACAAGATCTTTTGTCACCATGGTGATACTTGCTCCTGTGTCCCTGAATGCCAAAGCCTCTCTTCCATTAATTAAAGGCTGCTGTCTGTATTTGCCCAAATTATTGGGACTCACTAAGGGGGACATATCCATGCCCCCATCACAGACTAGGACAGCCTGAGTTGGCACTCTGACTAGGCCAGAGCCCCTCTCAGTACCCAGGGTCAACCCTACTAAACCCTTATTCTGAGTACTTCCACCACCAATTGTAGCTGCACTAGGGGGAACAGTTGCCTTAGGGGCAATGATGGCTGGAGTAGAGTCTTTGGACTTGGTGCAGTCACTTGTCCAGTGAGTTTTCTGCTTACAGATTTTGCACCATGGTTTCTTTTGGCCTTTTCCTTTAGTAGATTGGGATTCCCCACCAGATGCAGATTTTTGGGGACCTTGAGAAGACTTCTGGTCTTTACCCTTTTCCCCACCCTTGTCAGAGTTTTTGGAATCTTGCTTCTTCTGGTCACCACCTTGGTTCTGTACCTTTCTGCCTCACCCTGGTTCTGACCCATTTGTCTGCCTTCTTTCCCAATTCTTGGGGAGAGGTCAGATCAGAGTCAACCAGGTACTGATGTAGCAACTGATTTTGACAGTTATTAAGAATCTGCTCCCTCATGATTAGATTATACAATCCTTTGAAGTCACACACCTCACTGCCACGTAACCAGCCTTCCAGAGCCTTAGTAGCTAAGCCTGGGCGGTGAACTACGCTACGCTCGCGGAGCTTGCGAAGTTGCGGTAACTTCGCGATTCGCGTAGAACGCGAAGTTACCGTGCACTACGCAATTTGCGGCGTAGCGTAGCTGTTTTTCTTCTTCGCGCGCTCAATATACGTTCTCGCGCGCGCGGTAACGACCTACCGTGATTCTGCGTTCGCCGACGCGACTTCCTATCCGTTCGCGGGCGCCACGAGATTTGGAATCCGGCCGCACGATCCCGCGAGAGTGTGCGAACGCGAACACGTCATTCGGACGCGCGATCTGACTTCCGGCGGCAGTGTTGGTAAGATCGCGATCCCGAACACGAAGAAACTACAATCTGGCGAAGAATATATCTCGAGCATCATAAAACCTTCTCGAAAATGATGAATTAGTTCATTTTGCACAAAAAACTCCTCAGGTTGTCATTTAGAGATGTAGTTTGGTGAGCAAGGAGTCCTTTTTCTTTTTTTCCAAGAGGAAGGAAGTGCCCCTGATTCTCAAACTTCCTGTTCCTGTCCAGCAGGCTCCTCCCAGTGCTTTGTCCATGTGCTGTTCACTTTCATTTGGATTTGGAGCTGGAAGGATCACTTTTTGTGTCTGTCTGCTGCATCATATCATTGGATTGGATTTGAGGACTCTTGGATTTGAGATTTTACAAGTAAGTTGGAGAATTGGTGTACTTGTTTGTTTTATTGGGGCTTGTTTGTACCTACATTTTTTTGTGGTATTTCCATAGTTTTTAAAATGTATTGTTGTGGCCTGTAGTTTCGGCAGGGGCCTAGTTGTTTTTCTTTGATTGGAATTTCAGCCAGTAGGCCCGGACTAGAGCCAGAGGTACCCATGGGTGCATGTTTCTGTGGTGTCTGTTGAATTTAAAGTTTAAACATCATGTAGGCCGGGCATCCATGGATGGCATTGGATTGATTTGCAAAATGTGGGTTTTGGGGTGGTATTTTATATTTTTGGGTGTTTGAATAGGCCTTTTCAGGCAGTAGGTAACCCTGGGCGTTCAGCTCGCGGACTTTGGGCAAGTCCGCACTGCGCGACAACGCG
The DNA here is from genome assembly GCA_963921515.1 of Calotriton arnoldi. Taxonomy (NCBI): domain Eukaryota; kingdom Metazoa; phylum Chordata; class Amphibia; order Caudata; family Salamandridae; genus Calotriton; species Calotriton arnoldi. Next base: position 4,272,081 of record CAWUFW010000339.1, read on the forward strand.
GACTTACACTTTTTATCTTCTTCGCGCGCTCAATGTACGTTTTCGCGCGCGCGATAACGACAATTTGTGACGATCGCGATGCCGAACACGCAGAATTTACAATCTGGCGAACAATATCTCTCGAGCATCATTAAACCTTCTCGAAAATGTTGATTTAGTTCATTTTGCACAAAAAACTCCTCAGGTTGTCATTTAGATGTAGTTTGGTGATCAAGGAGTCATTTTTTTTTTGTTTTACAATTTTTTCCAAGAGGTAGCAAGTTTCCCAGAGTCTCCAACTGCCTGGTCCTGTCCTTTGTCTTCACTTTTTGTTATTTTGGGTGGCCTGGCCATGTGGGTGGCGGCCATTTTGTAAAGCCAGGCATTGTGCTTTTGCCATAGGCCTGCATTGTCTGTCTTGTGTTCCTTTTCTTGTTGTTCTGGGTGGCCTGGCCATGTGTTGGCGGCCATTTTGTGTGAACAGCCACTGTGCTTTTGCCATAGGCCTCAAAGCTTGCGGCCTAGTGTGCCAGTAGGCCCGGAGGTAGTCATCCTCATGGGTGCATAAAAACTGTTTCTGTGTTGTCTGTTGAATTGTAACATAATTTAGGCCATGGATGGCATTGGATTGATTTGCAAAATGTGGCTTTTGGGGCGTATTTTATTTTTTTGGGTGTTTGTTAAATAAATAGGCCTTTTCAGCCAGTAGGTAACCCTGGGCGTTCAGCTCGCGGACTTTGGGCAAGTCCGCACTGCGCGACAACGCGGACTTACACTTTTTATCTTCTTCGCGCGCTCAATGTACGTTTTCGCGCGCGCGATAACGACAATTTGTGACGATCGCGATGCCGAACACGCAGAATTTACAATCTGGCGAACAATATCTCTCGAGCATCATTAAACCTTCTCGAAAATGTTGATTTAGTTCATTTTGCACAAAAAACTCCTCAGGTTGTCATTTAGATGTAGTTTGGTGATCAAGGAGTCATTTTTTTTTTGTTTTACAATTTTTTCCAAGAGGTAGCAAGTTTCTCAGAGTCTCCAACTGCCTGGTCCTGTCCTTTGTCTTCACTTTTTTGTTATTTTGGGTGGCCTGGCCATGTGGGTGGCGGCCATTTTGTAAAGCCAGGCATTGTGCTTTTGCCATAGGCCTGCATTGTCTGTCTTGTGTTCCTTTTCTTGTTGTTCTGGGTGGCCTGGCCATGTGTTGGCGGCCATTTTGTGTGAACAGCCACTGTGCTTTTGCCATAGGCCTCCAAGCTTGCGGCCTAGTGTGCCAGTAGGCCCGGAGGTAGTCATCCTCATGGGTGCATAAAAACTGTTTCTGTGTTGTCTGTTGAATTGTAACATAATTTAGGCCATGGATGGCATTGGATTGATTTGCAAAATGTGGCTTTTGGGGCGTATTTTATTTTTTTGGGTGTTTGTTAAATAAATAGGCCTTTTCAGCCAGTAAGTAACCCTGGGCGTTCAGCTCGCGGACTTTGGGCAAGTCCGCACTGCGCGACAACGCGGACTTACACTTTTTATCTTCTTCGCGCGCTCAATGTACGTTTTCGCGCGCGCGATAACGACATTTTGTGACGATCGCGATGCCGAACACGCAGAATTTACAATCTGGCGAACAATATCTCTCGAGCATCATTAAACCTTCTCGAAAATGTTGATTTAGTTCATTTTGCACAAAAAACTCCTCAGGTTGTCATTTAGATGTAGTTTGGTGAGCAAGGAGTCATTTTTTTTTTGTTTTACAATTTTTTCCAAGAGGTAGCAAGTTGCCCAGAGTCTCCAACTGCCTGGTCCTGTCCTTTGTCTTCACTTTTTTGTTATTTTTGGTGGCCTGGCCATGTGGGCGGCGGCCATTTTGTTAAACCAGCCACTGTGCTTTTGCCATAGGCCTCCAAGCTTGCGGCCCAGTATGCCAGTAGGCCCAGAGGTAGTCACCATGGGTGCATAAAACTGTTTCTGTGTAGTCTGTGGAATTTTGGCATCATTTAGGCCATGGATGGCATTGAATTGATTCAATTGAATTGCGAAATGTGGGTTTTTTTGGAGGGTCTGACTATTTCACTTTTTGGGTGTGTTAAATAAATGCCTTTTTTGCGTGTGTACTGTGTAATTATAATTGTGTTGTTGTAGTGGTTGTCTAACTTTCCAAAGTGTTTTTAGCCATGTGGATTTTAGTTTTTGCATTAAAGCTGTGTGTGTTTTATAAGGCATCCTTTGTCTGCCCATATATAGGCCTGCTTGAGTTCATTGTTTGCCGTGCCTTGTGCCTGTGAGTCACCATGTTTCTGGGGGCCATTTTGTTGTGGTAGTTATTAGTGTGCTGTTTTTGCCACATAGGCCTGCGTGTCTTTCCATTTTTCCTCTTGTCTTACTGCTTCCAAATCCATCCCCATTGCCAGCTGCAGCTCCCTGATGCTGCTATATAATACATCCCACGTGATGCACAAATTTAGGCCAAACATGCTCCAGTACATTTTAGTTTTTGTTCTTTACTATTCTTATTCTTCCAGAGTGTACACTAGCACTACACAGTAGCCAGGAAAGCCCTGGCCTTGTTGTCAACGTCTCATAAATGGCTACACTGTGTGTTGTTGTTCACAGAGTTTCTGAAATTTAATAATTGAGGCCACCACACACTAAGTTCTATATTCTATTTGTTTGATTTGTGCTATGTTTGACTGATGTTCTGGCTTTTTTGCTTTTAGGTGCACAAAGACTGAGGAGGAGGTGTGTCTCTCATCATTGCCTGTTGCACTTCCAGACAGACATCCTGCTGCTGTACACACAACACAACGTGACGTGTGACCTGACCAGACATCTCTGCAACTGAGTGCTGCTGACATCTGAAGAAGATGGGCCCAAAGAAAGCAGGTACCAGGTCCTCCAGTACCAAGAAAGTTGCTATTGAGAAGAAGAAGGAACAGAAGAAGCAAGTGACACTGAAGTCTGGTGTGCCGGCCAATACCTTTTTTGGGAAAAAAAAATTGCGCCTGCAGCAGCGGTGTCCGGGGGCAAGCTGGGGGCAGCACCTCCGCATCAGTGGACCCAACCCACCAACCCAGGCCCAAGCACATGAGTGGGGAAGAGGTAGCCAGCCTAATGGTGGAAAGCAGTGATGCTGAGCCGGAGATAAACTTATCGCTATCTCAAAGTAGTACCCAATCAACGCAGGAGGAAACACAGCAGATAAGTGGTCAACAACAACAGCCGCAACCACCGCCCGCAATAGTAGTTGTTGTTCCTCCTGAAGTAGGGGCAGTTCAGGAAATTGAGCCTCATGCAGAGGTAGAAGAAGAAGCCACTCATTCAGAAGATCCATTGTCTTCCAAATCCCCAGCAAGGAAAAGGAGGGGTAGTCCATCAAGTTCTTCGCCAAGCCCCCTTCTGATGATCTAGATGCCACTTGGAAGCCACAAACTGAGTCTGAGAGGGAGCCACGTTCCAAGACCAAGCTAGGGAAAAGGAAGGTTCCAGAAAGCCTTACACTTATGGAGGTCGATGTAGAACAGCAAGATGATGATGATGATGACGACGAGCCAGTCATCACGAACATCACTCCCGGCCCCGAGGAGATGGAGACCAACATTCTTACTCTATCCAAAATCGCTGCGAGGGATGTAGCACGCATACCTCCACAGGTAACACCAACACGACCTACAGCTTCCATATTTGCATTAGCAAAGGCCCGGCAGCGACCTACATCCAGCACAACCACCACCTCTGTAGGAGTAGGTAGTGGTACAGCAGCACAGAGTCAAATTCAACACACACCCTACAGATCATCCGGCATTGGAAGTGGCACCTCCAGCAGGAGGCCAAAGTTAAGCTCCCCAGTTTGGGACTTCTTTACGGTTAGCGAAAAGGAGGAGAACATTGCTATATGCTCCATTTGTAATACCTCTGTTAGTCGTGGTAAGCTTGGTACAAACTATGGTACCGGAGGCCAAATGACCCATCTGAAAAAACACCACTTGATCAGCTGGGAGGACCACCTTCGCGCCATAAAAAAAACTGCAACCATTGGTGTTGGTGGGGATAAAGGAGTAGAAGAAGAAGATCCGATCACGGTGGAAGAGGAAGGACAGGGAGACATTCTCTCTGGTAGTGGTACACAAGGTGTCCCTGACCCCAGCAGTGCAGTCTTAACGTTGCACACATCTTCAGCAACATCTCAGTGGCACAAGAGTAAGAGTCAGCCGGAGACACCAAGAAGTACCAGGTCCGCACTACCAAAAAGTGCGTTGAGCCTAAGAGAAAGGAAAACCATGCAGCCTACCATTATCAGCATGTTTGGGGGTGAGGGGCAGTACGAACGCAACCACCCAATAGCACGTTTGTACAATGCGAAGCTGGCTAAAATGTTAGCACTGGACCTTCTCCCTTTTTCTTTTGTTGAAGGGTTGGGTTTTGTGGAATTTGTGTCAACCATCTGCCCAAAATGGCATGTTCCCAGCCGCTACTATTTTGCCAGAGTTGCAGTTCCAGCACTACATCACGACGTGCTGGAATTGCTAGGAAAGGCCTTGAAGCAGAGTGCTGTTCACAGTATCCACCTGACTACAGACATGTGGACCAGTTGCCAAGCCACAGATTACATGTGCATCACTGCACACTGGATCAGTTTTGTGGGGGTTAGAGAACAGGTATCTGCTGGTGTTGATACTGCAGAGATTTTTCATGCCACTCGCAAACATGCAACTGTAGCCATGTTTGCCATGGAGAAATCTCATACTGCTGCAAACATTTTGGAAGAGTTTAACACCAAGGTCTTTGAGTGGCTGCGCCCAAGAGGGCTTACGATTGGTTTTGTTGCCACGGACAACGGCAGTAATGTAGTTTTGGCCATGCGCAATGGTGGCTATTTCAGGGTCCCGTGTTTGGCACACTGCATTAACATTGTTGTTCAAGACTTTTTGAAAAATGAATCAAAAGTCAGCAACTTACTGGTCACCTGCAGAAGAATATGCACACATTTCAGCCATTCTTTTAAAGCCCGGAAGCAGCTGAGGGTCATTCAACGTGAGCATAAACAGCCAGTCAAAGCGCTCATCCAGGAGGTGCCAACACGTTGGAACTCAACTTATTACATGCTTGATCGTCTGTTTGAACTGTACATACCACTCAATGCTTATGTCATGCAAAGATTAGGGGAACCTACTGTGAGAGGCATGACCGTTGAGATGGCTCAATGGGACCTCATTAAATGCCTGACTGAGATGCTACTTCCTTTTGAGATCTTCACACGTGAAGTCAGCAGGGAGGACTGTACTATGGGCCAAGCTATCCCATTGTTGCACATGCTAGAGCAACAGCTGAAGGATGTGTCTGAAACGTACGCAGGTGTGGATGACAAACAAGACGCATATCATTTGGCGGAGACCTTAGCCGCTCGCTTATCGGAAAATACAAGGATTAAAAATAAAATTTTGTCACAACCACATTACATTAGTGCCACAATTTTGGATCCACGGTACAAAGTATTTCTGAACAGCAAGGCAGTAATTCCTTTTTCGGAAGTGGATGTTGCCAACTACAAAACTTTGATAGCTAAGGAAGCCACTATTTTCGAAAGCGAACGGCTGTTAATTACAGGCCCCCCACCCCAGGCCATAACCAGTACTACAGGGCATCCAGAGTCAAGTTCTACTTCGGAGCCTGAGGGCAGTGCATTTGCCTCCCAGCAGTCACCTACACCAACAATAACATCAAGAACAGGATCATCCACAGCACAATGTGCAACTGATTGGTTTCTACAGCAGGGGTATGGTAAGTCCAGTGCTGATGCAAAGGCAAAACAGGCCGAGCACATCCGAGCACCCCTTAACATTGAGCGGATGGTCCAGGCCTATCTGGATGACCCAACAGAGGTCTTCATGGATGGAAACCCATTGGTGTATTGGTATGGGAAAAGAAGCCAATGGACAGTGCTCAGCAGGCTGGCGATAAAGTATCTCGCTTCCCCTGTCGCAAGTGTCTCTTCTGAGCGTGTTTTCAGTGCTGCTGGTGCCATTGTAACTTCGAAAAGGACCAGTCTCTCGGCCCAAAGCGTGGAGAGGTTAACCATGATCAAAATGAATCAGCACTTTATACCACCGGATTACAAAATACGTGAATCACAGCAGGAAGAGGAGAGCGACTTGGATGACGTAAATAGTGCGTTACAGGACCTACTTCTGTCCGAACCACCAGAGTTTGAGGACGAGCTCCTCTTCCCTGACAACTAGGCTTTCAAATTGTTGCTTTCTTCCTTCCTTTATGTGTCTGTGTATCTGTCTTTCTGGTTCAAATCAAATCACAACAAAACCATCACCACCGTCTTCTCTTTTTATTTCCCTATTGGAGTTGCACGTCTGTGCATTTAACTGTCCACTCTTCAGAGTCCTGCTTCATCTTCCTGTCTCGCACAAGTACATTTCCATCAAGCCAGACATTAGTACAAGAAATGTTGCCTTTACCAGTCCCGCCTCCATTAGAAGTGAAACGTGACTACTATAGCTATCCTCCGTTTTGTTTTCGAGCCGAAACTCATCAGTGTCCGAAGGCTACAGCCTCAGCAGGCATCCAAAGGTCCTCACTGTCAGGACAGAAGGTACTTGGCAGAGAAAGACAAGAGACTCTTCGAAGAAACTTGCTGACATTTGTGCAAACTCAAATGACCAGCAATGAGCACTACACAGGCCGCGGCCCATCATCACAGTGCTGACCATGGGAAGCAACTTAAACTGTGACAAAGTGCCACAGATGAATAAGACGAAAACCGAAACAGCGCCTAACACTCAAAATGAATGTGGACTGGAGTAATGATGAGGCCACTGCCCCGTAAAAAAAAAAAAAAAAATGTCAGAACTAGGCATCTGATGATCTGACAGCCAAAGAGAAGAGCAAGACAGGTAATGATGGAATGCATTGGATGTTTGCAGACTCTGAGCGATTGCTGTTGTTTGTTGTTGATGTTGTGCATGAAGTCGAACTCTACTCTACTAGTTAATCTACAAAGTGACTCAAGTAAGTCAGTGACAGTCAATGTTTCCCTTCTTGTTGTTTAATAACCAAATTGTACTCCTACTACTGCAGGTGCAGGCCAATATCTGTTGCAATTTTTTAATATGGAATATGGACTTAATCGGAGTCAATACAGACTGAGTTGTAGTTGGACAACACGTACCACACCATGATGATGACCATACTATCTTTTTGCGCGCAGTCATTCAGTTGGATCGGAGATGATTCAAGGACTAACTGCATTTCATGAAGTGGCATAAGGTAAACATAAACACAACAATTCAACAAGAAAGTAGTAAACACAGCAGACCTACATGTCCATGTAGTGGTGTAGTCGAGTGTAGTGATGACTGACAGCGGCGCATTGATTTTGTCACTTAATTAGGAAAATGCTAAGTTGCTGTGTATGCCTTTTGTCTGGCTATGTCAAAAATTAAGGTAAATGGAGGTTGGGTCACGGGCTGGTGCTGTGGTGGGCCTGTTCTGTCCTGTTGTTGTTGTAGCTTAATGCTGTAAACAGAATCTACACGATATATCCAAGCCGCCTCACTCTGAAAGTGTTCTCTCTTCTCTTCTTGGACTCCACCGTAAATGATGTTTTTTTTTTATTCATTGATTTCTCAATACCCCTTTTGTTTTTCCATCTAGACGTTACAGGCCGGCCTTTACCCTGTGCTTGCTATACTGGGAGACACAACTCACATTTACCTTACCAATCGGCATCAGGAAGGCCACCAAGATTGATGTGCGGAGCGTCCATGGAAGATAGGACCAAGAGGAAGGACGAGATTCAACTCCACAATTTTAGCATGATAATACAGTAACTTTAGTATCATTCATCATTCATCTTTTAATTAATTTGAATCCTTTTTTCTCTGCAATCATTAGGACTGTGTGTTGTGTGTTTGTTTGCTAATTGATCCCTACAAATGTTTTTTAATTGTCTTTGCTATCTTTACAAGTAAGCCCAGTACAACATGGAATTTGGGTCTCTGAGGGCATATTACAGGCAAGGCAAATTGCATAGAATATACTGGTGCCCTGTACTGTCTAATTGTCTAGTAGGAGTTATTAAGTACTACTCATTAACCATCAAGTTATCTAATCTTCATCATCATTAACGCATGCATTTCCCTTTTCTCCCTTTATTGATTTTTTGGATAAGATCATGGTCGTCTGCCAAGATTGCGCTTTGCTTTTGTTGTCCATGCGTACTGTTTTTCATTTTCAAACCTTTCCCCAAACCCCCTTCCCATCCATTCATCAAACCCTAACCCTCTTCCCCCGGGCTGTGATTTATATTGAGGTGTGATGTGACTACATAAAATGTACACCAATTGATCACACGCTTGCTGGGGCAGATGTGGTGAAAGCAACACTAATTCAATTGCAAGGCAGGGCGAGGAGCTTCTTCTGCTTGCCCACCCATGCTCAGTCTATGTGCATTGTGCAAGCCGTCACCGGCTAATAGTAGTACATCATAATTAATTGCCGTCATTGATTGGATTAATCATCAAACTCCTACCACACAGCAGTAAAGGTTACAAATTACGATTGTGTTAAGTTAAGTGACTCACTCGACAGCACAACTGCAGTTTATAACTTCTTGTACTAGGCTGTCCCCGCCACCATTATGTTTAATTTGACTTTAGCAGTTGCAACTGCAATATTGTTTGTTTGGCAGTCGTCTTCTGTACTGTATTTTACTTCGTTCGACTACTCCTCCCACAGTTTTTCTCAGGCAAGTGACTGTCTCTTTTTAATTTTTTTAGCAAATGCTACTGCCAGTGTCTACTCTACTACTACCACCACAACCATGGCATCTTCTACATTCTCTATGGAAACCATGCAGCCATCGCTGTGCCGAACGTAGTCATCATCAATCACAGGTAAGATAAGTTTGGTGGGAGGTAGAATACTAGTAGGACAAATAACTCAGTGAGCGGTACCGCATCTATCTGTTTGTTATACATCATCGGCAGATTATTTAAATCAAACACTGGCTGCGGCCCTGCAGCAGCAAGGAAACCAATGTGACGTTAATTCGTAAAACAGTAACCCCCCACAAAACATTAACATTGTATGTTTAAGTATAAATATAATTTATTACCCTAACAAAAATAAACTATCCCACACCTGACCCACCCCTCTCCCTAACCCCAACCAATGTCCAAAACGAAAAAAGTCCAAAGAATGTCCCGAAACCCCAACGCCCAATTCCCACCCACCAAAACAAGGAATAAAAAGGGGCAAAGCAACAGGGTCCTCGATGTTATAATCGGCGGGCTTTGAGGTGTTTGTCCACCAGGATTTTCACCCGCTCCTCCATTTGCTCCTCTTGCCGTGCCATCCGGAGGAAGAATCTTCCTGCGGAATGCCCTGCAGTGGCATCCACAATGGGGGACAGCAGTGCTGGCTGCTAGTGAATTGCGGCGGGTGGCTACCAGACCGCGGCGCCGTACCGCTGGAGTTGGGGCCTGGCTGGGGCCCGGGGCATCGGCCGAGGCTGCAGCTGCTGCCGCCTCCTCCTCCTCCTCCGCCTGAGCCACCAGCCGCCGGTACTCCTGGCATATGGCCTCCAGTTTCCGGCGCCGGGCCCTGACTGCCAACTCCTTCCGCGATGGTTTGTCTTGGGAAAAGAAAGAAAAAAAATATTGTTGTAACCAGTACTCTTACCTAAACAGTAACACAAAATTAATTCAACACATAATGGCACAGTAGCACTAGCAAGAAGCACAGTACATAACATTTGTGGTAATAATCTATCTATCCTCCCACTTCCTCGGCCTCTAACATTTGTGGGAGTTTCAGGCATTATACTAGCACTATGGACTCCAACCAGTACACAGTACACCAGTGTTCTTCTTATCTCTAGTTTAGCGAAATGACATAACCTGGTTGTAGCCGGCATTGCCAGCTCGGTCATCTATGCTTGAACCCAAGACAAACATACGAGTCATGACGCAGAGTCACATTAGTTTGATTTACTACTGTTTGCAGGTGGGGAAGCTCGTATTTTTCTATTACGGGTGGCACTGGCCATACTCTCTCTGTTACATGGAGGGCAATTGCTCAATTTCACAGTGCCTTGGCTACTACAAAAAGGCAGATTATATATCTGATCCAATGATCGTTGCTTTTATATGGGACAACGACATAAGGTCAGTAGTGGTCGGTGGTGGGACTCGGGGAGTTTGGCCGGGCGGTGACGTGGGTAGGGGCAGGATGGGGGTAGTAAACTATGGATTACGGCCAATTACAGGTAAGTAAACATATAAATAAATGAAACTAATTTTGTTGCGCACACTGCATCGCATTTGGCGGTGCAGTGCGCACAATGAAATTCACTTTATTTATTTGTATGTTACAGTAAAGTTACCTGTATTTGCCCGCGTAATACATTGTTTACTACTACCCCCACCCTACCCCTCCCCACATCGGCTTTGGTACGCTGGCGCGGTTTCTTTAACATTCCCTAAAACTGTGCATCCCGTGACAGTCTCCACCTATGCTGTCTATGATGAATACATACAGGCATCCATCCATTCTAAGTAAATGTCAATCATTCTTCTTAATCTCTCCACAAACGTTACTTTGTTTCACCAACAACAACGCATGCGTCCACTCACTCCGTTGCTTGCCTTGGCTTTGAGTTTCACCCAAACACCGCTGATGATTCTTGCTATCCACAGTATCCACCCATACTGTGTCTTCCACCCAGGCAGGCATCCATTCTTCTTTCACCTCCCACCCATCCTTCAACAACACATGCATCTGATTCCTATCAGCCACCTATCCATGCTTCCAACGTATCCTTCTCTGCCAGTCGTCATATTAAATCTCGCCCGCCCTTCCTCCTTCCACCCTTCTTTCCCTTTTTGTTCAACACATCCATCAAGGTCATCTGATCTGACTTTTAGTCTCCTCCATAAAACTTTCACAGCTGAGTTGGAGTCAGATATAAGAGGCCATTGGTTAATGAAGTCACGCTGGTAATGCTATTGCTACTGCATTGCTCATGCTAAGTAAAGGGTGTCTTCTTTATTAACCGTTGTATAATGTTCACTACAACTTCATACCTAATAAGTCTCAACAACAGTACAGTGAGTGAAGTCCACTCCACACACCCTTCCAGCTAGTGCAATGTCAATAAGTCATGAATATAACTTACCACCGCCCGCCACTGCTGCTGGCTCACCCCCTGTATCTCCTGCAGGTGCTGCATCTCCTGCCCCCTCCGGAATGGCCGCAACGCCATAACCGCTGGCCCCACCGGCACTGGTGGTCGGTAGTACGCCTAGAAAAAACATGACACATTTTTAGATGCCTGTACACCTCCCCTATTTATTCTTTTTCACTAGCAAGATTGAAAAAAAAGTTAATACATACATATTATTATTATAAATCACATTCAATAGTCCAAATCGGGTACTAGAGTACAGTCAGTAGACAGACACTAGTAGTGTTATTATGGTCCCTAGGGTCATTATTATACTATACTCTACTCTTTGCAAAGTTAGCCTGAGCCATGCAACCATTTTTCGCTTCATGTCTTTTGCGCATGTTACCTCGCAGCTTGTTGTGCAGTAACAGTAAGACGCCTTTTGAGCCCACATGAGCACATACAGCTACTGTCTGAGCGTTGCGTACAAGAGGTCGAAAAACAAGCCACTTTGTTATGGAGTTCCGTTAGTCCGTATTACTTAGCCATAGGTAACATGTTACAGTTTTTTGGCAGGACTGACAAATGCTTGCATTAACACGCACCATTTTTCTCAGGCAGAGGATTCCCTTCTACGAACCAGAGATTTGCAGAGCTTATGAATGATGCATGTAACCAGTAATTCTACGTTCTACGGTGAGGAGTCGCCCAGAATTCACACAGATCTTTTGTCTTATATCATCATGCACTTGTTGCAACAATTTTTATTGTTTTAATCTTATGCATTTTGCTGTTGGAGCTGGCTGGAGTACACTGAATTTTATAGAACAACAACATACAGAGGTTGTTATTTGAAAATAAACCTTTTGAACTTACACATAGACTCTGTGGTATTTGGTGTGGTGGTGGTGGTGGACTTACACGAGTGAGTGAGCGAAAGGGTGTTATGTTCTGGGTTGTGGAATCATAATCATTGGGTATCTTCGGGTGGGGGTTCGGGGACCTAATGAGACACTAGCTAGTCGTTCAGGGGATTGTGGGTTCACTTCTGACTGAGGTGTGAGGAACGTCCAAGTTCCAAACTCGCATCACCAACATCCTATTTCATTGTGCATAGTTCTGCATGGGGCTGTGCAGAATCCAAGTAGTATGTACTATATCCTATCAAAAATAGTCAAATATCTGGTTGTGCATTTTGTTTGTGGTAATTGTCAAAGCCTCAAGATTAAGAAGCCTAGAAGAGGACAACCGAAAGGACTGGACTCAGTGGCTAGAGCTATTAGTATTGGTCAATCTGAGTTTTATTCAAAACCGTACAATAAAGAGTGGCAATGCAAACTGGGCAAGCTTAGCGACAGACTAATAGTAGTAGTACAGAGTACAGACATTCATAGCAGAGGCAGTTAGAACTTAGAGGCAGGGATAACCAGAATTTAGAAACAGATAGTCAAGTCAAGATCAAAGAATCTTTTGTAAAAAATATAATTAGGGAGTGGAGCCAGAATTAATAGTTCTGAAAAAATAAGGTCCAGTAAAAGTTAGGGCAATATAATTGTTAATATAACCACTGGAGGACTTACTGGGACCAGCAGCAGGGCCCTCGGTAGAGGAGCGGTCCTCTGGTGGTTGTCCCGCCGACTCGGACCCCGTCTTCTTGCCCCTGGGTGCTGCAGATCAGTGATCATGTAAGATATAATAAAGAAAAAGAAAGACACAAACATTAATGATTGCTGTGAAACAAATAAATTATCTAAAAAAACGCTCAAAAAACGTTTTAGGAAACAAAAATTGCAATAAAATTGACCTATCTAATCCGATCGACTACTGGCTTGCGGGATTCACGGACAGTCTACTTATTTGGGAACACTAATTCAGTGTTCCATTCTGATTGATTCAAATAAAATCCAGAACACTAACTAAGCCTAAGTACCACCTGACCTAGCCCACCTATTCCAGGCGGGCCAATTGTTCATTAAGCCTGCATTTCCATTTTTTTTTCCATCAAAAATGCATAGATGAGAAGGAGGACACATGCATAAAGTCAGTGCATAATGCATACACCAAATTGTTGGTTGGTTGCGTCTGATGTTCTGCAGCTGACTGACACTGCTAAGCTAAGCTTACCAGTACCACTCACTAAACAAACTACAAAAGGTTCTACTAAGGACTGGGGTAAGCAGCAATCAGTGACAGAGGATGCGTCACGCAGACCGCTCAAAAATTATCAACTAATAGTAACTAAACCTAGTATCAAATCCATCCACCACTATTTGACAGGAGGACAAAGGAAGGACTACAGTCTCTCTAGCAATAGCATTACCTAACTGAAGTTCTCTAAAGTAAACTCTTACATAATAATGACAAGCGAGCGCAAAGTTGCAAAAAGTAAGAGTACCGCCCAGCACCTGTGTCCTACAATCACAGAAGATTTTGAAACGTAATTTACCTGCAATGTAAGCAGCATTATTCTTATTATTTGTAAAAAATGTATACACAAATCACAATACTTATACTACTATATATATTGGCTACTCACCAAGCCCCACGACCTCGACACCTAGCAGGTCCAACAGGTCCTGCTCCCGGTCAAGAATGTCTGACCACCGGTGGGCCAGCTGGTTATGGGTGCGCCGGACCGCGGAGCAGCGAAACACTGCCCGACGCACCTTCGCCCACCGGCGGTGACGCTCCTGGGTCGGGTAACCGGAGCCTGGCCTGCCGCCTGCTGCCAAGGTCAAGGGGAGGTGGCGCTGAATAAAAAAAACAAGGGCAGCCACCTCCTCCTCCGTAAACAGCTGGCGGGCTTGCACCCCTGCAGGGCGCAGTCTGCCGCAAGGCAGGCGGCGATTGGGTGCACGCGCCTTGCCCTTTGAGCCGCTGCTGCTACCCTTCGCCATGGTTCTGGGGTGGGAGGAGGTGAAAAAGAAAAGTTAGAAGGGAAAAATAAAGTTAGGGGAAGAAGTAGGAGCTTAAAGAAGAAAGTTATATAAAACAGTTGAAAAGTAAAAAAAACACAGTAAAAAGTAGAAAAAAATGCAAAATATAGACTTAGGCAGAGAGAGAGATAGGTAAGAAATAAAGAAAAATTGAAAAACAGTGTAAAAAACTAAGGATTGCAAAGATTGAGGGAGGATAGAAAAGCAGGCCCAGAACCATAGCATAGAGTGGTAAAACAAGATGGCCGCGCCCATCGCGACCGCATGGGTAAGTTCGCGCGATATTTCTCCCCGAGCACGCAAAAAACGTCGCGAACACGTACAACGCGTTCCCGAACATGGAATGCGCATCGCGAGCACGCTATACGCGACCCGGAACAGGAAATAAGGGATCGCGAACGGGCGGGACAAGTGAAAAACAAAATGGCCGCGCCCATAGGCGACCGCATGGGTAAGTTCGCGCCCCCGAGCACGCAAACAGCGTCCCGAACACGAACAACGCGTTCCCGAGCAAGAAAAACGCATCGCGAACGGGCGCGCCAAGCAGCTACGCATGCTCGCGAAGCTACGCGTAGCTCGCATAACGCTCCGACGTCTTCGCGTAGCTTCGCGTAGCGCGACTACGCGAACTACGCCCAGGGTTATTAGTAGCACAATCTACAAAGTCCACCCAGTCCTGTGTCTGTGCCTTTTGGGTATCTCTGAACTTTAACCTGTATTGCTCAGTGGTTAGGCCAAACCCATCTATCAGTGCACTCTTCAGGACATGGTAATCATCAGCATCCTCTTCTCTAACAGTGAGGAGCTTGTCTCTACCTTTGTCTGCAAAGGAGAGCCACAAGATTGCTGCCCTCTGCTCCTGTGGGACCCTCTGAACTTTACAGGCCCTTTCCAGTGCAGTAATCCATTTGTGGATGTCATCCCCACTCTGGTAGGGAGGGATAATCTTGCTCAGGTTTCTATGGTCATAAGACCTTTCCCTACCACTAGGGAAGTTGCTGCCACCATGGGACTCTAGTCCCAACGTTCTTCTTTGTCTATGAAGCTCTAGGGACTCCCTGTCTATAGCCAACTGCTCTCTTCTGATCCTAAGCTGAGCTTCTCCATACTTGAGCAGTCTCTCTTTCCTTTCAAGAGAGGATTCCCTCCTATGAGAGGAAACAGAGGTCCCTACTAAGGTGTCAGAATGGTTAGATTCCTCAGAAGGAGATCTTGACCTTCTAGGCACACTCACAACTCTTCCTGGTGGGACAAAGGGGAGGCCGTTCTGGTCCTCCTCCTCATCTGCAGGAGGAGCTGGATTTTCCAGGGCAAGATCATTGTCATCTTCCTGGCCAGTTTCAGAGGTCAGGTCCTGGGTTTCTTCACCCCTGGTCCCTTCCTCATCTTCTGCCCCACCCTCTCTGCCTACCCCTTCAGACCCTGTGGGTCTTCTGAGATCATCCAACAGAAGCACCTCTATGAGGCGTTGGGTGTTGGCACTTTTGCCTGTCTTCAGCTTCCTAGTACTGCACAATGCTCTCAATTCCAAGAATGGGAGGTTGTCATACTTGGATGGTAGAAGCCCATTGGCTTCTGGCAGGGACCCACTGGTTCCTGGCCTTGAAGACATCACTAGTGAGGTGTGGTGTATGCACTACCTACTCTAGTGTGGCCTACTAAACTCTCTTGAGTTGTAGAAAGGGTGTGCTAAGCCCTTGACACACAACTCTAAGTTCAGTAGAACTTACTGTATTTCTAAGCTTGAATTATATGTACCTCAGGTACCTTTAGTGGTTTTCAGTTAGTCACACACTTGAGATTATCTGGTAAAACAAGGGCAAGCTTGAATCCAACCGCTGCACACCAATGTGAGAAGTTGGCCTGGTATATGCTGTCCACTAGTTATAGTGGGCACCTTGCACCAGTCCAAATGACCTTTATTGATGATAGGTTTAAAGACAACCTTTATTGAAAGCTATCCTAGTGGTAGCTATGGAGAGCAGCCTTCAGGCTAAGTCTTGAAGGAGTGTAAAGCTGTTTGTTTTACCAGTTATAATCTCATGAATGACCAAATGAAAGGAGAACCACACCAGGTATATATATAAAATATATGTATTTATTACTAAACACTACCCAATAGTCTCTTTATGAGGCTAGAGGTCAAAGTACACAAGTTACAAGTCAAATAGCACAGTAAATTAGCACAATATACGATTAGCCCTAGGGGCGTACCAAACCATATATTAAGAAAGTGGTATAAGAACCACGACTTAAGTAGACACAAAGCCTAGAGCCTGTAGAATCGCTGGGAACCCAAGAAACCACCCAAGGTAGTGACGCAGGGGACCCACGGGGGCCGTGTGCAGTGTGTGAACACAGCCGCGAGCTCCGTTAAAGTCTATGGGAAAGTCGCGGTAAGAGTTTTAGAGTTTAAGGACACTTAGAAATGGACTAGGACCAAACCCTCTTGGACTTAGACAGTTCTAGGGTCAACATCCACGGGAGCACCGGAGTACTCGAGTTACCTCACCCAGGGAAGCCGGGTGCATAGGTGTCGAATGGTGTCGGGTCGCGTCGTCGATTTCAATGGCAGCCTGCGAAGAAGTGCTGCTGCCGGGAAGATGCGAAGTGTCCGAAGAGATCCAAGCCTGGATTGGAGATGAGAAGAACCTGAAAGCAGAGGGGACAGAGTCTGGGTCACTTGCCAGTGACCAGGGGCACAATAGTCAAATGCCCACCGATGTCAGGTGCTTCAGGTGAAAGAGGTGAAGCTTGACTCTTCAGCCACGAGGACCAGGAGGCGTCGACGACAACCAGGAGCTGGATTCGAGCTGTCCCACAAAGGATGTTGAGTGCTGCAGCATTGGTGTCCGGATTGAACACACTAAGCCTTGGCAACAGCAACCCATGCAGATAGGAGAAAGATGCTTTGGTGCAGACCAGCAAGGTCTGAGGGACTCACCACTTGGTGGGGAGTCAGGGCACGTCTAAAGCAATCAGAAAAGCCCAAAGAAAATCAGAGTTGCCTTCCCAGGGACCCACCAGTCGACGGACCAGGGATCGCGAAGGAGCCTCAAGCGGAAATGCAAGAAGCGGGCCCACGGAACACTCGTGGAGTGTAAGCTCACAATCTTTGGTGCAAAGGGTGCTCGGGGCCTGGGCTACAAGTAACCCAAAGCGGGACTTCAAGAGACGTCGAGAAGTTGATGCACTAGCAAATGTGCACGGTGTCCAGGAGTTCTGGTTCCACATCACTCGTGAGGGCTGCGGGTCTCAGCTTTGCTGGGGTCTCGGGTCGGCCTCTGAGAAGTCTGGAAATCCTCTTCCTGGGCTGCAATTACTTCGGAGTCCGGCGGGAGCTTCGGAGATGCAGACCGGCAAATGCTTTGTTCATGCCTGCCAAGCAGGGGAGTCACTCCTTGATCCAAGGGAGATTTCTTCAGTCCTCTAGTCTTGAGTAGAGCGTCAAAGTTCCAGGATTCAGTTGCAGAGTTTCGTCCAGGGATATCTAAAGTCCTGTTGCCGGGGGTTCCTTACTTATACCTAAGAAAGGGGTTGGACTAACTCTGGGGACCCACCTATGGGAGGGTTGGGAAAGAGGGGTGGCTACACCCATTTCCTTTGTCCAGTTTCACGCCAGAGCAGGGGCTGGCAGCCCCTGCAACCGGTTTGAACTGGGGTATGCACGAGGACACCAAATGTGCCCCCAGTGCAGGACTTCAAAGCACTCTTGGAGTGCACCCACCCAGCCCTAATCCACGAAGGCCTGTCTGGGAGGTAACCTATTGTCCAGGCCTCCCCTGCCAGAGTTTCGGTCAGCAGCAGGAGGCCAGACTCGTGTCTGTGGCTGCAGCATCCATTTTGTGATGCCAGGGCTCGGTTTAGTTGGTACCGGGTATACGGGTGCTGTCATGTCTCTCCCTCTAGAAGGGTGGGATCATACTCCCACACCAGTTACTGGTGTGGGGGTATGATTCCAAGGTGTTTGACACCAAACACAACATGTTTCCGTGCAGCCATCCCAAAGTTAGCATTTACCACGAGGATATAATGCACTTAAGAGTATATGGTCAGGCTGTACCACAGACAACCCCGGAGAGGAGATTCCGAAGGCTGCAGAGGGGATCTGCTCATGCATGGGCACCCTCTCACATAAAACCAATCACCCTGCCTTCAGGATTGATAAGGCCTGCCATAGGGGTGACTGATAGGTTTCTATGTGCAGTGCTAGGTGAGATATAGTGAACCTATATCTCTGTAAGGGGTGCATGCACCACCTCACTCAGGCTGCAGTAGCAGTCCTGTGGTGTCATTTTGGATGGCTTTCCAGGGGTGGCATAATACATGCTTCAGCCCCTGGTAGGCCTCTGGGGTACCTATGCCCTGGGTACATAGTATACCATATACTAGGGACTTATAAGGGCACCCCAGAATCCAATCTGAAGTGTACTTAAGGTACATGGAATCAATTTAGAGAGGAAGCAGCTAGGCTGGGGTCCTGGATAGCAGGGCCCCAGCCAGACTAAAGTCGAAAAACAGTGTAACATCAGCACAAAGTGGGGGTAACCATAAGAGGCAGATCCTACTCTCCTACAGCTCTCTGTTGTTATGTTATGTATTTGTATAGCGCACGTACACCAACAGGTTTCTTGGCGCTGTGGAATGTCAGGTGAGTGCAGCTAAAGCCAGGAGCAGCTAGTTATAGGCCAAGGTGAATAGCCAGGTCTTTAGTTGTTTTCTGAACCGCAGATAGTCTCCCTCAAGCCTGAGGAAAGCAGGGAACGCATTCCAGATCTTCGGACCTAGGAAAGAAAACCGAGTCCCGCCGATGCGTTTACGCCGGATTCTGGGCACCGTCAAAAAGTTCTGATGCATGGATCTCAGAGTCCGCTTGGGTAGGTGTTTGTTGATGAGTGAGACAATAAATCTAGGGCCGGTGTCTTGGATAGCTTTGAAAAGTATGCAACCAGCTTTGAACAAGGCTCGTTGCTCCACTGGCAGCCAGTGGAGGTCTTTAAGCAGGGGGTGATATGGCAGCGTCTATCCTTGAGATAGATGATTCTTGCTGCTTGATTTTGGATCATCTGCAGACGATGTCTCTGGAATTGTGGGAGTCCAATATAGAGGACATTCCCATAATCGATTTTGGAGAGAATTAGGGCTATGGTAATTTGGGTGATGGCCTCCTTGCTGAAAAAGCGTCTGATCTTGCGCAGTTTGCGCAGTTGGACAAAGCATGCCGATGTCACTGAGCCGATTTGGGTGTTCATGGAGAGATCCGCATCAATGTGAAGGCCCAGACTCTTTATAGCTGGTTTTGGAGTGGGAGCCACACCTAGTTCAGGGGGCAAATAGGAGGGGGTCCAATAGGCAATTTTACTGTGGGGAACAATGATCTCGGTCTTTTCAGAATTTAACTTTAATTGGTTTTCATTCATCCACGTTTTGACGTGCAGCATAGACCTCCTAACGAAGTCCTTAGATTCCGTGGAGTTATCAAGGGTGAAGATAAGCTGCATGTCGTCAGCATAGTTGAAGATCTTTACTCCCATCTGCCGTAGACCCGAGATCAGGGGACGTATATAGATGTTGAACAGAATTGGCGAAAGGGAGGAGCCCTGAGGAACGCCACAGCTCAGAGCTACCGTTCTGGACTTAAAGGGCGATAACCACACTGACTGTTTACGGTCCTCCAAAAAGGAGCCGAACCAGTCAAGTGCTGAGCCCCCGAGACCCGCTGCGGCAATGCGATCGAACAAAATGTTGTGGTTCACAGTGGCAAATGCCGCAGACAGGTCAAGGAGGATCAGGGCCTGAGTGTGGTCTACATCGGCCTGTCCCTTGAGATCGTCCAGTACCGATAGAATCACTGCTTCGGTGGAGTGCGCAGGACGGAAACCTGCCTGATGGTTGTCCAGGAACTTAGTCGTCTCCAAAAAAGAGCTGAGACAAGTGGCCACATGGGTCTCCAGCACTTTCGCCGGGAATGGGAGAAGAGAAATAGGTCTATAGTTCTCCATTTTATTGGGATCTATGCCTTGCTTTTTTTGAAGTGGGATGACCACTGCTTCTTTGAAAGCAAGCGGTACAATGCCAAGGGACAGTGAGAGGTTCAGGAATTTAAGAAAAATGTCTGGGAAGGACCGATAAATTGCTTTTGGGACGTTAATGGGACAGTCCTCCTTATGGGAGCCTGATTTAACCTTTACTACGAGGTCTAAGAAGCATTTCTTATCCATCAAGGGGAGAAAGTTGAGAGAGCATAGATTGGGGTGGTCCCTGCTGTCTCTGGAACTACAGTTGGTGGGGGCGATAGAGTTTTGAATTTTTTTTATTTTTTCTAAAAAAAAGGAGTTCAGGTCATTGCAAAGTTCCTGGCTAGGCACAAGGGATGGGGTCACGCGGCTAGGGTTAGAGAGTTCTTTTACTATCTTAAAGATTTCTTTTGAGCCATTGTCGGAGTCGAGTACCCTATAAGTAAAGAAGGCTCCCTTAGCCTCCAAGATAGCCGCTTTATACTGGTGTAAATTGGTGGTGAAATAAAGTTTATCTTCCACTTTATAAGTTTTACGCCATTTCCGCTCAGCTTGGCGCACTTGGAGTTTAATAGTTTTTAGGTCCTTATTAATCCATTTAGAGGCTTCGTGCTGCCTGGGACGGTAGGTTTTGGTCTGTAAAGGAGCATGGAGGCTAAAGGCCTTCCTTTGCCAGTCAGTGATCTCGCTCTCCCAGTTGTCTGGATCTCTTTCCGGTGCCGGCTGCTCCCTGGACAAAGTTTCTACTAGTTTTCCCAGATCAACCCGGTTCCAGTTTCTAAAGGTGCTTTTTGAGTGAGAGGAGTTAAAACTCAGTGGAGAAGCGTGCAGATTAAAACTGATGATATAGTGATCAGACCAAGCACAGGGTTGAACTACCAGATTAATCAGGTTGACATTAACTGACCACACTTGATCAAGGGTATGGCCTTTGATGTGCGTGGGGGTATCAATGTGCTGAGTGAGGTTAAGGCAGGCAAGGGACTCAGTGAGTTCCCTGGAAAACTTTCCCCCATCAGTCTCATTGGCCCAGTAGTTCAAGTCACCTACTATCATTACTTTATCGTAATCAGTGGTCAAGGACGCAATGTCATTAGCAAAGACTTTGGGAAAGTCAGGCATTGTTGTAGGGGGTCTGTATAAAACCACATAGATCATCGTACTACTGTGTAGATTTAATTTGACTACAAGAGAGTCAACTGACGGAATTTCCAAGTGAGGCAGGGCAGAGGCGGATAATTATTTTTTAATAATCGCAGCCACTCCTCCCCCTCTTTTTCCTAACGGTCTGTCCGTACGTAAAATAAAATAATTATCAGGAAGGGCTGCCAAAATGTCAGGGGAAGACTCCTCTGTGAGCCAGGTTTCAGTCAGTAATAGCAAATCAGGTGCATCAATGTCTAAAATATTAAAGATTTCTAATTGGTGTTTAGCCATGGAGCGTGTGTTTAGGTACATGACATTAAGATCTTTAACCGGGCATCTGTCCATGCCAAATGAGGGTGACACCAACCGACTCCTAGAAAGTACACCTATGTGAATGGTATCAGTAGCAGCCAGAGGTTTGGAATTTAAAAGCCCCAGGGATTGCAGTTTTTGTATCATTCGCCCTTCAATCGGACATACCTTCTTTGGTGCCATATCTATGAGGCTAACTGCTGAGTAGGTGTACCTTTGGGCAGAGTAACATGCCCCATACTGGCACAGACGGGCTTTCCTTTGGCGCCGCCGGCGCGCCCGCTGCGCGCGTCCGCCCCAGCATAGAGTTAAATAGCTGGCCGGCGCGGGAAGAATCACTGTGCTCCGCCCACCAGGCCGGAAGTGAACCAGCCAAGCAGGGAGGTGTGTCCGCCTCCCTCTGAGCAAACGGCAGAGCCGCGTCAGACCGGGGAGGTGGAGACAGAGTAAAAACAAGACAGTACAGCAAAAATAACAATTTTAAAAGCAGCGTGCAAAGAGCAATGTGCAAAGTAGTAACAGGATTAAAACATTTCTGGACAAGAACTGAAGGGTAAAATCCAGGATAGGCGGCAGGAGCAGTGAGGTCAAAAACAATTTAAAGTAAGAGCTACAGTATAGCGCAGCAGCTCTCAGCACTTACATTCCTCTGCGCGTCCGCCCCAGCATAGAGTTAAATGGCTGGCCGGCGCGGGAAGAATCACTGTGCTCCGCCCACCAGGCCGGAAGTGAACCAGCCAAGCAGGGAGGTGTGTCCGCCTCCCTCTGAGCAAACGGCAGAGCCACGTCAGACCGGGGAGGTGGAGACAGAGTAAAAACAAGACAGTACAGCAAAAATAACAATTTTAAAAGCAGCGTGCAAAGAGCAATGTGCAAAGTAGTAACAGGATTAAAACATTTCTGGACAAGAACTGAAGGGTAAAATCCGGGATAGGCGGCCGGAGCAGTGAGGTCAAAAACAATTTAAAGTAAGAGCTACAGTATAGCGCAGCAGCTCTCAGCACTTACATTCCTCTGCGCGTCCGCCCCAGCATAGAGTTAAATGGCTGGCCGGCGCGGGAAGAATCACCGTGCTCCGCCCACCAGGCCAGAAGTGAACCAGCCAAGCAGGGAGGTGTGTCCGCCTCCCTCTGAGCAAACGGCAGAGCCGCATCAGACCGGGGAGGTGGAGACAGAGTAAAAACAAGACAGTACAGCAAAAATAACAATTTTAAAAGCAGCATGCAAAGAGCAATATGCAAAGTAGTAACAGGATTAAAACATTTCTGGACAAGAACTGAAGGGTAAAATCCGGGATAGGCGGCAGGAGCAGTGAGGTCAAAAACAATTTAAAGTAAGAGCTACAGTATAGCGCAGCAGCTCTCAGCACTTACAAGTGCTTTAACAGCTCCTGCCAAGCGAGAGCAAACAGTAAGTCTGCTCCCAGCAGACTTTTTCTTCTATTTTTCATCTGTTTTCCTACCCACTGTCCATCAGATGAAAGAATTGCTCCCATATGCAGGGAGCAGCATTTTTGGCTGCTCCCTGCATGTGGGAGCAATGCTGGCTCCCGCTGGAGGTGGTGAGCTGGCAGGGACCGCAGGGGCATTAAGGATCCCCTCGCCGTCCCCAATGCTGCAGTCTGGGTGCATTGGGTGGACTCCAGGGCACCCAGGATTAAAAAGCAAAAAACACTGAAATTCAACAGTTACATTTCACTGAGCAAACTATAACATGTGCTCCTGTCATGCTCTACTTATGACCTCACATATTACATCATTTGTGACATGTTAAATGACATCATTGATTATATCACCGACATCCCCATCAATGTGGAGTGATATTCTCAATTTGGAAAATCTACTATCCACCCAAAAGATTGAAATTGCTCTTTATAAGCAAACCCTTTTATGAGTTATATGTATAGTTCTGGCCCAATATTCTTATAGGCGCGTGCGTGTTGTTCCTGCAGAGAAGTAATGCTACTAATCCTAAGTAATGAGTCAGCCACTAAAGTATAGAAACACTTAATGAATATCTCCTCAAATGTTTGAAAAGTTGTGGTGTAAAATAAATTGATTGGCATTATTAGAAAAAAAATATTCAAGATGGTGTCCCCTAAAAAAGGATAAAGCTTGAAGTCCTTTGTATGCCTGTTAGCTCATTGCAATATCAGCCTTGAATTAAACATTTGCTAGGGCGATTTTATTTCGCAGTCCAACTCTACTACCTTAGTCTTACAGCAGCACACAATTTCTCTCTTTGTAGTAAAAGGCACATATTTTTACTGTTTTCTAGTGTCCCGTATTTGGTAATATTGTGTTTTTTTTTTCAATTGAGCTTTCTAGGTATGAATGAATTTCTCTGATTATGACTTCCTTATTTCATTTGATTTTGAGAATTTTGTGAAAGCTTCTATTTGCAAAATCAATCTGTAAAACATGTGTCGTGGTTTTATTCTAAATTAGGAAGTAATTTGGAGTTATGTCCCACTTACAATACCAAACACTTGTCAAGTCTCCTTTCCGAAGCTGTTTTGAAAGGGTAGAGCCCCACAAGATTGCACACATGCGGGTACTATGAATAGTCCCTAGCACTGATTTAGGGCCATATCTATAACATTTATGGATTGAGATTTCCTAATGGCGATTCTTAATAAATCTAAATTAGGAAATGTTGGAAAACGAGGCAGTATCTGTGAGGCCTGCACAAATAACATGACTACATTTGTCCTTCACTGGGAACCAAACACCCAATTGTAGCGCCTGACTCTCAGAGGGTAGCGTTGCAGAGCAGTCTGAGGCTTTACTCAAGGGAGGTGGTGTGGGCTAGTAATCGCCATTTGCAGGTGCGCAGAAATAACACTCAATAATTGATTGTCCAGTCTGTACTTTGCTTTATAAAAGTAAGAGTACATTTATTAAACACACACACTACTCAATACTATGCACCAATTTACAAATATACATAAGCTGTTGGAATTACTTTGTGACATTGCGTAACATCTCCCCCCTCCCAAAAAGGGGGTGGGGTCCAGTACCACCACTCCCATGTATGCACATCATCTTGCCCCCTAATGCAGTGTGTTGAGCCTAACCTGGAGCGAGGGCCCTGCGCACTGGCTCCATCCCAGTGGCGACCCACCCCATTACCTCAACGCGCATTAAAAATGGGTACACCTGCCTTGGTGACACATAACCCTGACTGAGCATTTCCTACTGACCATAAAGTATTCACCTCTATATCTTAAGGGCTAGCAGTCTGGGTCTTCACCTAAGTGCAGCAGCAAGAATACATGTTTACGCACACCTTAGAATGACAGTACTCATCACCTTTGTTGGACATTAGAATGCATTGCAATTACAGCCCCTAAGGGCATCAGAGATGAAATCACAGGATTACGCATATCCAGCCAGACACCTTAGCAGGAGTGTCTGGCAACATAACCCACTTTGCTTATGACATCACCTTACACAGGTACTTCACATTACATATGTGACCTTCAGTCCCTCTAAAAAGGAATAACTGTTAGTAAATGCAGTTCTGGTGCAATTACACCTCTTCACCTCCAGGAGATGCCCTTCTCCAGACATCCCCAACTCAGCCCTTCACTCCATGAAGCACTTTGCAATACACCCTCAGCTGTAGAACAAAAGTTCCAGCCCAGAAGGTATAATAAAGCAAGCTGAGCCCTTGAGGGGTTATTCTTTTTAGCTCCCTATGACACTTAGGGAGGGACTTTTCTTCGTGCTGGGGGGAGACTGCGCTTCTTCAGCAGCTCCCCCAACACCTTTGTACAAATTTGGTGGTGACCCAGTTCTCCTGGGGCCACCACGAGCAGGGAAAACGCTGTTCTGCCCTTGCAGGCCGGTCCTGGCCTGCAAGGCATTATGGGAGTCCCCGCATATTCTAACAGCGGCTCTCCCTCTGTGCCGGGGAGAGCCGCGCAGCCTTCCTTGCCTCGCGGGGGCCCGGTCCCACCCGGGCCCTCCCGCATCTCTTCACTCGTTGGGGCCTCCTGCCCGTGGAAGCCGGCTCGGGAGCCCACCCCGGCCGCTCCGGCCGGCTACCTGTCCGGCCCGCACCTCCGTGTGCGGCCGCAGGAGCCGGCACATCACTTCGGGTCTGCCCGCTCTGGCGGGCAGACACGCCGACAGCCGCTGGCCCAGCGAGGGTCCGGGGGAGTGCGACGGCACGCCCCCCTCTTCACCGCAGCACACGGGGGCGATCTTCGCGGGGAGCGCGCCGGCGCTCCCCGTCTTCCATTGTTCGCCGGGGGCCAGGGTGGGCTCCTGGCACCCCCGCCTCCCGCATCTTCGCGGGGAGCGCGACGGCGCTCCCCGACTTTGCTTCGGGGCCCGGGATGGGCTCCCGGGCCCCCTTGGGCACCTCTTCGCGGGGCGCGACGGCGCTCCCCGCCCCCTCCCCTGCACTCTTCACGGGGAGCGCGACGGCGCTCCCGGCTTTGTTTTCAGTGGGGGCCAGGGTGGGCTCCTGGCACCCCGCGGGGCACTCACGGGGTGCGCAACGGCGCACCCCGACTTTCCTTCTTCTTGGGGGCAGCCCCCGGGACCTGACCCACCCCGGGGGCATCTCATGGACCGGCGGCGGAGCCCCACGTGCTTCGTCGTCGGTCTTCTTAGGGGTCAAAGGTCGCTCACCTTCCGGGGGCCATATCTCAGCCCCTGGGGGTCCGATCGGCCCCATTTTCGCGTCTGCTTGCTCCTGAAGGCGGCCCCCAGCCACTGGGAGCACTCTCCTTCGCCCTCCAGGTCTCCAAGAGGGGGCATTCTGCAGGGAGCGGTCTTCACGGGCTCCCTGCGCCAGACTTTCGCCTGTCTCCCCTCCTTGGCCTCTCTTCTCCCTGCGCAGAGGCCTCTGCTTCTGCGCACTGGTCCTGGGCTCTTCTTCTGGTGCTGGCAGGCCCTGGGGGACAGTCAGGGGTTCCTCCTTCCAACTGCCCATTGCCAGGCTCCAGCACCTTCCGCATCCGCAGACCACACCCAAGAGAGAGCTTCTCTTCCTGTCCAAGCACTTTTAAAAGTTGAGTAGGGGCTGGCAGGAAGTCTCTGTTTGTCCTATCAAACAGCGACATATCACTTCCCTGCCCCTGCTCCCTCCTTCTTGTCCAGCCTCTGGGCTGGTTCAAAATGGCGTCGTCCAGGGTCTCTGGCCACATGGTCTCTGAAACCAGAGCCCTTCCCTCCTAGGTGCAGCCTGGTGCCTGGCACCCAGTGATAGCTGCTGATTGATGAGCCTGTAGCTCCGCCTATCTTCCCTTCGTGGAAAGGAGGTCTTCGCTCTGGGAGGGAAAGGTCATCAATCCAGCCTGCTGAGGTCAACCCCCAGCCAGGCCCTGGTTATGATCTGACTCAGAGAGATGTAACATTTCTGGATGACCCAAAAGCAGTACAAATATGACTCTGGACTCTGCAGAATACTTCTTTTCACATCCGCTACAGGGGACTTTAGTGCGTGTCTGGAATCTGTAGGCCTTATGGAAGTTAATCTAGCACATGGGCTCCACATCCCCATAGGGGAATAAGGAAGTGAAAAACACAGTAAAGCACACTGACTTTCCCTGGCATGTTCCTTCCTAGTGTATAAGGCCTATTCCGTGTCACCACCCAATTCTGCATAAGTCCTGCCACACCATTCACTTTGTAGCTGCTCCTGGACTGCGCACGCCAAGAATCTCCCCTGCGCAGCCCCTACACGTGTGCACACGCATGTACACAGGTGTCTGCATGTAACCAGCCGGTGCCCCTTACTCCAGCTGCTGCGCAGCGGCCTAGTCAAGCTAGGGGGACACCAGTAAAATCCACATGCAGTCTCTTTCATCATGAGTTCACTGTGGATGAGTCCCAATTTATGAGGCTCTCCCACAGTAAAACCTCAACACCTAGGTGCTCAAAAAGCGAAAAATCCGGGCGGCCCATAGTGTCAGAACCACCTTCTAACACACGCCGCGCCCAGCTGATTCCTACAGGGAAGAAGTAGCCACCCTACACGGGTATTCTTCCCGTAGTCAGCGATAACTAGTTATAAGGGGTTCTGACCAGACCCCCCTTACTCACCAGTTATCCGCTCAGACCACCTACTCCTCCCATCCATGAAATCTCCACCCATGACAGGGATCCCAGACTACCCTAAGAACCCTCCGGGCTCTAGGTTAGATACCTCTAGGTCACTCATGGTCTACATGGACTTGGCCTCACTAAGCCCACCTTTGCCCTTGGGCATGCAACACTATGCCTACCCCTTCTCTGGACAAGGGTCCAGTGCCTCAGCACCGTTGCGGTCTTCCGGGACAGGTCTACATCCCATCCCCTGGGTCACTAGCTGGTCTCCCTTCTGGAGTTTGTTCCAACCAGTGCCCTCTCTCCGTTTGGTCCTTGCACCCCAAAGATGCAACCTCTCTGGACCCTCACCCTCAGCCTGCCGCTGAGGTCATTATGCTGCCACCACCCTTTCGGGACGACTGGCTTCCCTAAAGAAAGCACAGCCACTCGTGCTTTCCCCACACAGAAAAGCACCCTTTGGCCACTGGCCTGGCTCCCTGATAGGACCTCAGACCGGCCTCACTACCACACTGGCAGTGCCAGGGAGGAACACTGAGGGTGCCCCGTCAGACATCCTACAGCTCATTCCCCCCGTCAGTACCTCCCCACGGAAACTACCCCGGGAACCTAGACCCCTTCCTTGTTCTCCGCTGCGAGAACAGGGCCTATGCACCCTTCCCTCCGAGAGGCGCGCTCTCCTCCCAGAGTACCCTTAGAGAGCCTGTGGGCCCCGAGTTAGCTAGACCCAGGCCCACTTCTCATGGCCCTCCCCGGTCTCCCAGCAGCGCCTTGGGAGACCGCCCAGGGACCTACATGGTCCCTGGATGGCCTGCACCACCCCTTATGAAGAGCAGGGTCCCCTCCCTAAGATAGGCCCTACCTGCCTTCAGGGTAGCACGACCACACCAAGCCAGGACCCTAAAGATCCCGACTAGGCCTGCACCACCCCTTTGCGAACCACAGGGTCCCGTCACTTAAGATAGGCCCCACCTGTGTTCAGGGTGGTACTACCTTGCAGAAGTCCACCTCCTGCCCCGAGCTAGGGGAACACCCCCATGCTCCTGGTCCTTGGGTTCCAGACCCACAGGACCTACCGGACTGGTCACCGTCCACCCGACCCTGTCGCCTCAGGGTCCACCACTAACCCTTCACCTGGAAACTAGGGAGTACATCACCCCCACTCCAATCTCCACTGGGTCAGTTACCTAGCCCACCTAGGGTACCTAGGGGCTACCACTACACACCATCACTTAAGAACTACCCTCCTTTGGGGCCACCCACTACCAGGGGCCACCCCGGAGTCGCTCAACTCCCCACCAGTTAACCTGGGGGCCTGCCGGACACCCAACTCTACCACACCCTCCTCCCACCGTGGGAAAAGTTTCTTGGGGTCCCCCACCATGGGAACCCCTGGGGCGTTACTACCTGGGGTAAAGAAACCTCCTGCCCCACCCTTCCAGTGGTTTTGGCCTGCGCCAATGGCAAGTAACATTTCAGCGGGGGAAGGACACCTGGGGCCCCCACAAAGGTCAACCCACCCCGACACCCCCACCTGTGATGTAGGTATCAGTTGCTGTCCCTATCTCTTGAGGAGACACCCTCCTCATGCAGGTGTAGTGCGTGTAGTGTTAGGGTTCAAAGGTGTACAATATGGCTTAGAACATTTGTATGCAATCATTTCCTGGAAAGCACCATCCCGCTAGCACATGATAATCAACATAGCGCGGTCATATCAATACAGTTCACATTTAAACCATAATCTCTTCACATGACACATATGTGCGCGGGGCTTTCCTTTCCCCTACTTTTAGTTCACCTAACCAAAACTTTGAACCCTTTTCAGAGCCTTGCGCTCTTCCATTTGCTCATTACTGCATAGGTAATGTGTGGCAAACTGGACTTATCAAATGCTATAAATGCGCACCAGAATGGGATACTATGTTTCCCGCCGCTAGACACCAATGTTGGAAAACGAGGCAGTATCTGTGAGGCCTGCACAAATAACATGACTACATTTGTCCTTCACTGGGAACCAAACACCCAATTGTAGCGCCTGACTCTCAGAGGGTAGCGTTGCAGAGCAGTCTGAGGCTTTACTCAAGGGAGGTGGTGTGGGCTAGTAATCGCCATTTGCAGGTGCGCAGAAATAACACTCAATAATTGATTGTCCAGTCTGTACTTTGCTTTATAAAAGTAAGAGTACATTTATTAAACACACACACTACTCAATACTATGCACCAATTTACAAATATACATAAGCTGTTGGAATTACTTTGTGACATTGCGTAACATCTCCCCCCTCCCAAAAAGGGGGTGGGGTCCAGTACCACCACTCCCATGTATGCACATCATCTTGCCCCCTAATGCAGTGTGTTGAGCCTAACCTGGAGCGAGGGCCCTGCGCACTGGCTCCATCCCAGTGGCGACCCACCCCATTACCTCAACGCGCATTAAAAATGGGTACACCTGCCTTGGTGACACATAACCCTGACTGAGCATTTCCTACTGACCATAAAGTATTCACCTCTATATCTTAAGGGCTAGCAGTCTGGGTCTTCACCTAAGTGCAGCAGCAAGAATACATGTTTACGCACACCTTAGAATGACAGTACTCATCACCTTTGTTGGACATTAGAATGCATTGCAATTACAGCCCCTAAGGGCATCAGAGATGAAATCACAGGATTACGCATATCCAGCCAGACACCCTAGCAGGAGTGTCTGGCAACATAACCCACTTTGCTTATGACATCACCTTACACAGGTACTTCACATTACATATGTGACCTTCAGTCCCTCTAAAAAGGAATAACTGTTAGTAAATGCAGTTCTGGTGCAATTACACCTCTTCACCTCCAGGAGATGCCCTTCTCCAGACATCCCCAACTCAGCCCTTCACTCCATGAAGCACTTTGCAATACACCCTCAGCTGTAGAACAAAAGTTCCAGCCCAGAAGGTATAATAAAGCAAGCTGAGCCCTTGAGGGGTTATTCTTTTTAGCTCCCTATGACACTTAGGGAGGGACTTTTCTTCGTGCTGGGGGGAGACTGCGCTTCTTCAGCAGCTCCCCCAACACCTTTGCACAAATTTGGTGGTGACCCAGTTCTCCTGGGGCCACCACGAGCAGGGAAAATGCTGTTCTGCCCTTGCAGGCCGGTCCTGGCCTGCAAGGCATTATGGGAGTCCCCGCATATTCTAACAGCGGCTCTCCCTCTGTGCCGGGGAGAGCCGCGCAGCCTTCCTTGCCTCGCGGGGGCCCGGTCCCACCCGGGCCCTCCCGCATCTCTTCACTCGTTGGGGCCTCCTGCCCGTGGAAGCCGGCTCGGGGAGCCCACCCCCGGCCGCTCCGGCCGGCTACCTGTCCGGCCCGCACCTCCGTGTGCGGCCGCAGGAGCCGGCACATCACTTCGGGTCTGCCCGCTCTGGCGGGCAGACACGCCGACAGCCGCTGGCCCAGCGAGGGTCCGGGGGAGTGCGACGGCACGCCCCCCTCTTCACCGCAGCACACGGGGGCGATCTTCGCGGGGAGCGCGCCGGCGCTCCCCGTCTTCCATTGTTCGCCGGGGGCCAGGGTGGGCTCCTGGCACCCCCGCCTCCCGCATCTTCGCGGGGAGCGCGACGGCGCTCCCCGACTTTGCTCCGGGGCCCGGGATGGGCTCCCGGGCCCCTTGGGCACCTCTTCGCGGGGCGCGACGGCGCTCCCCGCCCCCTCCCCTGCAGCTCTTCACGGGGAGCGCGACGGCGCTCCCGGCTTTGTTTTCAGTGGGGGCCAGGGTGGGCTCCTGGCACCCCGCGGGGCATTCACGGGGTGCGCAACGGCGCACCCCGACTTTCCTTCTTCTTGGGGGCAGCCCCCGGGACCTGACCCACCCCGGGGGCATCTCATGGACCGGCGGCGGAGCCCCACGTGCTTCGTCGTCGGTCTTCTTAGGGGTCAAAGGTCGCTCACCTTCCGGGGGCCATATCTCAGCCCCTGGGGGTCCGATCGGCCCCATTTTCGCGTCTGCTTGCTCCTGAAGGCGGCCCCCAGCCACTGGGAGCACTCTCCTTCGCCCTCCAGGTCTCCAAGAGGGGGCATTCTGCAGGGAGCGGTCTTCACGGGCTCCCTGCGCCAGACTTTCGCCTGTCTCCCCTCCTTGGCCTCTCTTCTCCCTGCGCAGAGGCCTCTGCTTCTGCGCACTGGTCCTGGGCTCTTCTTCTGGTGCTGGCAGGCCCTGGGGGACAGTCAGGGGGTTCCTCCTTCCAACTGCCCATTGCCAGGCTCCAGCACCTTCCGCATCCGCAGACCACACCCAAGAGAGAGCTTCTCTTCCTGTCCAAGCACTTTTTAAAAGTTGAGTAGGGGGCTGGCAGGAAGTCTCTGTTTGTCCTATCAAACAGCGACATATCACTTCCCTGCCCCTGCTCCCTCCTTCTTGTCCAGCCTCTGGGCTGGTTCAAAATGGCGTCGTCCAGGGTCTCTGGCCACATGGTCTCTGAAACCAGAGCCCTTCCCTCCTAGGTGCAGCCTGGTGCCTGGCACTCAGTGATAGCTGCTGATTGATGAGCCTGTAGCTCCGCCTATCTTCCCTTCGTGGAAAGGAGGTCTTCGCTCTGGGAGGGAAAGGTCATCAATCCAGCCTGCTGAGGTCAACCCCCAGCCAGGCCCTGGTTATGATCTGACTCAGAGAGATGTAACATTTCTGGATGACCCAAAAGCAGTACAAATATGACTCTGGACTCTGCAGAATACTTCTTTTCACATCCGCTACAGGGGACTTTAGTGCGTGTCTGGAATCTGTAGGCCTTATGGAAGTTAATCTAGCACATGGGCTCCACATCCCCATAGGGGAATAAGGAAGTGAAAAACACAGTAAAGCACACTGACTTTCCCTGGCATGTTCCTTCCTAGTGTATAAGGCCTATTCCGTGTCACCACCCAATTCTGCATAAGTCCTGCCACACCATTCACTTTGTAGCTGCTCCTGGACTGCGCACGCCAAGAATCTCCCCTGCGCAGCCCCTACACGTGTGCACACGCATGTACACAGGTGTCTGCATGTAACCAGCCGGTGCCCCTTACTCCAGCTGCTGCGCAGCGGCCTAGTCAAGCTAGGGGGACACCAGTAAAATCCACATGCAGTCT
Source organism: Calotriton arnoldi (assembly GCA_963921515.1). Lineage (NCBI taxonomy): Eukaryota > Metazoa > Chordata > Amphibia > Caudata > Salamandridae > Calotriton > Calotriton arnoldi. Next base: position 4,304,812 of record CAWUFW010000339.1, read on the forward strand.
CTTTCATCATGAGTTCACTGTGGATGAGTCCCAATTTATGAGGCTCTCCCACAGTAAAACCTCAACACCTAGGTGCTCAAAAAGCGAAAAATCCGGGCGGCCCATAGTGTCAGAACCACCTTCTAACAGGAAATAACAATTCTTAATTTACAAAAATGAACACCTCTCAAATAGCGATTCCTAGTGGGTCTCAAATCACCCTACCGCATGAATATTAATGAGGTAGGTCACAGTTTGTGACGCATAAGGAACTGCAGCCCATTTTCCTTAAAGGAAAATGAGATGCATTTAAAAAGAAAAAAAATTAACTTTGAAGTTGCATTTTTGTAAGAGTAGGCAGTGGTCTTCAAAATATTACTTTTTTACATTCCCAAAGGGGAAGGGGTCCCATTGAGAAACCCTTCTCATTTGCAAATGGTTACCACTACCTTTTAGTAATCGGCAAAAAATGAGGGCCTCATTTACTAGAAAATGACGCAGAACGACGCCACAAGTCGTTTTGCTGCGCCGAGCTGCGTCATTTTAAAAGCACAGGGATGCATCATATTAACAACAATACAATGCATCCCTGTGCTTTCCCCTGTGCTGGGGCACAATTGGCTGCCATGTGCCAGCGCAGGCACCCTTACTTCATGTTGCAAGGGTGCCTGCGTTGCGGGGATGATTGTTTTTGTGCAGGAAGGCATACCTTCCTGCGCAAAAACAATAATTGATGGCATTTTACTCTTTCTATGCGTGCTGCAGAATGCAGCACACATAGAAAGAGGGAAAAACGAGGAGAAATAAAAGTATTTCTCCTTGTTGTGCCACTCATACGCCTCTGGGGAGGCGTAGCATTGGGACGCATTCCTAGCTTTACAAAACGTTGTAAATCTGAGAATGTGTCAGGTTCTGTGGATGTTGGGTGGGAACACTCACAGCAACACCCATGGAACGCCCCTTTCACGCAGGGTAATGCGTGAAAGAGGCCCATATTTACAAGGCCATGAAAAGTCACGCAGGGTGACTTTACATGGCCTTGTAAATAAGGGCAAGCCCATAGCAACGCAGGTGCGTCCAAAAAAGTGACACACCGGCAGCGCAATGGGCTTGTAAATGAGGCCCTGAATGTTTGCGACCATAATTTGGTGATTGCAGAAGATTCATACATACATAGCATTGCAATTCGGTATTTGTAAGGGATGCCCTAAATCTGCCCACACCAAATATTGAATCGCTAAACCAAGTTGTTAATCAGTAACAAGTTGGCATTTGCACATACCAAAATGCATTTTTGCGGTCGCAAACGTTTGTGACCGCAAAAACGTTTTGTACATATGGCCCTTGGTATGTTTCCTATCAGCTTTTAATGCTGCTTTATTCGCAAGTACCTGAGGGTGATCTTTTCTTCCATCAGAGGGCACTGTTTAGTTGCTAAACTTAGAAACAAACTCTGCCTACTTTTTCGAACATTTCTCCGGTTGTAGGTGATGAACAGGAAGGACGCCACTTAGCAGTCTTCCCTCCAGTACCGTCTCGGTTTCATTGCTGCGGCACCAAGCATAAATGCCTTTTTATGGAGATTTAAAAAAATCTGCATTTTTTTCATATCGGGAAAAGTGATTCAGTGCTGGTCCGATGCTATTCTAGCATAAGAAGAAAAAGGCGAATGCTCGCGAATGATTTACACGGCCGGTCTTCTACATAGCGCCAAGATAGTTCTGTTCAGTCCTCGAGACTTTTTGAATATTGCCGATGATTTATACCAGGGATCGTTGAAAACTCACCAATATATATATCTCTATTTGGTCCTCAAGACTTTTTGAATATTGCTGATTAAATGGAATCAGTCAAAAAAAGTACCTTTAAAGCCTCGGTTCTGAGTAAGGCTCATTATACACTATTAGCCATTAAACACATACAATATGGCACGTTATTGGTAGTCCCATGCTTTTCGATTGCATAAATAATTAAGTATCACTGGTAAATTTAATAATTTGATACCAAGTGACTTTCAATATCACATTATTCTACTTTGCTGATCTCAGGAAACGCAAACATGAAAAGCAATATTTGTGTTCAGTTGACTGCCATAAATAAGGTCCTGTAACTTGATAGTTTTATGACGGTTTTTGACTAATCTTTGGTCAATGCAATAAAAAGTTTAAAAACTTTTACTTTCGTATGGACAAACCTTATTAAGCTTCAGTTTTTCACAGTGCCAGGCAGAGATGTGGACGGGACATTTTGCTCTACTGAGAAAACATAGAAATGAGTGGCAATTCCCTAGACCTACAATCTACGAGGCAATGACATTTTGCGATTGTTTTTTGCCGATGCTCCGTAAGTATGGGACTGGGACAAAAATGTTTCAGGTTCAATGTGAAACGGTGGAAATTATGCTGTACCTCTTCTCTTTATTTTATTTGGGACTGATTGCTGTACGAGTTTTTCTTTTCTGTCTATTTGCTGTCCAAATTCCAGGCATGGACAAAATGGTGGCCCATAACATCATCTAATCTCTTTTTTTGTTGGGAAAAATAATTTGGCCTTGCCCTCGAAATTTGCCCTTTCTGCTTGGTCGTCCCAGATTTTTACCTTCTTTTGTAGAACCTGTTTTTGGCAAGGAATAGGACGCTGTGCACTTTATCCCTTCTAGCCAGCAGTAAAGTGCTTGTGCTCTCCCTTACAAGCTTGGTAAAATTGGTATACACCTGATTGGTACATTTAATTTACTTATAGGTCCCTAGCATATGGTACTATATGTTCCCAGAGCCAATAAATTAAATACTACTAGTAGGCTGCAGCACTCATTTTGCCACCCACTAAAGTAGCACTATAAAGCATGTCTCAGGCCTGCCACAGCAGCCTGTAGTGCAGTTTAAATCTGTAACATCAACTTGGCAACATACACCTTTTGCAGGGTTTAAACCTTCCTTTATAATACTTAGACATCACCCCTAAAGTAGGACCTCAATGCCCATAGAGCAGAGTGCACAGTATTTAAAAAGTAGCAAATGTGTGCTTAAGTTTTACATGTCCTGGCAGAGAAAATCCTCCAAAGTTGTTTTTTACTACAGCAAGGCTGGCTCTCTCATAGAAAAGCACTGGGTTACATTATAACTCCTTATAATGCATAACTTTAGTTTGGGGCTAGCTAGAAAAATGATTCAAGGATGCATTGTAGTAGGAATTAAAAATTCAACCTAATGATAAAGTCAGATTTTGAATTACTATTTTGGACATGCTGCTTTTAGAACTAAAATTCTTTTACTTACACCAGACTAACTTGCCCCTTTCCTACTCCATCACAGTGTCCTACACAGAACCTCCCAGCCCTGAGGAAGACCTTCTGAAAATCCTCACGGTCCCCACATGAAGGTCGAAACGCGTCGGCACCCCCCACACTGAGGCCAAGGGTTCCCCTGTTTTGAACTACCCAGCTCTTGAAAGACATCAAGCCTAAGCCGGACTTAGACAGCTTAGTCACGGACTTTGACAAGCTTTCCCTGACCTCACCACTCTGGACCCATGAATGATTACAGTATCGAGGACGTATAAATCAATAAGGCCCGATACATTACAAATATAGTAGGACTATTTAAAAACAATAAGATGAAGATCTATGTAATCTATGTAATGTATGTCATGTTTTGATGTGTCACTGTATATAGAGTTTTATGTACAAAATCAGCTGAAGAAAGCTTTAATTGTGCTTGTATCATTGTTTTTGTCACAAGAGAAAGAAAACAAACAAAAAGAAAAAGCAAAAAATACATTTTTTGATAAGATGAATCATGTGTTTTGTTTTCAGAGAATAATGTTTGCATGATGGCTCTTACCCTTTCACACAAAATGAAAAAGAAGTAAACAAAGTTTATTAATATAAACACACTTGCAGGTAATAATAGAAGACCTGCTTAGTTAAAAGAATAGAATATCAATGGTCCAAGAGGTAATTGTTTATTGTATTGTTTAACGGATTCCAGCCTCTTTGGTCCTTAACAGAATCACTCCCCTTTTTTGAAACGGTTTTAGAAAGTTGGCATCTTTGTGTCTAAGCCTAAAACTGTCTTTCTGCCAGTGTCCAGGTGTTAACTGGACCCTGCTAGCTCCCTTGAGTGAGATATGTATTCCTCCCAGACAGTGGACAAAGGGCCTGGGTGTAGAGAGGTGAGGGCCTTTCTTACAGGATGGCTTGGAAGGAGCTGTGTCCCTGCCCTAATTACACTTCAAAGGGGCATGTCCTGGGTATCACACAGAAGAACCTGACACCAGGCTTGCCCCGGCTTTTGTTTCACCAGCCAGGCTGGAGCCAAACCCAGAGGAAAGGTAGGATCTGATCAGAACTAGTTTTAGAGTTAGACAAAGGAGTGTCCCTCACCCAAAGGCTGGCACTGGGTATAAACGTGGCTTCCCTAGAACCACTGGGGAACAGAACGCTCCTGGACCTATGAAGCCTCAGAAGATGGACTGCCCTGCTGTGTGAAGCCTGAAGGAAGACTGGGCCTGCTTGCCTTGAACCCTGGACTCCAGAAGGGACCCCAAGGTCCAGTTGGCTGACCTCCTCTGTGAACCACATGGATACAACAAGTTCTAGAGGCCTTTCCTGCTTCCCAGCTGACCAGATCTAACTGTGCCAGGCCTCGTCTCCTGTGCTGGCCTCTGCAGGAGTGAGTCCCGGTCCCCCAAGTGTCCTCCTCAAGGTCCTGAACCCCATGCTGGATTCACAGTGCACTCCTCCCTGCCTAACTGAAGGGTTTTACCAGACCCAGTAAAGAGCGACACAGAGCCACACAGCTCCTCACTGAAAGTGTCGCAGGAGCCAATGTCAAGCGACGCAGATCCTCGCAGAGAGGCGCCACACACCTACTGACTGGAAGCCTCACTGGATTCAACACAGAGTGATGCAGAGCCCCATAGAGCCACACTACGCAGCTCCGCCCCAGAAGGCCCCGCCACACCATCTTCACATCAAAGAAAGAAGGTAAAACTTGCAGCAGGACAAACCTGGTTCTCCATCTGGCCTACGCTCCATCCCGGTTGTCCTGCAAGTTTTGGCGCTATTTTTAACCTTAAATTTAAAAAAATCATTACTCCAGTTCTATTGATTGCATTTTTGTCATGTTGGTGTCATTTTATTTATTAAAATTAACTCTATTTCTCTAAATTGGTTTGGGATTTTTCTTATACTGTGTTTTCACTTTATTACGATTTGAGTGCTGCATAAATATTTTACACATTGCCTCTCAGTTAAGTTTGACTGCTCGTGTGCTAAGCTACCAGACAGTTAAGCACAGATTTATTTGGTAACTTTTGTGGTTCATCCTGACAAGAAATATAATTGTTCTTTGAAGTGTGCTCTTACCCCCTTCAATAAATGATCCAGAACACCTTCTGATTGGCCAAGATGGTAAACAATCAGTAGCCCGACAACCTAAATTCTGTAGGCAGTTAGGTGATCTACTAAGAGGAAAAACACAAAATCTCCCTGCTGTGGAAGTCAGAAGCTGACAGATTGTGGGCGTGAGCTGCATTAAGGCTACCTGCAAACAAAGCATTTTGCCCAAGCACAGCCATGTGAGAAATGATTAGCATACATAATAAAAATAGGCAGTTCATGAGTTTTGCTCCAACAGATTCAATGACACATTCAATAACAGCAGAGTAGGTGGCTCTATCTCTATGGCAGAGGATCAAGGGTGCTATAAAACATTCTCAGGATAGCACATTTTAATTGAGTATCTACATTTAACATACAATAGACACCAGAACAGTGATAGTTATCTTCAGTTCAAAACATAATAGTAACTCAGAAAACTTCATATTGCTTAAGTGGCCATCCAGTGAAGGAAGGATGTCACCATTGGCCTCAAAATCCAAGTGGACATAATAAAACAGAGGAACACTTTACAATGCTAATTGTTAGTGAACTATTTCTTCTGTTCACTGGATGGTTCCTTTAAAAGGTTTTTGTTTACTGATCTTTAAATGTGTTAGAGAATATTGTTCTAACACTGGTTGTAGAATGTTGTATAGGACAGTACTGTAAACACACGTTTTTTAACACAAAAACATTTTCTGCTACAGGAAGCCAGAAAAACATATGAACTGGATCAAACCCTATTCTCCAAATAGTACATTCTGTCTCACTGAAAAAATATATATTTTTAAACACCTACCATTAAGAGGGTGGGCAGGAGGAAGATGCTTCCCTTTGCACATAGTTAAAGCTTGGGATGACCAACCTGAAATGTTAAGACCTCAACAAGATCTGTTGAACATTCATTAATCAGTGAAAGCTGATTTTTTCTAGAACAGACCATAATGTGCTAGAATCCCCTTATTTACATTGTAGATCTATAGAAAAACTAGCTAGTGATGAGGAAGTTTGTGGATAGGTAAGTTCCTATGGGGAGTTGGTCAGGTTCCTTTGCTTTTGGAATTATTTAAAGAAAATGAAGAATTTCCAAGCAAGTTGGTGTCTGGGAGGAAATAAATGGAATTCAAAGAGGAAATTATTTTGAGTAATTGGATGCTGCGGCTGATTATGAATCAGAGCGGGGATGGTTCAGAATATGGGACTTCATTGCCTTTGGGTTGAAACATAGAAGAACATCCCCTTCCTGGGAGAGTGAGGTAAAATACTGCCATTCCAGAAGACTTGCTGTCCGAGGTCCTTCACCATTAACAAAATACTCTGCATCACTTGTTCATGAAAGTAAATATCTGGACGAATAAACTGATTTGTATTTAGTGCTTATAACCTGTACCTATAGATTGTACCTATAATTCAAGCTTCTCATATGGGCTTCTATAACCTAGTTGTGTTTTGTTTACATCGCCTACAGCCGATGCTTGCTAACTGAGATTCTTAGACTGTCCTTGTCGCAATTTGTTTGCGTTGCATAACAAAATTGACTCTCATTTTGGAATAATGGTACTTTAGTACAAATGTGCACAGAATATTTATGATTAGTTACAATTGGTCTTCCTAGATCACTTGTATCTAATGACTCATGAAGAATAACATAAGTAGAATAGCATCCAATTGGTTATTCCTTTGAACATTACAGAATGGTTCACATATCTGTGATCTAATAAATGATGTGAATATTAATCTTTTGCACCAATTGTGAGTCCAAGAGCTCAAATAGTAGAAAGGAGATCATCTTAGGCATTGACTTAGGCCATGCTATGGGAACTCCAGGTAAGGCTGTTTTGTACTATTTACCAATTGACTGGACTGGGCACATATGGTCCAGACTCCAGCAATAGGAATGTACTGGTAGTAGGTATTTTTTCACATGTCATGCATATGTGTACATTCAACACTTGCGCAGTCAAAATATACACCTAGACATCGAAACATATGAAAAAACATTCACTGCCATCAGAAACACCACCACGGTGCGCCGCCACAGCGGTCTTCTTGGGACCACCGCGGCAGCAGTACGGCGGTAAGACCGCCAAATTCGTAATCAGGCCCTTAGATATAAATGGGGAACATGGTGCTGAAATGGTATTTCCAAGTTGTGAAATTAGCACCTTTTTTGCTGATGCTAATAGGTAAGGATTTCCTAAGACGAAAAATTGTATTACCACAATTTTGATGAGCTAATACCACTTTTCTCTAAACATAAAAATATTTTAAATACACAGAAAACCAGGTGCCACACATTTTGCACAATTTTTGACAATCTCGAAATGAGGACTGCAGAAGTTTGAAGGTGTAAATTTTAAATGCTATACCAAGACAAAAAACAAGCACTGTTGTGTCATTTTGTAAAAGAAGACATTTCTACATCACATGAAAGTGTTATCGCCGAGCTTGAATTCAGTGAATTCAGGTTTAATGTCAGAATGTTGGGTTCACAAAAATCATGATACAAAAATATAATGGATTAAATATCAAGAACCATGATATTGTGAAGTTAGACATAGGTAAGCATGGATTTATTATGCTTGTCTCCAAACCATGTACTTTGAAAATATATATCCTGGCAAGGTACATATATGTGGATTTAAGTATAATAAACCTATACTTACCTATAAACAGTTACCTTCACAATGTTTTGGTGTTTAATATTTTGTTTACAATATTTTTATTTGACGATATTTCATCCACAACATTCTAGTAATATACCCAGTACATCAAGGAATGCTATTGTTCCAGTAAGGAGAGGGACATAACGGAGAACCAAGAGAAGATTTGTTGGCCTTTTCAAAAGAGAGGGGTTATCGCTCTTCCCACAAGAAGCCCTAACATCAAACAATAGTCTCTACCCAAATTACAGAAGAAGCAAAAAAAACGAGAACTCCCTTGTGGAATTTCACTCTGTAACCTCTAAAGTGTGAAATTGAGTTTTTCTCAGGAGTCGGTGATGTGGCAGCTATTGGCATGCCGCCTACCTACATAGGAAATTACAGCGCTATCAGGCACTGAGTGGCCTAATCAGCTGGGGCTCACTGGCTGCCATTGTATGATCTTGATTGAAACAAGATACAGCATTCAATTCTTACGCGCCCAAGGCCACTTCTCCTGAAACAACCTCACTGCTTGTCTCATACTGGAGAGGGCTTCCTGAAGTTCTGAAGTGGCCCAATAGCATGCCTCTTGTCAAGGGCATTTGTCAAACTCTTAAATGTATTTACCCAAACTTCTTGGCAGTTGGCTTCTGACTCCTCTGATGTCGTCTCCATCATCCCGCCATCAGCGGGCAAGATTGGGCCAATCCATGCAGCCCAGTGGAAATGCCGGACTCCAGGGGATCCCCACTACAAAGACTTTGCTAACTCCTTTGCAAGAATGTTTATTTCATTAACTAATGCATATGGTTAGATAGATATCCATCCTGCTGTTAAATTCTGAAAACCCATTCTCTTCCTTCTTTGTGCTCTGTGGTGATTTAATTTAACTACTTGTAACGTTTAAAAACAAAAAATCTCTAAATAAATGAACAATTAAACCTGACCCAAATTAAAACATCTCTAGCTGCCTGGCACACACGGTGTTATTCTAAATAGGATTAAATATTTCCCATACCTTAAAAATGCTTTATGAATGATAAACATAAAAATCAGAGGTGCACCACATTTGCAATATTTATAAAGGTTAGAAATATATCCACAAAATTCCAGAATCTGTAAGAAAACTTCTCTTTATTGTTGCTTGAAATCTTCTCTTTATTGTTGCTTCATACATGCACAGCAAAAACCAGCCAACACATTTCGTCCATATACAAATGGACTTCGTCAGGGCTGTAACGTGATAAATATATATAATGTATACACCAAAAATGTAAACAATACAAAAATGTAAACATACAAGTCATAAGGACATTACATAATAACTAGGGCTCCCGGTTTCATTGTGCTCATTTTTTTAACATTTCTGTCTGTATTTATCCATATTTATTTTTCAGCCATCTTATTGCTATTTGTCCATATTTATTTTGCTTTTTTGTGGATAAATGGAGTCATAAAATGGTTTATTTCCTCATTTATGTAACGGAAAAACATGCGCTAATTCTTTGATTCGTTTCCATTTTAGCAGATCAAGCAGCCAAAAATAACAAAACACTATAGCCACAGGGCAATATAAGCATTATATACAAATATTTGTTAACATATCCCTGTATTTAAGAATATCTTATTCTGTCTTTTAACTCGCCATGCTGTCTATCTGTTCAGCTGTTGGCCTGGAATTCATGTAGGACAGAATGGAAAGTCACTATCAAAAGGCGCAATTTCTGTATTTTTTCACTTTTAAAAATAAATACAGGCAGGAAATACATCGTTTTCTGTCTGTATTTATCTGTAAAAATCAGTAAAAACTGAAAACTGGGAGCCTTAATAATAACATAAACCACCATAAAGACACATTATACAACAGCATATGATAAATAAACAACAATAACATGACATGCTCACCATACAGTCTATATAAATAAATATACTTTTACATAAAATCATCAGACAATGGATGAAAAAAAACAGGGTGATGTGATTTAAAACACATATATAAATAGAAATAATTAAAACGCAGGGAATCTTAACATGCTTAAGCGAACAAGGACTCATAAGCATTGATTCCTCTGCCAATTCCGATATTGTAATATTCTTACTCAGTGCTTAATTTGAGCCGGTGCTTTCCGGTGCTCGGCACCGGCACCAAATTGTCAACACCATACTTAGAACAGTCCACCACATGGTGGCGCTGCTCATCTAATTTAGAGATGAGCAGAAAAACTGTAGTTTCGGACTACAAAATACATTAAAATTGCTAATACCTGCCTCCCCAGCCATTCCTTTAGCTTTGGGGACCTGGAATAATCTGAACTGTCGCATTTACATGCGAGAGAGATGGTTAGTAGTTGTTTTGGCACCGATAACAAGAGCGATGGGTGAAGCAAGCTGCAGTGGCCTCCGGGTCAGAGCCCTGGCACCTAATATTTTACAAATTAAGCACTGTTGTTACTCTATGAGTGAGTATCACATTGGCCCTCATTACGATGTCGGTCGGAAAGCCTTCTGACCGACTCCTTGTTGGAATTCTTTCTGACCGACTCTTTGTCGGAATCGTTTCTGACCAACTCGGGTTCGGGGATTCTGACCGACCGATTACGATGATTCCGAACACTGTTCGGTCAGACTCCCATTGACTACAATGGGAGCTTGTGTTCCGACCAACAACACAGGCTCCCATTGAAAAACGGGGTGGTTGAAGAAAACCTTGCACCCTGTGGCAGGCACCCCATGGTGCCTGCCACACTGTGCATGGTTGGAAAGAGGGGACCCATGGGTACCCCCACAGGCCCCAATCGGAGGCCTGCGAGTGAAGGGGGCCCTGCTAGGAGCCCCCAAAGTCGGTTTCCGACAGCCGATCCATGTCAGACAGACCGATTCGGAACGGCTGAACGAATCCAACATTGTAATCGGTCAGTAGGAAACGTGGCCTGTTGAGCTGTATGATCCAGCTCTGACCGACTCTGACTCGCCGAATGCCGGTCGGAACCGATTCGGAATGACCGACCGGTTACCTTGTATCGTAATAGGTTGCTAGGATATGTTTCCGAGTCGGTTGGAAACATGGGTTCCGACACGGGTTCGGACAAACTGAATGCCATTCGCAGCCTTTCCTGATCGCATCATAATCAGGCCAATAGTGTTAAAGCATTATGTTATGTGGAAAAAACACACACATTGCATAATGTACAATTTATACAGCAAAAATCAGCACTGTGTGTTTTATTAGAGGCAAATATCCTTCAATCCACCGGATGTGTCAGCATGCATTTGTGTATGCTGATGACAGAAAGAGTCGGCAATAGGAGAAGAGACAGGTGGGATCCCAACAAGTTAGGCCATATGGGAAAACGTAAGGCGAGCAAATAAAGAACAAAGGAGAAAGAAGAGGCAAGACCGCAGGGTTTAGGTGCATACCTCAGAAGTAGAGGGAGGTTCTATTTGAATGTCTGACTTTACAAAGCTCTATTTGATTAATCTGTTTCAACCATCATATTAAATATGAGTTGTCCTGAAATAATCCATCTAGTGTGGAAGACAAACACACAAAGCTAAGTACAAAGACATGTCCTAGTCCGTCACCCATGTAATTAAACGAAGGTTCAGGGATTCATCATATGACGAGAGGGATGGAGGGTATGTGAAGAAATAGTTCTGTAATGTTACATACCCAAAAAAAGTCATAAGATAGGCAATATCTCATCCATAATGTGATTCTGTATTCAAGTGTGTCTTATATTTCAAACGTATGTTAGGGAAAGGGTATGTCCACCCCACGTCAAGCACCTATAGATGTAGATAAAACACACTCTCACCATATGGCATATGATAACGCAATTTTACATATTGGGAGTGACGAGCCTATCTTGAGATGCTAATGAATGCGCACCTAAGGCCATTCGCTAAAAGCCCCATGTTCGCTCATGGGCAGCATCCACAATTTCAATTAAGCACGCTAGTGCATAGACTACCAACGTAGCAATGTGGTGTTCATGACTGGGCGGTGCCCATAGTAATGAGTGTATGGACAGGCCTCCCAACATCATGTAAATAATGGTGTTGGAGCCATCAACCCATAGTGAAAACGAAAATAAGACTCACGTGAGCATTGGGCTGATCTATCTGAAAACGAAAATAAGACTCAAGTGAGCATTGGGCTGATCTATCACAATAAAGTAATGATATCAAATATTCACTCGAGACACACAATGCCGGTGCCCAATAGGGTTCAATAACGAAAAATATATTAATGAAACGAAAAACATGCCATATAGTTATTAATATCAAGCAAGGTGAGCGACCTGATAGAAAAGAGAAGCGGAAAGGAAAACCACCCCTCCGTCATGGTATATACAAATGTATACAGTAGAAAAAAAGCCTCTCCTGAGTCAAAGTGGCCTCAGTCATAGTGAACTTACAGCAATTGGTGCCAACTGAAGAGAGCTGAAACACTCCTCTCAGTCCAAGAAACACGACAGATGGAGAAAACCCGCACCTCGTATATCTGGGTCCTATAAACACTTTAAGGTGCATGCCGATGAGGTAGTAATTAGTCGACGGAAGCCAGATCCAAAACAAAGTGGATCTAGAGGAATGCATATACTGTTTCAATCATCTTTAAATAGTAAAAAGATGCACTGTGTTACTAGTTCTACAGGTAGCGGGCATGAGTCTTATCCCCTATGTGTGTATTTCATAGGCCAAATGAGGGACGCAAACTGAGCAAGGAGAGCCGTATGTCTAACACGTTATTTGTTGAATGACCCGCAGCGGGTGAACAGTTCCATCCATGTGAAATAGTAATAATATGCAGTTCCAAGAGTCCTTGTGACTTGGTATGTTTACATTTTTGTATTGTCTGCATTTTTGGTTTACACAATATATATATTTATCACATTACAGCCCCGAATAAGTCAATTTGTATATGGACGAAACACGCTGGCTGGTTTTTGCTGTGCACATATGAGGAAATATGTGGATATATTTCTAACCGTTATAAATATTGCAAATGTGGTGCACCTCTGGTTTTTATGTTTGCTAGTTTTCCCTAACTTAAGGTGGCACTTCTTGGGCAGAAGGTGTCTACAGGGAGTGCACACAGTGAGATATACATCCCTTCAAATAACTTTGGGAGATAGCGGTTTGGGTCTGGCAGTTTTCCTTGGTCTACTGCCTCTTGCTCTCTTATATTTGCTTTATGAATGATGTTAATTTCTGTTACTGATTCTTGAACTGTATGATTTGTTTAACATCATGATTTGTTTAACGCAAGTACCTGAAAACAAATGAGCTATTGCTGCTGGGAAGCTTGTGTGATTGTTAATTCCCTGAGTTCAAAGGGTCTGGTCAAGATGGGCGTGGCTTCGGCGCCTGCGAAGATGGCCGCCGCTCCCTGAGGCTCCGTGGCGGTGCGGCGAGAGGAGGCGATTTTCAGATGTCACCACTTCTTCTTTCGCTACCATAATGACAGCGAGTTGAAAGAAAGCTGTCCTGTCCCCAGTGCGGCGCTTCATTTCATCGGGGGTGAGCGTTTTGCATATCTTTGTCCGCTGACTTCATTTCAGTCAGCTAGAGCTCGCGGCCGCCATTTTGAAAGCAGTTTGAGCGCTAATCTCGCTCGATTTTTTGTTTTAAGCCTGGCGGTTGCATACTACTTGCAGAATGGACGCTCCCCTTGTCTAACAGTTTGCTAATGCTTATCCTAGCCGTTTTCACTATTTTTGGCTCATTTTTTCGCTGTTTTTGTCATTTTAGCTACATTATCTATGTTTCTGGAGTCCTGGATTTTCTTCACATCTATTGTGTATCCTCATGTATTTTACCATAAGGGTAATGAAACTTACTACCAATATTGGACTTTCTGATATTTTTCTTGCAGAAGAGTGCCCTTATTTTTCATTCTGATATTTCTATTCATGGTAAATTGGGGATATTGTACTATGAACAACTTCTGAAATCGCTTCAGCTTTTTGAATGAGACTCTTTCTTTGAACATTGTTCTATGCTCAACGCTTGTGTAGTAAGTGACTCTAATCCGCCTATTTTGATGTCTTGGGTCTTCCGCTATTTTGTTTAACTTTTATCCAAAAGTTTTTTTTCCCATTTGGCATTATCCAACTTTTTTCCAAGCACCTCAACGTTATCAATCAACATTTTTAAGAGGACGTTAGCATCCTTGGTGTACAGCTTTTATGGCAAAGGCACGAGTTACCCGTGGTGCACCCTCTTCCCTTGAACCAACTTCTTTGGCTGATTATAATCCTTTCAATATTCTACAGGATAACATGGAGGAGTCTGATTCCAATTCCATTTCTTCCGCCGTAAGTGGAGCTACTCCTGCTACTACACGAGTCGCACCCAAACAAATCTCTAAACTACCTTCTGCTTCATCAATGGCAACAGGGAAACGAGTCAAGAAAGATCCTCCTTCCCCATCCAACTCTCCAACATCTATATCTATGGAACTACTTCTAGAGGAAATCCGTGCTCTCAAACCTTATATGACAGAAACAAATGCTCGTCTCCAAAGTATTGAAGATAATTGGTCTCATACCAATCAAAACGTTATTCATTTGGAGAATAGAGTAGAGTCTGTTCAAATGATTGTCAACCTAGTACCTTCCATGCATCAGGAAATCTCACGTCTACAACAACAAGTGGAAAACTTGGAACATAGAAGTAGGCGTAATAATCTACGCATTTATGGCCTTGTGGAGGGTCTTGAGGGCTCTGATCCTCTTGTTTTCTTTCAATCTTTTCTCCCAAAGCTTCTAAATATTACAGATTCCTCACCTTTCAATATCCAAAGAGCTCACCGTCTGGGTCGTGTTCCACAGAATTCTTCAGTACCATCTAAACCAAGAGGCGTTATCTTGTACTTTTTGGAATATACTGATTTACCTAGGGTGTTACAAGCAGCCAAACTTAAAGGAAAAATGTCTTGGCAAGGCTCTAACCTGTTTTTTGCTCAGGATTATGCAAAAGCGACAGCAGATCGTCGGAAACAGTTTCTAGATATGAGACCTGCACTTCGTAATCTGAATGCCAGATATGGTTTGTTTCACCCCTGCCTCTTTAAAGTGACATATAAAAACAAAACTACTAACTACGAAGATCCTGCTCTACTACGACGCTTTTTAGATACATGCAGGGAAGAAGATATGGACATCCCTCGCTCTTCGTTGAATTGAATGTTGTTGTTTAATCTTGTTGTTTTCCATTTTTCTCCCCTATTGTCATATCTTTTTAGTTTGCTTGTTTGTTGATCATGACACATGTTGTCTATTGGTTCCATTTCCTTGGATCGGTTTGTTCTGTTGTAATCTGTTGTCTCCCGTTTCCCTCTAACTGTTAACTGTTATCTGTTTTGGATCATATGGTTATATATTGTATTCTCTTTCTTTTTATCACTAGGTGGAATTTCCATGGCCCCCTGATTTTATGGCCATTCCCCAGTCTGGTTGTTCGCCTCCTTTTCCCGTCCTCGTCCTGGAGTTTTTCGAGTGGTTGTTCCATCTTCCTTATGTGGCTCCACCACCACCATTTCTCATTGTATGTTCGTAGTATGTCTTTTTATTTTATTTTCACTTTTTCATCTTCCTACCCTCCTCTGATCTTTCTTCTTGAATATATTTTCATTTCCTGGTTCTTTCCCTACTGTTTTGTTCTTCTTTTCTCCTTCCTTTTCAACCCTTTGTTTTTATCTTTTTTCATACAATCTCTATATTCTCCCTCTCATCCATTTCTCTCTCATTATTTATCTGTTGGCCTTCTCCTTCTTTTCTCACTATTTCTATTTTCTTGCTTCATTATGATGTTCCTACCTTCTTTGTATCCTCCCTATGCATAGTATTTTTCTTCTTGGTCTCTTCTTTTTAGGCACATATCTATGATGTGTTTTGATATTTTACTATTTACATTTCGTACTAAGTTTTATTCAAAGTTTTTGCTTATGTAAATGTCGTTAAAAGTTATATCCTGGAATGTTAAAGGTTTGGGTTCCCCATCAAGCGTCAACGAGTTTTATCACACATTGCGGGATTAAAAGGTGATATAGTTTTACTTCAAGAAATTCATGTAACAAGCAAAGAAATGTCCAAACTTCAACGTCAATGGCTGGGTCATGTTTATGCATCCCCGGGTTCAGGCAAACGGAATGGTGTAGCTATCCTTTGTCATAAATGTTTAGATATTCAACTTTTGCATCAAGATGCCGATTCTGACGGCAGATGGGTTTCAGTTTCGTTTCTTGTTAATAAAATTCCTCTAACTATTTTTAATGTATATGCACCCACCACCCCAGATAAACTCTTCTGGCCTCACATTTTATCTAAATTGATGTTATATACTGATGATTATTTACTGTTGGGAGGAGATTGTAATATGGTTGTAGACCCCTTCCTAGATAGATGTTCCAAGTCTAAATTTATTCCCTCTACTATGCATACTCAATTTACATCCACCATATCTCAAAGGTCCCTAGTTGATTCTTGGAGACTTTGTCACCCCACTCTCCAAGAATACTCATTCTTTTCACCCGTTCATTCCTCACAATCTCGTATAGATTACATATTTATCTCAAAAGCCCTTACTCAACATATTTTACACTCTGACATAGGATCTATACTAATTTCAGATCATGCCCCTATAACCTTAGTTTTAGACTTACTCCCTCCCATTAAAGGAACTAGGCGATGGAGATTTAATAATGCCCTTCTCTTAGATCCTAAATCTACTCCTGCCTTTCAGACATTTGCAGACTCTTTCTTTTTAGAAAATTAATCTCCTCTTACCTCTCCCCCTCTTATTTGGGACACATTCAAAGCTGCTTCTAGAGATTTCATTATTTCATATGTAGCCCAAAAGAGGAAAGCTTCTGCCCAAATCAGAAATTCGCTTATTTCACGTATTAAGCAATTAGAACATTCTTACTACTCTACAAAAGCTTTCTCTGTACTTAAGTCTAGTGCTAAATATTATAGTGCGCAAAATAAAGCGGGAAATCTTCTTGCCAATTATCTCAAAATCAAAAAAGAACGCACCAAGATTGAATCTATTTCAACTTCATCTAACACTGCAGTCCATAAAAATGAAGATATTCTTTTAGAATTTTCTAATTTTTATCAACAGCTTTATACCCCTGAATCCCCTTCTCAACAGGCTGACATTGATCGTTATTTATCCTCTATTCCTCCACCTTCATCCATTAATGTAGATTTTTCCCTTTTGGAAAAAGATATTCAGACTATTGATATCCTTACTGCTATTCAAGCTATTAAAAAGGCAAGGCTCCCGGCCCGGATGGGTTTACCATTGAATTTTATTCACACTTCTCTCCTTTCCTTCTTCCCAAATTACACCAGTTATTTACATATTTTATTTCTACTCAAAAATCGGAAGGATCTTTTCAAGAAGCGCTGATTTGCCTGCTCCCAAAAGAAAACAAAGATCACACACTCTGTAAGAATTACAGACCTATCTCTTTAATTAATTTGGATTACAAAATCTTTTCAAAAATTCTCGCCCTTCGTTTAGATTCTTTTTTGCCTCATTTGATTGGAAAGGAACAATGTGGTTTCATTAAAGGTCGTCATTTATCGGACAACACTAGATTATTTTTTAACGTCCTAAGTAAATCTAATCGCATAAAAATCTTTAGCAGCAATCTCATTAGATGCTGAAAAAGCTTTTGATAGGGTTAGTTGGTCTTTTATTTTTTCTGCCCTTACTTGGTTTGGTTTCGGCCCTAAATTCATTAATTATGTCTCTTTACTTTATTCCTCTCCCAGGTCCTTTATTTTAGCTAATGGTCTTGTCTCCCCTTCTTTCCCCCTCCTTCGAGGAGTTCCGCAAGGATGCCCTTTATCTACACTTTTATTTATCCTTTCCTTAGAACCTTTTTTAACAAAAATTAGATCGAACGTAAGCATTACTGGTTTTTCTTACGGAACTAATCAGTTAAAAATCTCAGCATACGCAGGTGATATTTTATTATTCATTTCAAACCCACAATCCTCTTTGCCAGCTTTCTTATCAGAAGTAATTGATTTTGCCCTTGTTTCAGGCTATAAGCTAAATGCTGACAAATGTGAGATCCTCCCTCTGAACAAGCTATGTTTCCACGCTGATTTCTTATCTTCTTTTTTTCATTGGAATCCAGTTAAAATAAAATATCTTGGAATTTGGTTTACCCCTCTATTAAAGATACTGTTGCTATAAACTTGAAAGAATTACAAACTACTTTACGTTCTTCTACTTCTCACTGGCACCCTTATTTTTATCCTGGTGGGGCAGATTAGATTCTATAAAAATGATGCTCGTTCCAGTAATATTGTTCTACTTATCAAATATACCCATTAATATTCCTAAATCTTTTTACAAAACTATATATAGCATCCTTTCAAAATTTTTATGGCATAATAAACCTCCTAGGATATCTCTTAGTAAACTTAAAAAACCTAAACACATGGGTGGGGTTAACTTTCTGGATTTTTACTATTATCACTCCTCATTTTTTCTTAGAAATTCCTCCTTTTTATTATCTGAGTGTGAAATTGATTCTCAACTTTCCCCTTTGTGGGTAGACATCGAGAGAGCCTTTTTTCATCCTTTCTCTTTCGAAGAATGTATTTCTCTTTCTCATGTACCTTTGTCGTTTTCTCTACCCATTCTTAAAAATACCCGGAAACTGTTCCAACCACTTTTTTCATCTGCTTTAGACGAACATGCACAATTTATGAACTCATCCATCTGGTACAATAAGCATATTAAACTCAACAATAAATATATTTTTTGGAAAGACTGGTTATCCTATGGTCTCAAATGGACTTACCAACTTTTTCAAGATGGTGTTTGTATACCATTTTTGGTATTGCAATCTCGCTTTTCTCTTCCTTCCTCATTTCATTCCAAATACATATCTTTAACAGCAGTTGCTCAATCCTCTTATAATTCTCTCCCCACCTCTCCTACTCCTACTCCTTTATCCCCTATTACCACTTCTTTTCTAAGTAATTCTCCTTCGGCTTCCCAAATATATGAAAAATGTATGGATATCCCGGTTTCTCGTAAAAAATCTGAAGTTGAATGTAGCTGGGAATCTGATTTGGATACATATTTCCCTATTCCACTGTGGAATAAAATCTGGACTAAGGTGAGGAAATCTTCTAGAGCAGCTAATACTACTCAAACTTTATTCTTTATTTACAATAGACTACTCTTCACTCCAGCTAAACTACATAAGATCGACCCTAACACTCCTTCTTCCTGTTGGTCATGTACTCCTTCATCAGCAGATCTCAAACATATGCTTTTTGACTGTCCAAATATCTATACTTTTTGGACTCAAGTATGGCGTCAGATTAACATTATTTGTCATTCCCACATTCCTTTTTCTTTTTCACACATTTTTCTAGGTAGTGTCTCTGAAGTTTGGCCTCCATCTTTTCATATTATTGATTTGCTTATAGCTGTTGAGTTTCAGAAGATAACTAAATCATGGAAAGACACCTCAACAGTATCTTTTCAAGCATGGTGGTATGGTGTTTTCTATAATCATAGACTTGACAGAGCTTATGTACATCCAGTCTCGCTTGCCATTAAAAGAGAAGCTCTGTGGATGCCTGTTACTGAATTTTTAAATGCTTCTGCTAAAAAATTGCCATTGCATAATCCCTGCAATGAAGAGGTACCCAAACCCCCTTGAGTATATACTTATTGGTGTTTTATTTACAATTTATCTTATGGTCATAGAATATTTCAATGTTGGTAGGAATTTTTATGCATAAGTGTTGCTTTTTGTTATATTACGCATACAATGGATGTTCCTCCCCTTCCCTCTTATTTTTCTATCTTTTTCTCCCTCCATTTTTTTCTTTCTTATCCCTTTCTCTTTTCCTTCCCATTTTCCATAATGATATTTTATGCATATATGTAACTTTTTGTTTATTGTATTTCATCTTATGTTTATATCAAATAAAATTCTTTAAACTTAAAAAAAGCAAGGACTAGATGGGGAGAAGAGAGTTTGTCAAACACCAAAGTGTGATTTTGCATAGAAATGTATGTGTGTTAAAATGTTGTTGTCAATTAATAAAAAAATAACACAATTGACTATATTACAAACCACCAGCACTTAAGCACTATTTAAATATTGACGGACTGCCCGCTGCTCCACAGGAGCGATAGAGTAAACTACTCCATCGCCCTGGTGGATGGACCAACCTCCAGATTTATAAATGACCGCCGAGCTGGTGGTCATTTATAAAACATTGGCAGGAACGCCGTCATGGCGGGTTCTGTCAATGCATTTTTCTGTTGGTACAGGGCTCCATCAGTGGGACCTGTACTAAACGGGTTCCTTTTCTTGATTTTAAAAAATTCAGAAACTGGATTTTCTTTTTGAAAATAAAAAATACAATGCTCCCCTCACCATGGAAACATTTAGTAGTTTTCACAGACCCTTGCTGCCAGGGTTTTCCTGGTGGTGAGGGGCAGTAGTCTCCGCAGTGATTAACCCTAAGGTCCGCCCACATTTAAATTCGGTAGACGGACTGTATTCTTGGTGGTAAGGATACTCTGTTGCTGTTGCGATGGTATCCTTGTCTCCAAGAATTACATCGGCTCCTAAATCATGTAAACATTTTATAATCATTCGGAATTATATTTTAAAATAATTTAAATGTGAGTCAGTTGGGGACATGTTGAATTTAAACACATAGCAACCTTTCACAGTTCTTACTTGCACATTCAAATTCAGTTCAAAATAAAATATCCTTTCCTACCTCAATCCTGGGCATATACAGATTACGTACCCAATGTTCCCATATTTATGCCACACAACCCACATACATTCAGATATTATTCTATGGGTCGAATTGTAAAAACCGCTGCTTTAAAAACTTGAAAGCCACAGTCATGATAATATGAATACTAAATATTTCTGCTCATCCAGTCCATTGTATGATGATAGCAAATATTCCGATTTTTTTTTTTTTAAATGAAGTCACATCTTGTGAATATTAAAAAATATTAAATATTTAATTAATCACCAAACTTTGAGGACCATTACGTTAGGTGAACTGAAAGGCGAAGGTGATTCCAAAACACAACATGGGTCCTGACCCAGCTCTTTTACCTGTCCATGTTAACACATGGGATTAAATACTGTAACCGAGCAATCATAACAGGAGAGCACAAACACAACAGAATCGCATTAACACAATGAAGGCGCTTAAACATTGTAATCAAAATTATGCTCAAAATTGAACATATACAGTCACAGCACCAAACACTCCATATGCGATCAACACACAAAATTGCACCAAACCGAAGCAAAAGTATATTTGTTAAAAGTATTGTGATTTATTTACAGTAAAAATCAATTGTTAATGGTACAAACATTTCAAAGGGAGATGAATGTGAGTCTGAAATTATGAAAATGAGACCAAATAATACCAAGAAAGTAAACACCTTCATATGCAAAATGCATTTAAAAAAATTGGTCCCCCACTGCACCTATGCACACCACAGGAAAAGATGAAGAATACATGATGTCCCGCATGTGATTAAGGTTTTGGAAACAGCTCTCCGTAAAATGGATTCGCAATAAAACGGGCAGATATCGGTCCGCTGCTCGTGGAAAGGCAACCAAGCAGACTCACGCATGAAGGACCTTTAAATTCAAATAAACACAGCATGATGACACCTGCAAAGAATGTCTGTAGACATTTCCTATAATTAAGATCAGGAGACAGATCATTATAATCAGGGCTGACAACGAGCTGAAAAGGAGTGCATGGCCTTTTCCACTGGCTGTAACTCGGAAGAATTTCAGCAGGCAGTCACAAGAGACATCACTAGAATACCAGAACTATCAGAGAGAGACAAGAAAGCAAAATATTTCCGTAGAAAAAGTGAAGAGCAAGTTCTTCCATAGGAAGCACATCAGGAGCATCTGCAAGAAATGCTGCATTTCGGTCTTCAGATTCGAAAAGGGGTAAAAGATTGTACTCAATTCACATATTTATCAACATTTTACGCATTGCTGCGTGAAAGGGACATGGCAGGATTGCGCCGTATTTAACATTATACGGCACATTCCTGCTCTCTCCCTGCGCTGGTGCACAAACTGCTGCCTACTGCCAATGCAGGCACCCTTGCACCATGGTGCAAAGGTGCCTGCATTGCTGGCAGGACTGTTTTTGTGCAAGAAGGTATCCCTTACTGCAGAAAAACAATGCTCAGAGGCATTTTCCTCTTTCTATGTGTGCTGCCCAATGCAACACGCTTAGAAAGAAAAAACAAGGAGGAGAAATAAAGAAATTTCTCCTTGCTGCACTTCTGGTGGGAAGGCATACAATTCTGATGAATTCTCAGGTCTACCACTGATGGTAAATCAGGAATGCGTCAGAATGCATGAGTGGATGTGTGGTAACACCCAAGCTCCACCCATGGCACACCTCCCTGCTGTAGAGCAATGTAAGACAGTGATTTGCACTTCTTTGCATTACTCTAGATTTATCAAGCCATATAGGGCCATGCAAGGTGGCCTTGCATGGCTTTGCATTGCTGGGTAAATCTCATTTAGGTTTTGCGTCGTCTTTGCGTCCCCTTGCATGGCACAAGGGCAGTGCAAAACCTTGATAAATATCTGCCAAGCTTAGTGAGTAGATCTAGATGCAGGGTCAGGCTTGCCTAGAGGACAAACTGATACCGCCAGAAGGGCTGGTCGGACAGGTCAGTGTATGTGCCAGGTGTTTGCTTCTTTGTGGCCGTATTTTATGGGCTGGTCAGCTGGTTTTTACTGTTGATTTCCCTGATATTACCACAGCCATTGCCTGTAGCAAGCATAAAGGCATGCATTTTCCCATACATAGCATAACACCTATACAGCATGTCTTTACAAGATCAATACTTTTTGATTTGCAAAATTTGGGAACATTTTTTAGTTTATTCACTAAGGCCAGACATTTTTATTTTGGTGTCTGGGATTATTTCCAGTCCTAGTCCAACCCTATCTCGATGTTCAGTTAGAATAATTATTCATGACCATTTACAAAACACAAATACAAACTGAAGTATTTCTTAGCACCAAATAATGGATACTCACTGTTACCAAACTCAGTTGCATCAATTTAATCAGCCTGGGAATTTCGAAAGTTTGACTTAGTCCTGCATCAGTTAAAATGTATCCCCTACTGATTAAATGTCTCTGGTTATACCACTGAGTTATCTTTCCAGACTCTGTGCTGGTCACCTGTAGACTGCAGTGAATTCTCTGCAGCAAGTAAACCACGTAAGTATCTCATAACTGAAACATAGGAACTGCAGATTACACATAGATCCCTTTCCACTTGAGTCTTAATCTCACTGAGCTACCACAGCTGTGGAATCAGTTAGCCAGCAAATCACACCACTTAGCTTTCCATTTCCATCCTTCTGTCAAAACATTGGACAATAGTACATATTATACATAGAGCCACAAAAAACGAGATTCACACCTCTACTTTTCAGTGTTTTTGTCATATTTAAACGTACCCAGAACTGTGACTGGAAAGCTGTGTCAGACACGGGTTTCCAGCAGTGCTTAATTTGAGCCGGGGCTTTCCAGTGCTCAGCACCGGCACTTAATTGGTGTCCGTTGCTCGGCACTGGCACCTAATCGTCAACACCATACTTAGAACAGTCCACCACATGGTGGCGCTGCTCATCTAATTTAGAGATGAGCAGAACAACGGTAGCTTAGGACTACAATATACATTAAAATTGCTAATACCTGCCTCCCCAGCCACTCCTTTAGCTTTGGCGACCTGGAATAATCTGAACTGTCGCATTTACATGCGAGAGAGATGGTTAGTAGTTGTTTTGGCAGCGATGACAAGGACGATGGGTGGTGCAAGCTGCAGTGGCCTCCTGGTCAGAGCCCTGGCACTTAATATTTTACAAATTAAGCACTGGTTTCCAGGCATACATCTTGGAATGTCATGTGACCTTTTGTGAAGGCTTCCATGCATCCTGTGCAGTGGTACCCTACGGGTAGGGCGCGGGCAGGGATAGCAAAAAATTATTCACCTACCTGGCTGCCAGCCGCCGCTTCTCCTCCGTCCTCTTCTGTTGACGCACGGATGCGTACAGGCTCCCAGACTCCCCATAGCCAATCAGGATGCTGTTGTCACCAGCATCACAGCATCATCGTGATTGGTCTGAGCAGCCTGGCTTAGCGTTCAGATAGGGAGTGGGAGCCTGTGCATGTTCTCCACCCGGCTGTGCAATACAGCTGAGCAGGGAAATGCTAAGTGCTCATGTCTGTTTGGCCAGCCCAAGACGGCCGGCCAAACCGGCATGCGCGCTTAAGTGTACCAACCACTCCTCCCCTTACTGGCTGTGATGACAGCCCAGCCCCGCCCCATAAGGTAAACAATACTGCCTCAGTACGGAAAAATAAAATGATAATAAAATAGTGTTAGTATCATCTTATTTTTCCTTTTTGCACTGCTCAAAGTGCAGTGGGGTTGCGCTCCTCCGCCTTAGCGGAGTAGCCTCAGCTGATCCCGTGTGAAGTTCTCCATAGCATATTAGTCCACACAGGGGAAATGGAGCCTTCTGTGCATGTACATCTTTTTCTTTTTTTCCCATTGGGAAATGTTTTTCACCATGGACAAAGCCCTTCCCCTAAACCCTACACCCTCACTAAATCTGGGGGTGGTCCATTCCTCTTCTCACCTGGGAAGTGAGTTATTCCAGCCTTTGCCTGGAGTAAATCTTCAACCATTTTCAGGTGGAAAGTGGGCAGAGAAGAGTTTGTTAAGGCCCAGAAACATATATGTTGGTAAGTGCAAATCACGCCTTGGAAAACTCAATTCCCACTCCTTGAGTAGGATTTGCTACTGCTGATTTCTCTGAACTGGTTGGACATTGGCTCCAGCAAATGCATGTATGACTGCCAGAAATCCCTTTGTGAATTTAAAAGCAGGCCGAAAATTGTTATATTTATTAATAAACTTAGGTTTATCACCAAATGCCTTTGTGAATAGTTCCCAGAGTATACATGCAGATATACAGAGCACAGAATATGCTGGGTTATTAATGACAAAGGTGGAAAGGTGGAACTGAAAAAAGTAAATACCATCCCTGTAACTGAAGTAATACTCTCTGAGTGATCCTGACAAAAAAAAGAAAATGGTAGTTTTAAACCAGGGGCTAAAGAGCATTGGTAGCAGAAGGCATGCAAAAAAGAAGTACATTTGGTAAGAGAAAAAATGTAATGACTTACTTAAAAGTGACAATCTGAGGGAAACCTCCTCAAAGCTTCCAAATGTCGGAAGAGAAATACGAAGGATACCTAAGTGGACACAGTAAACTCATCCTATTTCCTTCCTGTAAACAAAAAAAAGAGCTTGCACCATTTTACATAGCAATACCCTAAAGAAATATCTTGAACCATATAGGTATCAAAGCTACATCTTGGTAAGCAGGAGATAGGTAGTCAGTTCATGGAGCAAAATGGAATAAAACGGAGTAAAATGGGTCGTGGGTTTATTGTAGAAAAAGCGTACATGTTTCTCAGAAGAACAATCCACCAAATTCACTCATCTTCTCATTCTTGGGAGGTGGATAAAATGAGTACCATTGACTTGAGTAACAATAAAGTCTGTTATTCAGCGACAGGAAGCTACAAGGGATGAATGTGGTCTTTACAAATACACTAGATGGCATGCTTTCATAAAAGCGCCTAGGTGGCGTACCAATACAGCAAAGTGCTATGAAAAGCTGGTTAACGCACCTGCTAAAAATTAAAATAGTCAAAAGTAAAAATGAAATACCTCATTCAATTCTATCAAAGTTGTACTTCTGCTTACAGCTGTTTTCAACATAAATGATGAGAATGTAAATAGTAACATTATTTTGAAGTATATTGCGCTTTTTGCAGATTTGAACTGTGCACGTTTGTGTACAGTATTGTTCGAGAGTGTGCGGGCATAGATACCTCGAAAAGGCCCTGGCAATACTTTTATGGTTTACAAATTCAGACAAAGTGTACGTTTACAGTGGGGCAGGGCGGTAGCGTATCTAGACCTAGCGACTACAGTGTCAAAAGAATGTTACTAATTTGGAAGCATAACTGGAAACGTCTGCTGCCTGTCATTAGAATGGTTTCCAGGCAAAATGCAAATGGCTCACCTTCAGAAAGGAGTCATAACCTTGAGCTGCGCTTTGCAGGATTTCAGAAATAGCTTGGTATTGATTAGTCACTGGAAGATTCTGAATCCTGGCCAAAACAAAAAAGAACGGTTTTTAGGAAAGGCTGATGTGTCATTAAAGCTGCCTTAAACGTAAAAAACAGCTGGCGACTGGCAATATCATATGGGGAAGGGAGGACAAACTTAAAGGGGGCGGTCAAAATATCATGTTAACAACATAGGTGCCTTTTCATAGATCTGGAAGAAATTTGGCAGGCACTTGGCATGTTTAAATTACTCCTGATATGTTGAGCTTTATGCAGATCTACTGAGGAAGGCCAGGATGAAAAGGGGGAAGAAGAAGAAGTGTTCATTTCCAAATACCTTTGGCACCCTTGCACAAATCTGCACATTATTTATCAGGACTGTACATGTCTTCTAGTTTTTTATTGGTATGACCAGTTTAGCCCAGTTCAGAGATCCCGGGATTCATGCCGATCTGGAAAGGAGTGTCATAAAGTTAAAGGGGGTGGTCAAAAAAAATCTAGGATTTGTAAGTAACTTGGCAAAATTTGAGGATCCGCACAAAAGTTGATATAGCAGATTTGGATTTATCTTGTAAATGGCATATGCAGCTGGTGGTCAGCCCACATTAGAAGGTTTGTGCATGCTGCAAACCACTGCTGGACGTACATGCAGCAATTGACAGCTTTGGCCCTCATTATGAGATCAAAGATCAATTCTGATCGCTGCGCAAACCTGTGTTTGCACAGGGATCAGAATTACAAGTTGTGTGATAATCATCGCACCCTCTAGGTTTTCCCTCATAAATTCTGACTGATAAAACCTGCTGAGATTTACCAGGGAAAAATGCCCGGTATTGACCAGTAAATGCGGATTTTGGTGTGGTAAGCACCACAATATGCATGTTATTTGCCAAAAACTTGCAATTAGGTGATATTTAGCGCACCTGATAAATTCAGACTCAGCGAAGTTGGATTTTATCAGCTGCAATAAATATTACACCATTTGTGAGGCGCTTCTTAATAAGGGCCTGTATGGGGAGTTTTCACACGGCCTGGCCTGCACGATGGTACAGAGGCATTATCATGCACCAGCAGGCCAAATACACACCCACCCATCACATATAATACAAGACCACCAGTAAAATCACTTTTACCTTTGCATCTAAGAAAACAAAGCCAATATGAAAATATGGTTAGCTTTGGTGATAACACCTTAAGGTGGGCATACAAAATCTCATAAATTCAGGAAAAATGTGCAATTACGCTTATAAACAAAATCTTTAAAAAAAACTACAATACCCCTGTTATGGCTAGCTCCACAAATCATAGCTTGGCCACCTGCCATGCAAACCATACCTCGCACATCAAATGTAATGTGATGTATTGGTGCCCATAGTCACAGCCTACATAGCAGGGTCGCAGACTATGAAACTTGTGGACCAATTTTGGTCTGCATAGTCCACGGTTTCAGTACCAAGACCATGAACTACAGGCCAAGCTGTGGGGAGGGCCGTGCCTATCGGGGTCCTGATGTATCAGGACACTTTGGAGGTCTCCCACTTAGGCTTGGGGGATAGGGCATGCCTCCCATGAATCCTTTTTGAGCCTCTTAAAAATATTTTCAGAACATGTTGACTGTGCCCCATATTGTGTAATGGGGTCCTCAAGTGAGAATTTTGTCTTGCAGATGGCCAATCAGATTGTTCACGTCTGTGAGCCCAGTTGGGACAACAGACTTGAAATTGACGACAGGAGAAAAAGCAACCTTGTTCAATCAGAATTGAGTATTTTTCTTTTTTGATTTGGATCAGCGACAGTTCTTAGACCTAGTTTCACAGAACCTCTATGATCTAACGGTCCAGATATCTCAATCTGGATTGACAGCTTGACTGAATTGGAGGCCTACAAAAACACTTAAACACTTTTAAATGCTAATTTCTCAAAAACTACTGAATGGATTTACACTGGACCAAGCAAAAGCAATTCCTTGCATGGGGATGGCCGCTGGTTGAACATTGATTGTACTTTCAGTCAGGCGAAGTGTATGTGTATGTATGTATATATATATATATATACATATATAAATATAAATATATATATACATACATATATATATATACATATATATATATCAATACACACACATTCCAAATACAAGTCTTCAAGTATAGTGATGTTATAATTAAAATGAAAAGCAAAACAACAAAAATATATGTACATTATTTTATAATAGTAAACTATTGCATGTTGTGAGAAATCAGACTTGTTTGCAGTGTGCCCCCACTTTTTGCCCCCATTGTGACTCCTAGATGCTGGTTTTCTGACTCTGATTGTGCCCTGGGCTCTGCTAACCAGACCCAGGGCTGGTGCTCTGATTAAAAGAATATGGTTAGGTATAATTATAATCGGCAACGACAGACCCCTGTAATTCCCTAGTATATAATAAGGCAAGGGGGTACAAACTACCTTTAAATCCCTAGTATATAATAGGGCAGGGAGGTTTAGAAACCCAGTAGATTTCCTGCACTAGAGTGTGCACTGCTGAGTTGCCTGGTGTCATTTTAAAAGCCAGCCCTGCCTTACAGTCTCCTTTTAAATTGTAATTATTTGCAAATTACACTTTGGAATTAATGGTACTTTCAAAGTAGTAATCTACCTTATTTTTACGTATAAGTCACCCCTAAGGTCTCCCATAGGTGCCCCAGGGGTAGGGTGCCATGTAACTATAAGCAGTGACATTATAAAAGATGTTTTATATGCCCTGGTAAGGGAAAAACTGCCAAATTCGTTTTGACTCATTGTTGATAAATAGATCCAAAGACTAAATTTGGAATATTTTATTTAAGTATAAATATTGCTAGGGAGGAGCTGAAAATGTCATTCAAGGACTTCAGTTTCAGTTTTACTTTATTTCGGTCATAACCATAAAAGCAATATCCATGTTAATACAGTATGAATAAATTACTTCAATCCTGTCTAAAAACAATCCATAAAAATAGCATAAAATCAGCATAGCATGAAGTAAAATTCTGATCACGACTAAAAAATTATACAGCATAATTCTAGAGAAACAATTAGGTTACCTCTGCTGGTGCGTTGGATTTTGTTGTGGGGTTAGTAGATGTTAAAACTTTGCACCGGTTTGGCCAAATACTCTCTAAAAATTTAGCAATTGAAAAAACTATGGCTGGGGCCATATCGGCTCTACAGAATCTCAAAACTACCCTGTAGTGACAGACACCAAGCGAACGGCATAATGGAATTATCCAGCGCCTTCTCTGTTTACTGTATTTTAAACAAAAGAACAATATATGTTCTGTAGTTTCCTTGGTTTCTCGGCATACAGGGCATCAATTGGTACCCCCATGATTGGCTTTCCATTTACAGGTAACAGATGCTAAGGGTAAGGTGCCCAACTTAAATCTGATAAAAAGGGATTTTGTAAATGGCGGGGTCGATTTCATCCAAGTATTTCTCGAAGAGAGAATATGGTTTCAAATCTAGAAAAGATTCAGTCAGTTTCCTCGGGTCTGGCCGGCTAACTAATTTTGACCCCACCTGGTCCCAGTACTTTGCCTTCAGGTTTTTTATTTCATGGGAGGAGATTGTTTGAGGATCTGTCCAATACTTTTCTAGGCATAGTGAGAGACATGTCAGTTTCACAAAGGCCAACCACAGGAGCTTCCTCTTTATCTGCCCTGGTGAGGGAAAAACTGCCAAATCCATTCTTACCCATTGTAGATAATTAGCTCCATAGGCTAACATTGGAATATTTTATTTAAGTATAAATATTGCTAGGAAGGAGCTAAAAATGTCATTCAAAGACTTAAACTGATAGTAATGATAAATCAAACAGCTTGCCACTGTTAGAATTATAATAACTATCACAAAAAAGAAGCTATTAAACTTTCTTTTCTGTAAGCCAAAATCCAGCCTTTCAGCTGCTCTCTCCTGATTTGGCTAGCGTCTGCAGACTGAGCCAAGCTGTCTTAATGAGGTGTGAAGTAGCCTACTAGAGAGACAATTGTTTTCCTGTGAGAAGAGAACTGAAACCGCAGAACCAGAAGGCAGGAGGGAGGAGGGGTGGCCAAACTGGTCTTCAAAGGCAGAATGACACTTTAGGACAGTAGAGGCTCACCCCCACATCCTGCAACTCCAGCCACACAGGAGCCGCTGTAACTAGATTAAGGAGAGGAATGGAAGGGGAGTGTTAGAGAATCTTAGATACGCCAGTGGGTTGGCTTAGCCTGGTCTAACATCCAAGGAGAGAATTCCTCCATGTAAGATTTTGAAAAAATAGTGCTTTCTGGCACAAGAATATGCCACACTTTGGAGGAAGTGGTCATACACCTAGGTGGCACCCTGCATCTCATTGGTCAGGGGTGCCCACCTGCTTGATGCCCAGAAACACAGCATACATTTGGAAGAGTTGCCAAGCAACTCAGATCTGCTGCCTGAAACTGCAAGGAAAAGAAGGACTGCCCTGCAGAAAACCTGATCTGCACCCAATGGTCTGCACTCTGAAGGGCTGCATCTGCTGCACATTCTGGGACTACAGCCCTAAGGATTTTGCTTTACTTCCAGAAGGCTGAAGGAATGAACTCCCTGCAAACTACAGGTTAACAGAGCCCACCTGCATCATCCCCACCAAGAAGTCCCCATACTGGGGTGTGTCCAGTAGACTTTTAACATCCCAAGGACCATCGCAGAGATTCTAGACCCCTGGATTGGTGCTGTGGACACCTTGAACCTTCAAGGAGACCTTCTGGAAGAAGATCCAGACGTTTGGAGAAGTTTGGTGAACTTTTTGGAAAAAGCTGCATAAGGTGACTGACTTGACGCTGAGAGTCAAGCCGGCTACCTTCAGCCGCAACCCAGCCTGAATTTCAGGTTTGTCCCACTGAAAGTTCAGGAACATGAGACTACCAGGATTTTACCAGGGCCTTGCAGAAAATCAAGCCAACGACGTTGACGCTAATCTGGCCTGAAAAGGAACCTTGCTCGACGTCAAGAGAAAAATCTCCAGAAAAAGGTTTGACGGTGTGGCGGTGGGACCGCCCCACCGCTGCACCGCCAAACCTGTGTGAAAACTGCCTGCCATATTATGACTTTTTTAGTTATTGGCGGTGCGATTCTTTGGCATTCCCATGGCGGTGCCTATAAAACAGGCACCGCAAGGGGAACATCAAAAGAAATTCCAGCAAAGCATGGACTGTAAAGTCCATGCCGTGCTGGAACTGGGAGTGCATTTACACAGAGGGAGACATGTTGGGGGAGACATGTTGTGCCCCTCTGTGGTCATCCACATGGAGTGAGGAGTGAGGGCCCCCTTTCTTTCCTCACTGCCAATGTTTTCATGGAGGAAAGACCTCCATGAAATCAGTGGCAGTGAGTAAAGTCGTAATATGCTTGGCGGGAACGCGGCGGTCCCGCCAAGCATATTGATGTCTCTTGACCCCCGCGCCACCACCAGGGAACTGTGGTTCCCTGTCGAAGTCAGCGGTCCTAGGGCGGCACGACCACCAGTGTCATAATGTGGTGCCGCCGCCTCACCACAAGTCTGCCAGTCCGAGGACCGTCAGACTCGTAATTAGGCCCTAAGTGTATCCAGCCAGGGCTCCATCACGGTCAGCCTCAAACTTTGACTTTGTCCCATTCAAGCGCGACCAGATGTCCCAATTTGGCGCTGTAGTTTATTAAGCAATACAAAAGTGTTTATTTTTAAAAATCTATAGCTCCGGTTTCCTACATTGGAATTTTGTTGTTTTGGTGTCTATTTGTTCATAATTATATAATCTATTTTTATAAATTGGTGCCGGATTTTTCTTTGTGTTGTGTGTCTTACTTATTTAATGTATTGGTGTTTTTAAATTCTTTTCACACTTATTCCCTAAGTTAAGGTTGCCTGCTCGTTGCCAGCTACCAAGGGTTGAGCAAGGGAATAATTTATTGATATCCTAACTGAACTTTTTTGTGTTTGTGGCCTTATTACTAGTGGTGAGTCACTACTTAGCACTACTAATAAACCACTTGCCAACACATATATATACACTAGGTAAATAAAATATTACAAAAATATCCCACTCAGGCTATTGGCCTTTTTTTTTAATTCTGTCATCAGTCTTACCCACATGCTGGCTTCTACTTACAGTAATTTTTCACACATCCTTTTAAGCTGTCTGGTTGCTTTCTGTATACAGATATGAAGAATCTTGTGTACCCCATTTATACACTATCATTATGCACTATTGTGAACTGTCACTCATTCCCTTCCATGTCATTTTCCTACAGCTACTCATTAAATGCCCTTAGAATGAATGATAACTTAAAGAGTCACTGCATGCTCATACAGAACTTGCTCTAACAACTATTTTATTATCTCCCTCTGTCTCACAGGCTGGGCACATTTATCGAATCTCTTAAATGCCCAACATGCATAGACGGTAGCTAGAACACTGCCTAAAATCACAATATTAATGCAAAGCTAGGCCCCTAAAATGTACATTGACTGCAATATTTTATTTCAATATGTAATACTAGGAGTAAAACAGCAGGCATTTCGTGAAATAATGCCTTGGCTTGTATGACTCATTCCCACCCCTAGATGTTACATTATATTTAGTGGATAACTAATGTTGTGAAGCACACAGAAAAGAAGACTGACTGATTCTGATCTGAAAAATAATATGGATATTAATGAACAGATTCTTTATCCATGTTAGGTTCCCAATTGTTATCCCTTAGCTCATTACCAATTACGTAACGGTCTCCAAGGAAACAATGGTCCTCATTAGATGAAAAGTAGAAGCTGTGTTTGTCTGTATGTCATGAGGTCTGCTTAATCGTGATCTGTGCACCTGTGCATTACTGAAGTTCAATGCAGCTTTTTTTAACCAAGCAGTATGAGTTCATTTGATGATTGCACACAAGGAATGTTTATTTGCAGACACATTTCCAGAGAGTGACTTTTCTAGGAACAGCACATATTCTTCCTGATTAGTTGTACAAAGTAAACACTTGTTTTGTTAGTCAGAGAAGTGTAGATGAACACTTTAGCCCGGGAAACAGCGTTTACAACGCTGTCATTACATCGCTGTACCATTACAACGCGGTCATTACAACGACCGCTTTGTTAGTACGCGATGCATTTATATCGCAAGCCATTACAACAACTTGTACTAGGGGGCACTGAGGTATTGGAAATGAATTCCAACACCTTCCCTACTGTTGCGCAAACTGGAGTAGGAATAGTAATTAATACTATTCCTAAGTCCAGCACGCCCCCTAGTGCAAGTCGTTGTAATGACTTGCGATGTAAATGCATCGCGTACTAACAACACGGTCGTTGTAACGACCGCGTTGTAAAAGCGCGCAATGTAATACATCGTGTTGCAATGTACCATATTCCTTTAGCCCATCTCAACCGTAAAGACAGCATGGGATGGGGATTCAAGTTCTTAGCACTGTGTACATAGATTTTTGAACAGCTGTTCAGAGTGGAAAAGTTTAGAATGTGAAAGGTTTCCATCACTTAAGCATGTTTCTGCAACTACTTTTGAAACTGGAATTATTTTTATTTTACTTGCATACAGATATTCACCAAGCGTATTCATATGCTTTTTGGGTTTATTAATACCCTTTATTGTTATATTGGCAGTGTTTCTATAGCATGCTAATCATTAAGGGTATCCAGGCGCTCTGTAGCAGGTGTGTGAGGCCAACCCTGGGGGCTTACTCGGAAAGCCAGGTCTTCAGCACTTGCAAAAGTCAAGAAGAGAGGAGGAGGCTCTAAGGAATTGCAGGAGATTGTTCGAGACTGTAGGGATCAGGTACAAGAAGGTGCGGCCCCCTGCTCTGCTTTTGTGTATGCATAGGGTGTGTGCTAGTGGAACAGTGTAATTTTGTCTCCACCCTTTCATGTTTAATTAGGCCCCATTTATGTGTACCTATGGCCTCATGTACTTGCTTGATATAACATTATTAATGTAATGTAGTGCACTTGAACAGTTATAGAAAGTGCACCTTGTCAGGCCTACCGTGGCTCGTTACAAGCCACAGCAGGATAGTATAAATATCCTGCAACCTCACACTAGAACACTTTGCGTTCTAGTGTTTCCGTAGTTCCTGCTCCAATTCTGGGTCACTCACCTGCTTCCTGTGTTGGCGCCCTCCTCGGCGCAGCTTCGTGTTTCAGGCAAGGGTGTCCTCCTTGCCGCAGCTTCGCGTTTCAGGCAACGACGTCCTCCTTGGCGCAGCTTCGGTGTCCCGGGTCTCTCCTTCTGGAATTTGTTCGGTGACCAGGTTTCTGCTTCTCTGGTGGTCTCCGCTTACCCAGCCTTCCTTTCAGTCTTCTCAGTGGTCGCGGTGTAGAGGTTTCGGTGTGGGTTACCTCTTTGTTTTTTCCCTTTCTCCTCATTGGTTGTTGGTCGGAAGGTTTCCTTCCTGGCTGCATCTGAGTCCGGCAGTCCTGTAAAAGAGATTATCTCTCTTAACTTGTTGATGTTCCTGCATATGCTTAGTGTTCAACATTATTGTTTCTTTTAATACTTACCTGGGCTGTTTCCTATGCTTTTTGGAGATCTGCCTAATCCTGTTAATTTATGGAGTTCCTAGAAAAGATAAAGAATTTCTGTTAATTACTAAATTCCTGAAGTAAGGAATACTCTAGGTATTTTATGGGCCTATGCAAGCAGCTAGCTAGCTTTTTCTCTTCAGTTATATTTTCCTTTTTTGAGCGAGCTGTTACCCCTAATCAGGTGGGTGTAACTAATATATGTTGGCTTTTATCATATTGGGTAGGAACAGAGAACAAGTTACTAACATACATCTCCCTTTGTAGTGTCACCATGTTCCACTCTGGCAATTGGGTCGCCCTACGGAAGAGGGGAATTACTAAGGTATTTACATAGCTGTTTTTTACACTGTTTATTGTATTCACTGAAGATCTGTTTTGCATATATCTTACCCATGACCTTGCTGTCTTCTTTAGGAATACTCCTACGTATCTGAATCACCACCATTTGACTAGGAAAACAGCATTGGACCTGCTCTTTCTCTCATATTCCCTTTCCCCTCTTCCCCCAGTCTACCATTGTTACTTTAACAACATTGGGCACGATAGGTGGGGGGGAAGTTGGGAATTTCTCTTCTCGCATGCTGTTTCCGCGGAAAACTCGGTAAGAGCTTGACACACCTACTGTGTAATCTCAACATTTATATGAGTGTGTATGTTAATGCTTCCTTTACAGTAATAACGAGTTGCAGTTCTCAAATATATAAATATATATACATATGTATATATATATATATATATATATATATATATATATATATACATATGTATATAAAACCAAAATGGTTACATATATATATATATATATATATATATATATATATATATATATATATATATATATATATATATATATATATATATATATATATATATATATATATATATAATCTACTGAGCGGTCGCCAGTAGATAGTTATAGTTAGGACCTATTTTCCATAGGAAATCCGCGACATTCTATTTGAAATAACTCTTGCGTCAGTTGACGAATCTTCGCGAAATTTTCAAACTTTATGGCCCGCTCCGGTCCGCTCCTACCCTGAAAGTCTCAGGGTGATTCGTCAAGCGGGGGCCGAGGAAATAGGGGGTCCCAAAACGTGTTTTCCCCATTCATTTTCCCATAGGAAACTTTAGACACGGCTACAGCCCGAACTGCTGAACGGAATCACACCAAATTTGGCAAAGAGGTAGTTCTTGGTTCAGAAAGAACCCTTTTGTTAAATGGTGTAAATCCGTTCAGTAGTTGCGGAGAAATTAAAAAAATAAGAGTCAAAAATCAATTTCCCATAGGAAACTTTATGCAAGGCTACATCCCGAACTGCTGAACGGAATTACACCAAATTTGGCAAAGAGGTAGTTCTTGGTTCAAAAGAACCCTTTTTGTTAAATGGTGTAAATCCGTTCAGTAGTTGCTGAGAAAATCAAAAGTAAAAACACATATATATCTGGGCGGAGCCTAACCACACATGTCATCATGAGATCTGATTGGCTGTCAGCACTTCATCCTGGAATTGCTGGCAGCCATCTTGGGACCGATATAAATGATAGTACCCCATTGAAATGCATTGTAGTGAATCGAAGATTTTGAGGGTTACCAAAAGGAGAACTATAAAGGGTGATAACAGACTTTAGTTACATTAGAATTCATTTGTTGATGGTACCATACTAATTTCAGGAATTGTGGTGTGTTCTAAGGTGATTTTACCCTGTGAAAACCTTCTGCTGGGATATCATGAATCATGTTTGAGAGAAAACTATTTTCACATGCTTGTCCCATACAGTTTTGGAAGGTGCTCCAGAAGCTAAAATGAGAGCATATTTTCTGTAAATTCACATTATCTTTCTCAGTCATGTGAGAATGAAGTCTGACATTCTCAGTAAAACATGTACATCCAACAAGGGCAGAGACTGTCAGTTGATTCCTTTGTGTTCTACTGCAGCTTCCCAGAGTGTTCTAAAGAACAACTAGAGTGCTAACAGCCTTACTTATGACAAAAGTATGGCACACCTGAAGCCATCTTGATTGGAATAAACTGGTAACACTTAAAACATTTAATTTAAAAGGAACAAAATGATGGGGTTCATTTTGTCATAGAAATTATGGTTAGTGCTGTAGAAAGAAAAATTAGGACATGTTTCAAGTGTGATCTCAAATATCTTCCTGTTATATTTCAACAGGAGCAGCCTGTCAGTTGATGCCTTTGTGTTCTACTGCAGCTTCCCAGAGTGTTCTAAAGAACAACTAGAGAGCTAACAGTCTTACTTATGACAAATGTATGGCACACCTGAAGCCATCTTGATTGGAATAAACTGGTAAAACTTAAAACATTTAATTTAAAAAGGAACAAAATGATGGGGTTCATTTTGTCATAGAAATTATGGTTAGTGCTGTAGAAAGAAAAATTAGGACATGTTTCAAGTGTGATCTCAAATATCTTACTGTTATATTTCAACAGGAGCAGCCTGTCAGTTGATGCCTTTGTGTTCTACTGCAGCTTCCCAGAGTGTTCTAAAGAACAACTAGAGCGCTAACAGTCTTACTTATGACAAAAGTATGGCACACCTGAAGCCATCTTGATTGGAATAAACTGGTAACACTTAAAACATTTAATTTAAAAAGGAACAAAATGAGGGGGTTCATTTTGCCATAGAAATTATGGTTAGTGCTGTAGAAAGAAAAATTAGGACATGTTTTAAGTGAGATCTCAAATATCTTCCTATATATATTTCAACAGGAGCAGCCTGTCAGTTGATGCCTTTGTGTTCTACTGCAGCTTCCCAGAGTGTTCTAAAGAACAACTAGAGTGCTAACAGCCTTACTTATGACAAAAGTATGGCACACCTGAAGCCATCTTGATTGGAATAAACTGGTAACACTTAAAGCATTTAATTTAAAAAGGAACAAAATGAGGGGGTTCATTTTGCCATAGAAATTATGGTTAGTGCTGCAAAAGAAAATTTAGTGCATGTTTTAAGTGAGATCTCAAATCCTCTTCTATTTCATTAGAAAATTCTGACATGCAGACTGAAACAATCACTTTCAATACCAGCAGTAGACTTCCAGTTAACTCCTTGGTGAGCAGTAGCTTTACTACAGTGATCTAATGAACAACTAGAGTAATAACATTCAGAATTTATGGCAAATGTGTGACACATCTGAATGCCTTCTTGATGGAATCAAAGTAAAAACTGAAAGCATTTCCTACTGAGGAGACTGCAGTAAATGAGGAAATTAGGAAACTTCATAACAAAGAAGTCTTCCAAGATGGCCACCAGTGAAAAAAGAGCCCAAATGTAGCACAAATATTACCCAGATGTAGCCCACATATAGCCCAATGACAAAAGTGTGCAAAACACTTTTTATTTTTAGTTTTTTTGCAGTTTTATGTAGTGCAGACTGGTCAGGTATTGGAGCGTTGCATCTTAAAACATGACCCCCTACACTACAAAAACACCACTGCACTACCCTAAACCCTAAAACACTACCCCAGCACGACCCCTACACTACACAAGCACCACTGCACTATCCTAAACCCTAAAACACTACCCCCAGCATGACCCCCTACACTACACAAACATCACTGCACTACCCTAAACCCTAAAACACTACCCCAACACCACTGCACTAACCTAAATCCTAAAACACTACCCCCAGCACGACCCCCTACACTACCCAAACACCACTGCACTACCCTAAAACATGACACCCTACACTACACAAACACCACTGCACTACCCTAAACCCTAAAACACTACCCCCAGCACGACCCCTACACTACACAAGCACCACTGCACTACCCTAAACCCTAAAACACTACCCCCAGCACGACCCCTACACTACCCAAACACCACTGCACTACCCTAAAACATGACCCCTACACTACACAAACACCACTGCACTACCCTAAACCCTAAAACACTACCCCCAGCACGACCCCTACACTACACAAGCACCACTGCACTACCCTAAACCCTAAAACACTACCCCCAGCACGACCCCTACACTGCCCGAACACCACTGCACTGCCCTAAACCCTGAAACACCAGCCCCTGCACGACCCCTACACTGCCCGAACACCACTGCACTGCCCTAAACCCTGAAACACATACCCTAGCACGACCCCCTACACTGCCCGAACACTACTGCACTGCCCTAAACCCTGAAACACCACCCCCTTCACGACCCCTACACTGCCCGAACACCACTGCACTGCCCTAAACCCTGAAACACCACCCCCAGCATGACCCCTACACTGCCCGAACACCACTGCACTGCCCTAAACCCTGAAACACTACCCCCAGCAAGACCTCCTACACTGCCCAAACACCACTGCACTGCCCTAAACCCTGAAACATCACCCCCAGCAAGACCCGCTACACTGCCCGAACACCACTGCCCTAAACCCTGAAACACCACCCCCAGCACGACCCCTACACTGCCCGAACACCACTGCACTGCCCTAAACCCTGAAACACCACCCCCAGCACGACCCCTACACTGCCCGAACACTACTGCACTACCCTAAACCCTGAAACACCATCCCCAGCACCGACCCCTCCACTGCACGAACACCACTGCACTGCCCTAAACCCTGAAACACTACCCCCAGCAAGACCCCCTACACTGCCCGAACACCACTGCACTGCCCTAAACCCTGAAACATCACCCCCAGCAAGACCCCCTACACTGCCCGAACACCTCTGCCCTAAACCCTGAAACACCACCCCCAGCAAGACCCCTACACTGCCCGAACACCACTGCACTGCCCTAAACCCTGAAACACCAGCCCCAGCATGACCCCTACACTGCCCGAACACCACTGCACTGCCCTAAACCCTGAAACACCACCCCTGCACGACCCCCTACACTGCCCGAACACCACTGCACTGCTCTAAACCCTGAAACACCACCCCCAGCACGACCCCCTACACTGCCCGAACACCACTGCACTGCCCTAAACCCTGAAACACCACCCCTGCACGATCCCCTACACTGCCCGAACACTACTGCACTGCCCTAAACACTGAAACACCACCCCCAGCACGACCCCCTACACTGCATGAACACCACTGCACTGCCCTAAACCCCGAAACACTACCCCCAGCAAGACCCCTACACTGCCCGAACACCACTGCCCTAAACCTTGAAACACCACCCCCAGCAAGACCCGCTACACTGCCCGTACACCACTGCACTGCCCTAAACCCTGAAACACCACCCCCAGCATGACCCCCTACACTGCCCGAACACCACTGCACTACCCTAAACCCTCAAACACCAGCCCCAGCACGACCCCTACACTGCCCGAACACCACTGCACTGCCCTAAACCCTGAAACACCAGCCCCAGCACGACCCCCTACACTGCCCGAACACCACTGCACTGCCCTAAACCCTGAAACACCAGCCCCAGCACAATCCCGTACACTGCCCGAACACCACTGCACTGCCCTA
The DNA here is from genome assembly GCA_963921515.1 of Calotriton arnoldi. Lineage (NCBI taxonomy): Eukaryota > Metazoa > Chordata > Amphibia > Caudata > Salamandridae > Calotriton > Calotriton arnoldi. The sequence goes on from CAWUFW010000339.1 coordinate 4,345,050, forward strand.
AACCCTGAAACACCAGCCCCAGCACGGCCGCCTACACTGCCCGAAAACCACTGCACTGCCCTAAACCCTGAAACACCAGCCCCAGCACGACCCCCTACACTGCCCGAACACCACTGCACTACCCTAAACCCTCAAACACCAGCCCCAGCACGACCCCCTACACTGCCCGAACACCACTGCACTGCCCTAAACCCTGAAACACCACCCCCAGCAAGACCCCTACACTGCCCGAACACCACTGCACTAAAGCCTGAAACACCACCCCCAGCAAGACCACCTACACTGGCCGAACACCACTGCACTGCCCTAAACCCTGAAACACCACCCCTGCACGACCCCCTACACTGCCCAAACACTACTGCACTGCCCTAAACCCTGAAACACCACCCCCTGCACGACCCCCTACACTGCCCGAACACCACTGCACTGCCCTAAACCCTGAAACACCACCCCTCAGCACGACACCCTACACTGCCCGAACACCACTGCACTGCCCTAAACCCTGAAACACCACCCCCAGCACGACCCCCTACACTGCCCGAACACCACTGCACTGCCCTAAACCCTGAAACACCACCCCTGCACGACCTCCTACACTGCCGGAACACCACTGCACTGCCCTAAACCCTGAAACACCACCCCCAGCACGACCCCTACACTGCCCGAACACCACTGCACTGCCCTAAACCCTGAAACATCAACCCCAGCAAGACCCCCTACACTGCCTGAACACCACTGCCCTAAACCCTGAAACACCACCCCCTACACTGCACGAACACCACTGCACTGCCCTAAACCCTGAAACACCACCTCCAGCAAAACCCCCTACACTGCCTGAACACCATTGCTCTGCCCTAAATCCTGAAACACTAGCCCCAGCACGACCCCTACACTGCCCAAACACCACTGCACTGCCCTAAACCCTGAAACACCACCCCCAGCACGACCCCCTACACTGCCCGAACACCACTGCACTGCCCTAAACCCTGAAACACCAGCCCCAGCAAGACCCCTACACTGCCCGAACACCACTGCACTGCCCTAGACTCTGAAACACCAGCCCCAGCAAGACCCCCTACACTGCCCGAACACCACTGCACTGCCCTAAACCCTGAAACACCAGCCCCAGCATGACCCCTACACTGCCCAAACACCACTGCACTGCCCTAAACCCTGAAACACCAGCCCCAGCACGACCACCTACACTGCCCGAACACCACTGCACTGCCCTAAACCCTGAAACACCAGCCCCAGCACAACCCCCTACACTGCCCGAACACCACTGCACTGCCCTAAACCCTGAAACACCAGCCCCAGCACGACCCCCTACACTGCCCGAACACCACTGTACTGCCCTAAACCCTGAAACACCAGCCACAGCACGACCCCTACACTGCCCGAACACCACTGCACTGCCCTAAACCCTGAAACTCCACCCCTGCATGACCCCTACACTGCCCGAACACCACTGCACTGCCCTAAACCCTGAAACACCACCCCTGCAGCACCCCCTACACTGCCCGAACACGACTGCACTGCCCTAAACCCTGAAACACCACCCCTGCACCACCCCCTACACTGCCCGAACACCACTGCACTGCCCTAAACCCTGAAACACCACCCCCAGCACGACCCCCTTTACTGCTCGAACACCACTGCACTGCCCCAAACCCTGAAACACCACCCCCAGCACGACCCCCTACACTGCCCGAACACCACTGCCCTAAACCCTGAAACACCACCCCTGCACGACCCCCTACACTGCCCGAACACCACTGCACTGCCCTAAACCCTGAAACACCACCCCTACACTGCCTGAACACCACTGCACTGCCCTAAACCCTGAAACACCACTCCCAGCACGACCCCTACACTGCCCGAACACCACTGCACTGCCCTAAACCCTAAAACACCACCCCCAGCCTTACCCCCTACACTGCCCAAACACCACTGCACTGCCCTAAACCCTAGAACACTACCCCCAGCACGACCCCCTACACTACCCGAACACCACTGCACTACCCTAAACCCTAAAATAGTACCCCCAGCACAACCCCCTACACTACCCGAACACGACTGCACTGCCCTAAACCCTCAAACACTCCCCCCAGCACTACCCCCTACACTACCCTAACACCACTGCACTGCCCTAAACCCTAAAACACTACCCCCAGCACGACCCCCTACACTACCCGAACACCACTGCACTGCCCTAAACCCTAAAACACTCCCCCAGCCACGACCCCCTACTCTACCCAAACACCACTGCACTGCCCTAAACCCTAAAACACTACCCCCGCATGACCCCTACACTACCCAAACACCAATGCACTACCCTAATCCCTAAAACACTACCCCCGCATGACCCCTACACTACCCTAAACCCTAAAACACTACCCCCGCACGACTCCCTACACTACCCAAAGACCACTGCACTACCCTAAACCCTAAAACACGACCTCCTACACTACACAAACACCACTGCACTACCCTAAACCCTAAAACACTACCCCCTACACTACACAAACACCACTGCACTACCCTAAACCCTAAAAACTACCCCCAGCACGAATCACTACACTACCCAAACACCACTGCACTACCCTAAACCCTAAAAACTACCCCCAGCAGTACCCCTACACTACCCAAACACCACTGCACTACCCTAAACCCTAAAACACTACCCCCAGCAGTACCCCCTACACTACCCAAACACCACTGCACTACCCTAAATCACTACCCCCAGCATGACCCCCTACACTACCCAAACACCACTGCACTACCCTAAACCCTAAAACACTACCCCCAGCACGACCCCCTACACTACCCAAACACCACTGCACTACCCTAAACCCTAAAACACTCCCCCAGCACGACTCCCTACACTACCCAAACACCACTGCACTACCCTAAACCCTAAATCTACCCCCAGCATGACCTCCTACACTACACAAACACCACTGCACTACCCTAAACCCTAAAACACTACCCCCAGCACGACCCTCTTCACTACCTAAACACAACTGCACAATTTGTTACAGGCGTTGCAACGCAGGCCTGTGGTGCTTACTGGAAGTACCTAGTGGGCTAGTTGGGCCCCAGGGACCCTCAGGATTCAAGGTGACCTAATCCCCCAACTTAAAACGCACCACGGGCGCGTTTGCACAGTGGTGAAGGGAGGGGGCGGGGCCTCAGGTGACATGTGCGCAAACACGCCCTGTGGTGCGTTTTAAGTTGGGGAATTAATTCCTTTGAATCCTGAGGGACCCTGGGGGCCAACTAACCCACCAGGTACCTTCAGTAAGCACAACAGAGTTGCGTTGCAGAGAGGTGAAAAAGGTGCGTGGCCTCGGAATGCCTCTCTGCAACTCAGCTCTTTGGTCCTAACTGTAGGTACCTGGGGGCTAGTTGGGCCCCAGGGACCCTCAGAATTCAAGGGGACTTAATCCCGCAACTTAAAACGCGCCACGGGGTGCGTTTGCACACATGTCACCTCAGGCCCCCTCCCTTCACCACTGTGCAAACGCGCCCTGTAGCGCTTTAAGAGGTAGTTTTAACCCCTGCCCTATTATGTACTAGGGACTTGCAGAGGAGGTCATGCTAATCACAGGGGTACCCCAACGCATAGTGTTCCCTAGTGTATGTAGGTGTTTTCACTGTATTCTAAGTGTCTTTTAGCATAGCATTGGCTCTGGTTAGTCAGAGTCAGTTACCACCAGTACCCGTCTGAAAAAGTTGTGGGCACAGGATGATTTTGCAACAAGGCCTCTTTCTGCTCCTCTGTTGGTTCTTTCTACACATCTTTTGCTTCTTTCTGTGCGTTTTTCTTCTTTCTTAACATGTCCTACCTCTGTAGGCATAGTTAGAAACTAGCATTTAAAAAACCTTTGAAATTCACTTAAAAAATCATAGGTTTCAGGCACGTTATAGTTAGAAATTAGCATTTAAAAACCTTTGAAATTCACTGAAAAAACCATAGGTTTCAGACACGTTATAGTTAGAAATTAGCATTTAAAAAACCTTTGAAATTCACTGAAAAAACCATAGGTTTTAGGGACAGTTATAGTTAGTTGGACATTTCACTCGTACAAAACCATAGAAATTCCCCGTTATAGTTAGTTCAGCTAACTATAACTCGCGCCCCCAATGCACTGATGATGACGTCACATATTACATCACTCATGACATGGTCAGTGACATCACTGATGACATCACTGATGACATCTCAAATGACATCACTGATGACATCATCCATGTGATAATTTCATGCATCTTCTCACACCCTAATATAACTTTTGATACACCCACTCTAAATTACAGACTGCCATTCTCAAAACCATAGACACTCCAACACCAAAAACTACATACCCACTCACTGATTCTTAGGTCTACACACACATCCACTCACTCACCCGTACAGTCACTCATACTTAGTCACTCAGTACAGGACTATCATATGCACTCATACACCTATATAAACACTCACACACCGCCACTCATCCATAGAGGTACTCACACACCTAGTCAGTCATGCAAAAACTTAATCACACACCCATTTACTCACCTATACAGTTATACACACACCAGCTCACTTACTCATACAAATACTAGCACATTCTTACGCTCTTATACAATCACTGATACAAGTACACACTCATCCATACAGCCACTCTCACAATCACACACTCTCACTTATAGCCATTTATATACTCCAACACACATATATACTGCCTTTCACATATGTAGTTACTCACACATGTACCACTGAGATATACATTCAATCACTAACACACCCATACACACACTCACCCACCCATACAGTCCATCACAGATGCACTCTTGAAACCATGCACCCAGTGAATCACCAACTCACACATCTATGCACAGAGTCACACACACCCCACCCACACAAACACTCAGGCACCCATACAGATACTCAGACAATCAATCAATAACCCATGTAGACACTCATGTAGCTATTCAGAAAGCCATGCAGCCGCTTACAAACCAACAGACAGACGGATACAGACATTCACACAGTATATATATTTAAACTTTACAGAAACACACAGTCACTGGATGATGTCATCAGTGATGTCATCAGTGATGTCATTTGAGATGTCATCAGTGATGTCATCAGTGATGTCACTGACCATGTCATGAGTGATGTAATATGTGACGTCATCAGCAGTGCATTGCGGGAGCGAAGTTATAGTTAGCTGAACTAACTATAACGGGGAATTTCTATGGTTTTGTACGCAGTGAAATGTCCAACTAACTATAACTGTCCCTAAAACCTATGGTTTTTTCAGTGAATTTCAAAGGTTTTTTAAATGCTAATTTCTAACTATAACGTGTCTGAAACCTATGGTTTTTTCAGTGAATATATATATATATATATATATATATATATATATATATATATATATATTTCTGCAGTTTGAATAACATTGCATTCCTTATATTATGTATTGCTTTGAATGATAATCTCCACCTATATTATAACTGAAAATGTATCAATTTGAATAATGCTCTGCATCTATATTTGTAACTGAAAATATGTCGGTAATCATGCATTTAAAATGTGTACTGAAATGCTTGCCCTACTAAAGTTGACCAAAGACCTTAAGCTTTTGGATTTTGCAATGTTTAACTTTTAACGTGAATGCTTTCTTTGGATGCAGTGTATTTCTCTCTGTAGGTGCCGATGCATTAGCTCCCTTTTAAGAAAGGCACATTGTGTGAAAGAGATAGTGGGGCTTGAAAGGAGTATCTTTTGGCAAGGGTAACAAGATCTAACAACGGAAGGGAGGACTACTGTCTGAGTGGAATAAGCAGACAAGAGCAATCAAAGGATGTTTTAATGTGTAGACCAAAGGAAAGAAATCTTGAGTGTAGTTGCCAAGGTTGTTTGTTTGAGGATGAGAAATAATTGGATATTGACATGAGATTCTTGGAGGTTTTTTGGTGGGTATAATTGGGCATTGCACTTAACCTTTTTCAGATTCCCAGTTAGACTCTAGAGCAGTGGTTCCCAAACTGTGTGCCGTGGCTCCCTGGGGAGCTGCCAAACCTAGCCAGGGGAGCCGCGCACCAAGCACTTTAATGCATTTAATGTTGAAGGGTCTGTTGGCTTCAGTTAAACTAATTAGACCTAAACGCATGATGTCGATGATTTGTAAGTGACATGCCTAAAGCTGTAAACGTAGTGTTTAATTGATGGCATGTCGAGGGAGATGACCTCCATATTTCACTGGATCCCCACGTTCCAACACTCCCAAAGTAAGCGGAAGATGCCCGATTTATTTGTTAGACTCGTTAATAGTTTCGTTTTTTCCAAATGCATTTTACACCAATGCAAGTTATCAGGAAAGTACAGTTGTCCTGTCTATTAAACACACTAAGTATTATCAAGTATTGACATTTGTACTTGAGCCATAGGTACTTCCAGTACACATTTCTTTCAGAACAGACACATTTCCAGACAGGCCTGCTCTCTCCTTGAGCACAGGGAAGTAAAACACCATATACAGCATAATGCCAACATTAGAAAGCAAGAAGAAGGAAGTTAAAAAAAAAAAAAAAAACGGAGGTATTTATTTGGCTTGCATTGATTTGGAGGCACTTTTAGGGAGGAGACAGCAAAAATAAAGCAGTATGTGGTTTAAAAATCGTGAGTCACCCTGCTGAGACAGGTGTGTTGGCACGTATGACATGGGTAGAAATGGAAGTGCATGCAAATATTCTTCAAGCGCAGAAACACTTTGGCAATGGGGCCTAAGTGCATAGGGGTGCTATCTAGCACTGTAAGTGGGATAAAAAGGTTTGAGAGGGTACTCTAAAAAAAGAGATGGGCAAAGAATTGTAACTAGGAATATTTTATTAGAGAGGCGCCACCTTAGTAATACGAAACACCCTGTGTATATGATTATACCTTCATCAGCTTCATCCCAATTATTTTCAGGGAGAAAAATGCAAGTACCCCCGAGGCCGGGCTTACATCCCCCCCACCCTCCAAAAGAAGTAAAAATGGGGGGCTACGGCCAATGGCCAATGGGTCAAGGGAGCCACAAGTCGAAAAAGTTTGGGAACCACTGCTCTAGAGGTACAGATCTATTTGCAACATCTCTGTTGTGTGGCTTCATGCTATAAAATATTATTTACTTTAAGAACTTCTACATAAGTTCTGCTATGCTGACACCTTTCTCTGCTTCCCTTATTAAATAGGGTTTCTCTGATTCACAGTTAGAATAGGGTTTAGTAGATCATATTAGACAACCTCAAGTATAAATAAGTGGATCGAAACTTTCAATCTACTCACCCGAACTTATTTCTTATTTTTTGCATAGAGACTACTGAATTCCTCATTTCCTTTCTCTTATTGAGGATCAATTTTACTGCTATTTTGGCTATCCTCTAGTGATTCTGTATTTTTATAATAAGATTCGGCTATTGATTTATATCAGCTTGGCTGTGAATTTATAATAAATCCATACTTAAATGCCACCAATCGACTCTGCGCTTTACTGTGTAACCAAATGGGTTACACTACAATTGGTAAATTGTGGTGGATCCTAACTCCTTTTATTCCTCAGGCACTCAGAACTTTCCATTGAAGGGGCCAGGAAGGAGTCCATGTTCGATGTTTTCTCAAATGGTAGCAGAGGACGATTTAGGTCCCGATATAGGGAGTTAGGAGGTATTACATGAGAATAGTTAAAATTTCAGTCCCAGTCCCAGAGCCCATGGTTCGATTTGGAGGATCAGCGGAGTTCCAGTAGTTTGTGGTGGAGTGGTAATAGCGGAGGAGTGAGCATTAATAGGGTTGTGCGTGTACAGTTTTGGAGCCATTCATGTTTTCAGACAGTTATGGTTCCAGAGCGGATTTATGACCTCCTTGGGTTCGCCATTCAGAATGGGGAGCAAGTACTAAAACTTCCTGAAGCATTGCAGATGCTCGCAATGCGTGCTGTTGTTAAGTGTGCAGCACATTTTAAGTCAATGTTACCATTGGCAACAGATACAGTTACTATGCTTGTACCTTTAATGGAGAGTATACAAATGAGGGAACAGACGAGACCAACTACAACCTTTTGTTAACTACAGCAGATACATCAGAGGAAGTCAAGAGTTGGGTCAAAGCAGGTTACGCAAGAGAGATGAGGACAAGATCTGGGTTTCAGCAGACAGGAGAGTAGTGTTGCCTAGCAGCCTTTTACCCCCGATGGCCAGACATTATCATGGTCCTACTCATGTACGAAGGGATGCGATGGTCTGTTTACTTAGGCAGACTTGGTTTAATCCAACGTTTAGGTTGATGGCTAAAGTACTGTGCCACAGATATGTTGTGTGTCAACAGTATAATGTGGGGAAAAGGACTGCAGTAACATTGAGTCACATAGGGAGGTCAGGAGGTCCTTTCAACAGGATGAAGTTGGACTTCATTGAGATGCCGGTGTGAAATGGATTGAGGTACGTGTTGGTTGTTGTGTGTATCTTTTCACAATACGTTGAGGCATATCCCACAAGAAGAAATTATAGTCTCACAGTAGCAAAGCTTTTGTTGAGAGAGTTAATACCTAGATTTAGCTTCCCGACTTCTTTGGAGTCTGACTGAGGCACACACTTTAACAATGAAATCATGAGGATGTTGTGCAATGCTTTACAAGTTGAACAGAGGCTGCATTGTATTAACAGACCTCAGGCTTTGGGGCTGGTGGAACAGGTCAATGAGACTTTGAAATCCAGGCTTGCAAAAGTGTGTGCTTATATGTCTTTAAAATGGCCTGATGCTTTGCTGCTTGCGTTGATGAGTCTTTCAAGCTTACCTGATCGACGGACTGGATTCTCCCCCATGAGATCATCATTGGCAATGCAATGAGGTTGCCAGCTGTGCCTGTAAATGCGCTTGTGAAGGTTACTCATGATCTAATGCTTCATTAATGCAAAGAACTGACTGATGTGGTGCATTCTGTGTCTCATCAGATTGAACCTGCAACAGTCCCATCTCACCAGGAGCAGTTCCATGACCTCAGCTATGGCGACTAAGTCCTAGTGAAAACATGTATGAAAGAGTTGTCTGGAACCTCATTGGCAAGGGCCATACCAGGTAATCCTTGTCACCATTTATTTATTTATTTATTTGAGTTTTATATAGCGCTGGCTAGACCCGGAGGTATCAGAGCGCTTTACATAGGACATAGCGAGTTACAGTTGCAAAAGTATCACAATAGTTACATAATGGATAAATAAACAAAACTGGAGTAGATTAGTGAACACGAAAGTCAGGATAGGAAAGATCAGGGACAGCAGGTAATCCACAGGAAGGAGACAGCAGCGGGGAAGAAAACGAGACAAATGTCCGAGATCCGGCTGGGTAGGTGACGGCCATAGCGGTGTGCCAGTGCCAGTCTCCCCTATAGCTGTCGGTGCAGCTCCACCGGGAAGCGGCCATGTATGCGTTTAGGGCTCCGCCGGGGTAGGGTAAAAGGGGGAGGTGGGAGAAAATGGCAGGTGAGACGAAGGAAGGTCTGCCCAATGACCGGCTGGGTAGGAGACGGCCGGGGAGGGAATCCACAGCCCATCTCCCCTATAGCTATCGAGGTAGCTCCACCGGGCATCGGTCAGGTAGCAAGGTCTCAGCGGTCAAGGGAAAGTTCACATGGTAAATGTCCTGAAGGGTGAGCAGGATCCAGGTCGGATGAGGGCTATGAACAAGGTCTGGTCGATGACTAGTTGTTTAATTGTCCAGGAGTAGAAGTACATCGTGGTGAGGTCCACTGTGGCGGCCATCTTGTGGTCAGGCAAGGAGCTTAAGTCTTTGCTGTTCCAATCCATGCCCCTCATTACAGACCTGGCCTTGGCGAGCAATCATAGAAAACCAAAAGTATGTAGCAGCAGCTCAGCTTGTGAAAACACAGACACGCTCGAAATATGTAAATTAGATGAGGAGCCATCGCTATTTCAGGATCGGCAATTATGGAGAGGCAACCTCCACACTGGCGTACACAGCCACAAGCAACCTCAGCTATTTAACAAAATTCGGCATTGGGCTGGAGATCAAGCAACATGGGCACTCTTCAAGGCATAACTGCTGTGAAGTGTGGAGGTCTCCCAAATGGGGAGCATGGTGCCCACACACACTGCGTTTCTCATATTTCACTCACATTTCTGTGATGGAAAGTTCTGGTATCTGCAAGGAACCACAAAATTCCTTCTACCCAGCATTTCTCCTAAGTCTTGCGATAAAAATGGTACATCACCTATCAGAATTGTGAGGAAAATATGGATTTTTAAGCTACATTTAAGGTTTGCTGGGGAATCTGGGTAAGAAAACTTTTGGGGATCCACAGAAGCCACACATCCCTGGACTCCCCCGGGTGTCTCATTTTTAGAAATGTCTGGGTTTGGTAGGCTTCCTTAGATGGCCGCCAAGCCCGGGACCAAAAACGCAGGTGCCCCCTTGCAAAACCAGGTCATTTTGTGATAGATAATTTTGATGTCTCCACAATATGTTTTGTGGCCTTCCCTGTTGCAGGCACTTAGCCCACCCACACAAGTGAGGTAGCATTTTTATTGGGAGACGTGGGGGAACACTGGGTGGTAGGAAATTTGTGCCGGCCTGGTGAACCTACAACATTCTCAAACAGAAATGTGAGGAAAATGTGAATTATTTTAGCTAAATTTGAGGTTTTCAGGGGATTCTGGGTAAGAAAACATCGGGGGATCCATGCAAGCCACACCTCCCTGGACTTCCCCGGGTGTCTCTTTTTTCAGCACTGTCTAGATTTGGTAGACACTCAATGATTTTCTCATATTTCACTCACATTTCTGTGATGGAAAGTTCTAGAATCTGCAAGGAACCACAAAATTCCTTCTACCCAGCATTTCCCTAAGTCCCTAAAAATGGTACCTCCCCTGTCAGAAATGTGAGGAAAATATGATTTTTTAGCTAATTTTGAGGTTTGCTGGGGAATCTGGGTAAGAAAACTTTGGGGGATCCACAGAAGCCACAAATCCCTGGACTCCTCCGGGTGTCTCGTTTTTAGAAATGTCTGGGTTTGGTAGGTTTCCCCAGATGGCTGTAGAGCCTGGGACCAAAAACGCAAGTGCCCCCTTGCAAAACCAGTCATTTTGTGATAGATTATTTTGATGTCTCCACAATATGTTTTGGGCCCTTCCCTGTCGCAGGCACTTGGCTCACCCACGCAAGTGAGGTAGCATTTTTATTGGGATACCTGACTGGTAGGAAATTTGTGCCAACCAATTGAACCCACAACTTTCCCACACAGAAATGTGAGGAAAATGTGATTATTTTTTTAAGCTAAATTTGAGGTTAGCAGGGGATTCTGGGTGAGAAATTGTTTGGGGATCGACGCTAGCCACACCTCCCTGGACTCCCCAAGGTGTCTAGCTTTCTGTACTGTCTGGGTGTGGTAGGTTTCCCTAGAAGGCTGCCAAACCTGGGACCAAAAACGCAGGTGACCCCTTTGCAAAACCAGGTCGCTTTGTGATAGATAATTTTGATGTCTCCACAAAACTTTTTGGGCCCTACCCTGTCACAGGCACTTAGTCCACCCTCACAAGTGAGGTAAAATTATTATCGGGCTACCTGGGGGAAAACTAGGGGGTAAGAAATTTGCGTCGGCCTGATGATCCCGCAACTTTCCCACACAGAAATGTGAGGAAAATTAGATTTCTTTTTGTAGCTGAATTTGAGGTTTGCAGAGGATTCTGGGTAAGAAAACATTGGAGGATCCATGCAAGCCACACCTCCCTGGCCTCCCCTGGGTGTCTAGTTTTCAGAAATATGTGGGTTTCATAGGTTTCCCTGGATGGCCACCGAGCCCAGGACTAAAAACGCAGGTGCCCCCCTTGCAAAACCAGTTTGATTTGTGAGAGATAATTTTGATATCTCCTCAATACATTTTGGACCCTTCCCTGCTGCTGGCACTTGGCCCACCCACACAAGTTAGGTAGGAGTTTTATCAGGAGACCTGGGGGAATGCTGAGTGGTAGGACATTTGTGTCGGCCGGATGATCCCACAACTTTCCCACACAGAAATGTGAGGAAAATGTGATTTATTTTTGTAGCTGAATTTGAAGTTTGCAGGGGATTGTGGGTAAGAAAACATTGGAGGATCCATGCAAGCCACACCTCCCTGAACTCCCATGGGTGTCTAGGTTTCAGAACTGTCAGGGTTTGGTAGGTTTCCCTAGATGGCCGCCTAGCTGGGGACCAAAAACTCAGATGAACCCCTTGAAAAACCAGGTTGTTTTGTGATAGATAATTTTGATGTCTCCACAAAACGTTTTGGGTCGTTTGTTGTCGTGGGCATGAGGCCTATCCACACAAGTGAGTTATCATTTTTATTGAGAGACTTGGGGAAATGCTGGGTGGATGGAAGTTTGTGTCTCCTCACAGATTCCAGAACTTTCCATCACAGAAACGTGAGGAAAATGTTTTTTTTTTGTCAAAGTTTGAGGTTTGCAAGGGATTCTGGGTTTGAAAATGTGATTAGAGCCACATAAGTCAGCCCACCCTGATATGTTTTGGGACCTTTCCTGTTGCGGACACTTGGCCCACCCACAAAAGTGAGGTAGAATTATTATAGGGATACCTGGGGGAACACTGGGGGGGGGGAATTTGTGGTTTCTTTCTGATTCTGGAAGAATATGGCACAGCAATGCAAGGAAAGTGAGTGACTTTAGCCACATTTGAAGTTTGCTGGGCATTGTGGGTAAGAAAACTTATTGGGATCCATTAGAGACACACCACTCTGCACTCCCCTGGATGTTTCGTGTAGAGATCTAGAGTTGGTAGATTTTCCCTAGAGACAATGTACACCTTGACAGAGAACAACAGAAAAGTCAAATATTACTGCCCATCCATCTATTCCTCAAGTACACACACATACTGGTTGGATTTGGCACGAGGATGAGTGAAAGGTTCAAAATGTATATTTTATGAAGAAGCGATGTCACAAAAATGAAATACACTGTTAATAATTGAAAAGTCAAAAAAAGGAATCAATGACTCACAGCTCGTGAGCAGGTAAAGTCACTTCAAGGCACCAACCGCCTTACAGGCCATTCACACATCTTTCATAAGTGACACACACAAGACCAGTCACACCGCTGACCAAGCACATTAAAACACACACATCAACAGACAATGTACAACCTGGCAGAGAAAGACAAAAAAGACAAATATTAGTTCACAACCATCTATTCCTCAAGTACACATACATACTGGTTGGATTTGGCACAAGGGAGAGTGAAGGTTCAGAACGTAAAATTTTATTAACAAGAGATTTCACAAACATTAAATGGACTGTTAAAAATTGAAAGGTCAAAAACCTGAACCAATCACTCACAGCTCGTAAGTTGTAAAGCCGCATCAAGGAACCAACTGCTTTACAGGCCATTAACACACCTTTTATACGTGACACACACAAGACCATTCACACCACTGGCAGTGAGCCCAGCACATTACAACACTCACATCAACAGACAGCGCCAATCAAGGCCCATCCCTTTCATACACTCACATGACTGACTCAGCAATCACACTGGCTGGTGGCTGACAGATTGTTCACACTGGTATTTGGCTAGCAGTGTGTGTAGTGATCAGCAGCAAGTCACTACTCACTCACTGCCAACCAAACACCAGCCCACGCACACTACCACCCAAGCACCTCTTCACGCACACCAACAGCCAAGCACCAGTCCAAGCACACCACCAGCCAAATGCCAGTCAACGCACACTGCCAGCCAAGAGCAAATCCACACACACCACCAGCCAAGCACCAGTTCACGAACACCACCAGAAAAATACCAGTCCACGCATATTGCCAGCCAAGCGCCAGTCCACGTATACCGCCAGCCAATTGCCAGTCCATGCACACCACCAGCCAAGTGCCAGTCCACGCACACTGCCACCCAAACACCAGTCCATGCACACTGCCAGCCAAATGCCAGTCCACATACACCACCAGCCAAATGTCAGTGCACACACACAGCAAGTCAAGCACCAGTCCAGGAACACCGCCTTCAGATTTTTTTTAACAAAAAGAAAACACAAACCAATTGAAAGTAGATACAAAACTATAACTACAAACACAACAGCTTTAACTAAATACACACTAACGCCATCCATGAAACCTGAACAAGCAATATAAAACGATACAGACCAGTCAATTTAATTTTACACTTACGGTTGCACCCAAAACTCAGTTGAGTGTGGTACAATTAAAAACATGTGGGCACACACACCCCAGGATTAGAAGGACAATCTGGGCAGTGCATATGACTCTTCTTCTACACACCTCTTTGGAAACAGGCTCTACATCTCTTTTTCTGGGAAAGCTTTTTTTGACCGTGGGAGGAATGTGATCAGGAAAGTGGTGAAACTGAACAAATGACATCTTTGACTCTGGAGAACAATCCTTGAATACAGCAAAATCATTGAAGGTTGCTTAATGGAATAAGTGGATAGCCAACTTCTTATACCAAACATAAGCCTTACAACGAACAGTGTAACGTTCCAACATCTGATCTATTCTATCTACACCACCCATGTACTTATTGTAGTCTAAAATGGACACAGGTTTGCTCACTTTAGCAACCTGACCTCAAACAGTCACAGGTGAAGTACTTTCATCAAGGATGGTAGTCAACATGTAGACATCTCTCCTGTCAGAAAATTTCACCGCTAGAAGTTCATCGCTATGCAAGGCAATGCACCGTCCCTTCTGAAATTCTTTTTACAATCTAGCTCTTTTGGGTAACCTTTATGGTTAGAGGGGATTGTGCCACAAGCAACAGTGTCAACTTTTAACAATTCCCTGAACAATTGCACACCAGTGTAGAAGTTATCTACGTATAAATGGTGACCTTTGTTAAAAAGTCCTCTACCAAGTTCCCACACAATTTTATCACTAACTCTGAAAGTAGACGGACATCCAGGAGGGCCAATACTGAAATCCCTAGTGATGTACATCCTGAAATTATATACATTGATAGTACTACTCTCAGGCAGCATATACATCTTAATTCCATAACATGCCCGCTTGCTAGGAATGTACTGCCTAAAAAACAATCTGCCCTTGAACAGTACCAAAGACTCATCCAAAGCTATTTCTTCAAAGTGATCAAGGACAGGCTGAATCTTAAAAAGACGGTCACAATGAGGGTGATCTCGTGGCAATGAAGCACCACTTCATGCACACCACCACCTAAGCACAAGTCCATGCACACTGCCAGCCAAGCACCACTTCACGCACACTACCAGCCAAGCACCAGTCCACACACACCAGCAGCCAAGTGCCAGACCCCACACACCAAGTATGTGCAGACCGCCAGCCGAACTCAAGATCACACACACAGAAACTTTCCCTGGTGTCTAATGGTTTTGAGCCCCCCCCCCCGGGGAGCAAACAGGCCTCAAACTATGGCTTGGCCATATACATGCCATAATAAAGGGGAACAACCCTTCCCCAAGGGCCACTCCCCAACATGCCCAAATAAATAAATCCCTGGTGGCTATTGGCTTCTGCCTCCCTTGGGCCCAAGGGGGGCAGAAATGGCTAAAATACATGCCCCACATAAAGGGAAGCGACCCTTGGCCAAGGGGATGCTCCCCAAAATCGCCAAATCATTTTTTCCCTGGTGGCTATGGCTTCTAAAAATATGTCCGATCTGCCACCAAGGGGGGGCAGAAATGGCCAAAATAAATGCCTGTTGCAGAGAGGAGTGACCCTTGCCCAAGGGGCCGCTTCCCAAAAACAACAATGAGCAAATAAAGCAATACCCAGTGGTCTAGTGACTTCTGGCTGCCTTGGGGGTAGATCAGTCTAAAAATATATGGCTGATCTTCCCCCAAGGAATGCATAAACAGCCAAAACATTTACACCCTAAAGTGGTGTGACCCTTGCCCAAGGGGTTGCTCCTCAAAAACAACAGTCCGCAACTAAAACAATCCCAGGTGGGCTAATGTCATCAGCATAGGAGTACCACGGCCGAATGCAGAACTGTTCCATCATCTGCACCCAAGGGGTTAAATGTTCATAAAATGGAATTAGCATGTGTAGGAAATTGGGTTTTTGATTGCGGGGGATGAAGATTCTTCTCAAGCAACAACCACAATCCCTGTCAGGGGAACCACAAAAGTCACTAAATTAACCTGTGCTTAACCTTCTGGTTGACACAAAAGCAGTCAGGCTTAACTTAGAAGCAATGTGTAGAGAATTTATGCAGCACACAAACAGTTATAAAGTGAAAACACCACACAAGAAAATCCTCCACCAATTTAGAAAAGTAGAGTACATTTTATTAAATCAAATGATACTAGAACGACAAAAATCCAATTGACCATGACAACCAGATGACCGCGAGTGGCGCTTTGTGCTTTTAAGTGCTATATCTACCAAATCTTTAATATTAACTATTTCTGCTTCTACTGATTCAATTTTTGCATTTTAGTCTAAATTATATAGTAAATTTGACTCTATTTTTCTAAATTGGTGTGGGATTTTTCTTGTGTTGTTTTTTCACTTTATTAAGGTTTATGTGCAGCATAAATACTTAACACATTGCCTCTAAGTGAAGGCTGACTGCTTGTGTGTCAAGCTACCAGAGGTTTAAGCACAGGTTAATTTAGTGACTTTTGTGGTTCACCCTGACAGGGATTGTGGTTGTTGCATAAGAAAGATATTCGCCTCCGCTCATTTGAGCTTTGGTCATTTAGGTTTTCGTTTGCTACTTTCTTATTGCATTTTAGGTGGTGCAGGTTCATGTAATATTTGTGCTATGGTTTCTAAGTAGTGCAATTCTTTGTTGTTTTAAGAAATTTTAACTTTTTTTACCTGTTTTCTAATTGTTCTTTTTGCATTTGTCACCCCGAGTGGGACGGGTATGCCCAGACGTGGGTCCCGTGCTCTCCATGCCACTGAAGTCAAGCTATCCTGCCTGATGAGGGGTGAAACCCCAAAACCGGTCCTAGGATGCTTGTTTCCAGTCCAGGGAGGACCTGGCCTGGCAGTTCGGGCTGGACTGTTCCTATTGGGCGCAGGGTCAAGACTGATTTGCATATGGCTGGGTCCAAACTGGAATGGCATGGTGAGCAAAAAAACGATGGATTTAGGCCCAGATCTCTGTACTGGGGTGAATGTATGACATTGTTCTGCATTCTGTCCATCAATTGTTCTTTTTGCATTTGTCACCCTGAGTGGGGCCGGTATGCCCAGACGTGGGTCCCGTGCTCTCCATGCCACTGGAGTCAAGCTATCCTGGCTGATGAGGGGTGAAACCCCGAAACCAGTCCTAGGATGCTTGTTTCCAGTCCAGGGAGGACCTGGCCTGGCAGTTCGGGCTGGACTGTTCCTATTGGGCGCAGGGTCAAGACTGATTTGCATATGGCTGGGTCCAAACTGGAATGGCATGGTGAGCAAAAAAACGATGGATTTAGGCCCAGATCTCTGTACTGGGGTGAATGTATGACATTGATCCGCATTCTGTCCATCAATTGTTTTTTTTGCATTTGTCATTCCGAGTGGGACGGGTATGCCCAGACGTGGGTCCCATGCTCTCCATGCACCTGGATTCAAGCTATCTTGGCTGATGAGGGGGTGAAACCCCGAACCAGTCCTAGGATGCTTGTTTCCAGGCCAGGGAGGACCTGGCCTGGCAGTTCGGGCTGGACTGTTCCTATTGGGCGCAGGGTCAAGACTGATTTGCATATGGCTGGGTCCAAACTGGAATGTCATGGTGAGCAAAAAAACGATGGAATTAGGCCAAGATCTCTGTACTGGGGTGAATGTATGACATTGTTCTGCATTCTGTCCATCAATTGTTTTTTTTGCATTTGTCACCCCGAGTGGGACGGGTATGCCCAGACGTGGGTCCCGTGCTCTCCATGCCACTGGAGTCAAGCTATCTTGGCTGATGAGGGCTGAAAGCCCGAAACCGGTCCTAGGATGCTTGTTTCCAGTCCAGGGAGGGCCTGGCCTGTCAGTTCGGGCTGGACTGTTCCCATTGGGCGCAGGGTCAAGACTGATTTGCATATGGCTGGGTCCAAACTGGAATGGCATGGTGAGCAAAAAAACGATGGATTTAGGCCCAGATCTCTGTAGTGGGGTGAATGTATGACATTGTTCTGCATTCTGTCCATCAATTGTTCTTTTTTTAAACTTTTGTACCTAGCATTTGTTTACATTTGTCTAGTTTTTTTGGGAAAGTTTAGGGAGTCATTTTAGAACTAGGGATTGTTTTGGCTAGAATCCTGCTAATGATGTTCTTTGTCTAAATTACAATGAATTAATTTAGGATAGAGGGCTCTTCTATGTGTGTCATGGAAGGAATTATGCCACCCTTCAGCGGCATTATTATTTTTTGCTTCCTGGTTTGGTACACTGTCGTACACATCCCACAAGGGTATGTGGAACATCAGGTAGTGCCTCTGCCCTAATTGGTGTATGCAACCAACCTAAGAGTCTTCATAGTAATATAGAAAAGAAGTTACCTTTAACAAATTGTTTTATTAACATTCAAATATAGTATTGCGCAATAAACAGGAAAACATATTAAGTTCTATACCCAAACCTCAAACCATGACAACATCATCGCCATAGTTCCTTCATCAAATAAAAATTATTTCACTCCTGCTTTATCTTTCTATGAGGAGGTTTTCTTCATTGGTGCAGTAGAATTGTGAGCTTAGGAGTAGGTTGTAGTGCTTAGCTACCTCAGTAGGACATATAAATGCTAAAGCCATAAGTATTTTTAATTACAAAAGCGAATTGACAAATGGTTGCATAGTGGAAAATATGCACTTTCAAAGATTTAGGTAGGTATAGCGCCTAAAAGCACAAAGCGTACATGTATTATTATTAATCGGAAACAATAATAGTGGTGAATAAATCACAAAGACAGGTGTATATGCTTTTTAAATGTAGCAAATTATATTGGATTTAAACAAAATTATAAATAAACAATGGGGTTTAATGATAATGATAATGATAACATATAGTGCATTGACTATGTGTAGACCAATAAAGTTTCACACGGTTGCTTCTTTACATTTGACAATGTACCAAAGGCCCACTCTCTAGTGAAAAACACATGAATGTCCGCCTTGTATTCAGGCAAAGCTTTGTGGAGGTAAGAAAGTCCAAATGAGAGATGGACTATTCATCTACTAGAGAGTGGGCCTTTGGTACGTTGTCAAATGTAAAGAAGAGCTTCATGTTGACAGTCACCGTGGGCTCTCACTGTAGCAAAAAGAGTCAGGTTTACCAGAGCTTTGCACTGATAGTCATCGCGGGCGGCGAGATCTCAGCACGAACCGGCCCATTCGTGGTCACCAGGAGCCCCAGACTTTAGGATCTCTCCCTTTTCTTCGAAGCAGTGCACTCTGATGCCCTTCAAGGGTCCAGAACCTGGGGAGGCACCTCTTGGGGATCAGGAACCCACTCTAGCAGAGCCGAACAGGGCTCAGGCAGGTCCAATTGCAGGTCCAGGCAGGTCCAGTTGCAACAGGTCAGCTGGGCAGTTGCAGGGAGTCTTCTGGAGCTTGCTGTGTCCTTATATTTAAAAAAAGGAAGTCAGTCAACTGATCCTTAAGAGTCATTCAGGTTAGCTTGGGATGAAGGGAGCAGGTCCACTCTTCCTTCTTAGACAGCAGGGCAGGTCTCAGTCAGCAGGGCAGCCTTCTGGCAGTAGGGGCAGTCCTTCTTCTGTAATGCCCACAGAACCAGGAGTGTATCAAAGAGGAGTCTGAGGGTCCTATTTTTATACCTGGTACCATTGTTGAAGTGGAAGAAAATTCTAGAGTTTTCCCACCACTGATAGTTCTGGAATTTCCTTCCTCCCTACCTAGGTCCTAAGGGGTCTGAGGTGGCAAAAGACCGGTTTGACGTTCTTGGCAAATGTGCAGAGGCAGCTCCTTTGAAATGTAAGGGGGCCAGAAAACAGCTCTGCTCCTCCCATCCCGGTAAGATGGCCCATCCTGCCAATAATCTAGTCCCCCTTTGTCTCCCTGTCTGGGAGGAACACACAAAGGCCAGCTGTTACTGATGGTTAGAAGATGAAAATAGCAACTTACTAATAGTGGCATTTTCAGAATTGTGACTTAAAATCCAACTTTACAATTAAAGAGGATTTTAAATTACAATTCTTTAGAGACCAAACATGATATTTCTACCTATTCTCAAACAAAAGTTATCACTTATTAAATGTAACAATGTAACCCAATGTTATCCAATTAGACAGGTAGGCTTCACAGTAGGGGAAAACGAATGTAGGAGTTTTTCACTACTAGGACATGTAAAACTTAAAAGTACACGTCCAACTTTTTAAATACACTAGATCCTGCCCTATGGAATATTTAGGGCCTAACGTAGGGGTGACATATATGTATTAGAAATTGAGTTTTAGGCCTGGCACAAGGTTTATTGTGTCAGGTTGAATTGGCAGTTAGAAAATGCACACAGGTGGCAATAACATGCCTGAGACATGATTTAAAAATTTAAAAGGCTACTTAAGTGGAAGGCACAATAAGCGCTGCAGGCCCACTTGTAGCATGTAATTTACAGGACCTGGGTACATGTTGTACCACTTTACTAGGGCCTTACAAGTGAATTAAATGTGCTAATCAGGTGTAGACCAATTTTACCACTTTTAAGATGTGAGCACAAGTATTTTAGCACTGGTTAGCAGTGGTAAAGGGCACAGAATCTTAAAGCCAACAAACACAAATTCCAGAAAAAAGGAGGGGAGGAGGCAAAATGTTTGGAGGAAGACCACCCTAAGGATGACAGGTCTAACATCTAATAAATATTTTTTAAATAAAATAGTTTTTAAGGTTTATTACTCTGTTTTATATTATACTTGTTAATAAAATACACTCAACCAAAGAACTTAAAGATAAAAAATATAGATTTTACAGCACTTTAAAATGTTTAACTTTCCTATTAAAACATTATAATACATACGTTACATAAAACTCAAGCCACACCTAATTGCAAATATAATAATTAACAAATATTACAATATTAGGGGGCCCATTACGATGGCGGGCGGAAGCACAACCGCCGTGCTGGCGGATGCAAAAACCACCAGTTACCGCCGGCACGCAGCAGTCCACACGCCCGCCCAATTACGATGCGAAAAGTAGGCCAAACACCGCCGGCAAGCCAGCAACACCGTCCGCCATCAAAGTGCGCCCGTACACGTAGCGGCGCAGCTCAATTGACACACACCGTCCGACGAAACACGTCCCGCCCGGCGTATAAATTACGATGCCGCAAACAAACGGCTCCCACGGCCAAGAGATACCGTACGACAAACCGAAGCGGTAACACGGACGCCGAGCACGGACAACGAAGAAGCGGCTCCCCCGAGCATGAATCCAGCACTGCAGGCCCTCCCCATGCTCCTGCTGATGCACCACCAAGGACGCAACGTACCGCGGAGACGCAGGTAGGCACACACACAACAAGTGCACGCAAACAGCGCACACAGTGCAAGGGCGGAAAAAGCGGACACCCCCCACCAGCGCGTGTACACTACACATCCACCATTGCATCCACATATGACACACAGGCCAAATCGTAACATCGCGTAACACATGTGTACACACCACCTGGGACTAGGAACCAACGACCCCGTCACGGCCCCAAAGCGGCGATGACGCCGCCACACATGCGCACAACGCAGAGGCCAACCGCAGCGCCATGCATGCGTCGCACACAGACACAGGGACACAACCAAGCAGCACACACATCAGCCCCACCCCGAACGCACATGACACGTGACAGGCCTGCCACAGACATGTCCCCAACGCCCAATTCACGGACAACACCCAACGCCACACAACCGACGCACACATGTCAGTGAAGTCACGCAACAGCAGGACACACCCCAGTGTAACAAACATGGCGTAGCACACAGCGGCGGCAACACCAACTAGGAGAAGCAGGGCTCCTTCGGGAAGAGGAACGCCAGTACCACACTGAAACACCCATACCACCCTGCACATATGAACAAGACATATAAAACGGAACACCAAAGAGCCCGGGGACCGACAACAGGTGGCCCAAGAATAACATCCACACACAAGGCCCAACGCAGAGCGGAAAGGCAGCCTGCCGCCCACACAAGGGAGAGCAGACAGCACTGAATGACCTTCCATTCCAACTCCGAAACCACAGCCCTACGACAGAAGCCGGTGAATACAGCCATTGTCCAAGAATAGACCAACACAGGCATGCCGAGGAGACCGACCACAGGGCAGATAGCGCATATCACAGAAGCACACAACGGACGGGGAAGAAAGAAGAAAACACTCCCCCATGTCGGCCACATGCAAGTTAATTGGAAGGAGTCACACATCACTGACCTTGAACTGTCTGAGAAGCATGTGGGATGAGGGCCCGTGTCCTCCAAACAAGCCAACAGAACACAAGTCCTGTCTCCCTACGACTACACAGAGCTCACAGCAACCTCGGAGCGTGCACATTGCAGACTGCACACACATCCGGAGCACGCCACCACAACGCACCGCTGCGAAATGGCAACCGCAACACACCTACCCAACTACGCCGGACAGCTCAAGCTGTACAAAACCAACCTGTTACATATATTGGGATGCGATCTCCTGTCCCTGCTGAACGTAAGTTACCGACTGACTTACCGCATCACATTGTTCAGCTGCGTCATGCCCGTCTTCTACTGTCGGAGGTGTCCCTACCAGCATCCCGTGGAGATATGCCTCTCCAACCCGGCATGTCTAAAGGCGGACCTGCTACCACTACTCCTCCCTCTGGACGCACACGACAGGGCCTGCCCTGCCTATGGGGGCATGGCGTATGTGGCCAACATCGCACCCGCACTGAAATGGGACCACTGTGCCTCCACACGACGGATCATCGAGAACAGCTACATCGAATGTCACCCAGCATGCCCCATCATGGTCCTCCAAGGGACAACTTACGAACAACACCTTGACAGCCACCATCCGCTACATTGGCTGGCAAACATGTACACCACCAATGACATGGAAGCCCTGCTGGACGGCATCGCATACCTGACAACCTGTAAATTCGTCGGACCACAACGCAGGTTCCCCGATTGACCTATGATGTCCAACCCCGCACCCATGCTTAGCTTCCGCACGGACTGGCCAGTCACCACCACAACAGCCATACCAAACGACCGGCAACTGTAACCACACCATCAACGACATCGCCATGACATCGGATATGACCGGGACATGCACACTGTTCCCCATCACATCCAGGAACACCGCATGCATCGTGGGAGGCAGTGGCATGGGGTCTGTGTATCGCACCCACATGGACGGAACTGCACGAACAACCAGGACACGACATGGATCCAGCGCCCATGGACACACACACCGCTCAGTGGACATGAATAGGTCGCCTGGAGTCTGTGGGTGCTGCACCCCTCCCACCCCCGCCCCGGGAATCCCATACCAGGACCTTTGCATGGACGACAAGTGCATACAACAACAACACGACCCCAGTGACTGTGACATGTCCAGTAACCACCACAGTGCAACAACAAGTGGCACGCCGCTGCATGCACGCAAGCACATGCCCTGATGTCATCACACATGCACGCGTGCATGAGGAACAACCGCAGCAAACCTGTCACATGGAACTGAGATGGACTGTGCCCATGATGCCAAGCGGTCTGGTAGGCTACATGTATACCGTCTGTGTCAAAGTCCGCAGCTCCGCAGCTATACGTAAATGTACATTAGCACAGCCTTGGCCAAGCAGATGTAACTCTGAAGCCCACATCCCACATGCAACAGCCAATCACATGTAACCCCACACCCTATCCCATTTGCAATCATGCTCAGTATATCCTCAACATGTATTCCGCTGCCAGTAGTGTCCACTATACTGCATCACAGAGGACAGAAGACTCAATATAATGTTTGAAACCAAAACTGTCTCCGCTGAATCATTTCACAAGTACGAATGAGAGAGGATGAGAGTATGTGAAGTACACGGCAGTCGTGACATGACCATGTAGTCCACTGGTATTGGATGTCAACGCAAATGAGTAGCACAACTGTGGAAGACACACATGTGTCGTGTGAAGTCGTATGGACGCAGTGCTCAGGTGGGTGGGTGTGACGGGTAGATG
This sequence comes from Calotriton arnoldi, assembly GCA_963921515.1. Classification (NCBI taxonomy): domain Eukaryota; kingdom Metazoa; phylum Chordata; class Amphibia; order Caudata; family Salamandridae; genus Calotriton; species Calotriton arnoldi. The sequence continues at coordinate 4,369,224 of CAWUFW010000339.1, forward strand.
CGCACATGCCAAGTTGGAGCACGCCGTGTCGGGAGGGGTCATGAACAGTACACCACCGCTTCCCTGGGCATTGTGAGAGGACACCTGTCGGGGGGAGTGAACACGTGTGTGCACAGCAGCCGGGCACACGTACAAAGCGGTACCAGGTGCACCTCAGCCCACCCTCTGTGGACAAGCTGGATCCTGTTGTGCGCCCGCCATGCCCCTTGACAAGGCACACACAGCCCCAGTCGACCAGGTGTAACCCCAACATAGTCAATCCGCACAGGCGATACAGGGCACGGGATGGCAGTGGAGCATGGTGTGTGAGAGGTCTCCTCGCGCTCCTCCTGGTCATATCACGCAGGCAATAGAACCTCAACGTCTAGCATGGCACAAGTCAAATGGAAGTGTAGGGGACGCACCACAGCACGAGCAGCACTGACGTCACGGGAGGTGGCTCGCACCATCCCATCCATTGCCCATTATACCAACCACGCCACATGCCATTGCGACTAAGTGCAAGCGCGTGCGCCACCACCCCCGAGCCCTCCCCAGAGAGGCCAAAGAGTGAATGTGTGGGCCATCAGTCACAGACGGACGCGGCCTGGCCGCAAGGGCAGCCACAGCCACTGGGTGTCGCAGGTGGCGGATCCGGAAGGCGAAGACTGTGATGCATAGTCCATGCAGGCCGGGTCTCCATTTGGGGCACCACGCAGGTGGACGGCGTCCCGCAACACATCATACCCTGAGACAGCCCACTCGTGCAACTGGACCCACACATACACTCCTTGCCCTCTCTGGTGCGAGCTTGGGGCTGCCTGTGCAAGCGCTAGCCTCGCAGGTGCACATGCATATTGGGGGAGCGAGGGGAGGACATGAGGGCTGGGGCGAAGATGACTGTATCACTGTCAGTGAGTACAAGGGATGACCCAGATGTGGAAAGGAAGAGACGTGTCCCGTGTGTACTGCAACTAGTCGCCAATCCAACTACTCCCCATGTCCGGAATGTAAGCCCGCACCTAGGCCCGCCCATCCGCCACATCGAATATACCACCAGCACGACAACCTTCCCATTCGAAACACTGACTGGGGGTGGCGACCAGTGAACAATCATGTGTAGCCTACCCACGCGTACATGTGGGCCCTCCATGATCCATGTCACCTGCGGCAAAGTCATGACATGCGCAATGAGGGAAGTGAGGAGAGCTGTCCGCCCCACGCACAGAAGGTGCATCAGCTCCACAGACCCAGCAGCGAGTCCAGCAGGGGTCACATGTGCAGGGGCAGCTGTGCCTGGTGTGAAGGCACATGCATATAGACAGCACATCGACCAATGTGTAGTCTGCCCACATCTACAGTCCATCATCATGCGGACATAGGAATTGAACACAGGGCAACACATCTTAGTGGGTGCACCCACCGTGACCAACAATGCGCAATCATCGACGTACCCGCCCTGTGCATGGCCCCCCACCCAACGGAGGCACATCCAGTGCCACCATCCCACACACACAAGCCTTCCACGGAACATGCTGTGTCCAATGGTCAGTACAGAGTCAGCGCCCATCTGGTGGATCCTGAACAGGAGACACATGCACACACATGCCAGCTCCCACTATGTACGTCTGCCACCTGGCACGTGCAATGTAACCTCTCACCTGTGACGTGTGACTGCAAGCACACAGCCGTCTTGGCATGGGGCTGTCAATGTGGACACCTGTCAATGTTTCAGGAGGTGTGATCCGTACAGTGCTGTACATAGGGTGCAGTGCTGACACCTACTACTGTCTCATATCCCCTCGTGCCACAGGTCCCACTTGTTTTGGCCGCTCAGCCTGTGCCCACATCGTCGTCGTCGTGTGCCATACTCATCCAGCCTCGGAAGCAGTTCCATGCTCAGCAGACATTCATGTTGCCGTGGCGTTGCCGCTTGACGAATATGCAGTCAGTCCCCATCAGCACGCCCCGCAAGTCATTGGGGCCTAGATCCCCATGTGCATGCACATGGCAGTGGTTTGTATCACTAGCCATTGCCATTGTTGGGAGACCTGTGTAAGTGTATTGTGGCCGTGCCGTCCCAGCTTGACAGCTGGGCTGTGGCTCATGTGCTTGCTCAGTCATGTCAGTGATGTGTATGCGAAATTGCTATGTGTTGTGTTGCTTTGACATGTGTCCACTGCCAATTTCCCTAGGCGGAGACCGAACATTGACCGCCCATACCAATTGCTGGCGGACATGGACGATACAGAGGTCATTAGGAAGTTTTGGCTGGACAGGCCAACCCTGCATCGACTGTGTGCCATGTTGGAACCCCATCTCCGTCCCCGCAGGGTGTATCCGACAGCTGTCACCCCCACGGCTAAGGTGATGGCCGCCATGCATTTCTTCGCCACTGGGTCATTCCAGCACACAGTGGGCAGTGGAGGAGGGATGTCCCAGCCCATGTTCAGCAAGGTGCTGAGGGATGTACTGGCAGCCATGATGCTGTACCGAAACAGGTACATCCGCTTCCCCAGGACTCGTGAATTGGCGGCAGTGAAGGGTGCATTCTATGCCCTTGGCAGAATCCCACACGTCGTTGGAGCCATTGACTGCACACATGTTGGCCTTGTTCCACCACAGGCCACTGAGCACCTGTACCGCAACAGGAAGCACACGCACTCCCTGAATGTGCAAGTGGTGTGCCTTGCGGACATGGTGATCACCCACGTGTGTGCAAAGTTCCCAGGCTCGGCCCATGACGCACACATAATGCGCAACAGCATCTTGCCACGACTGATGTCCAATCTGCAACAGGATCGTGGCTGTATTGTTGGTGAGTATGTGGAGTGGTGTAGCGTGCTGGTTGTGCGATGCTGTCCCCTGTCCAGTTGGAATAGCAACGGTTCTCTGTGTCCCTCACACCCAGGTGACTCTGCGTACCCGAATGGGGCATGGCTGCTCAGTCCATTGAGGAATCCTCGCACCCCAGCAGACGATCGCTACAATGAGGCACATGGGAGGACCAGACGTGTGGTCGAGCGTACCTTTGGCCTCCTCAAGTCCAGGTTCAGGTGCCTGGACCGAACCGGGGAGTGCGCTGGCGTACTCCCCACAGAAGGTGTGCCAGATAGTGGTGGCGTGCTGCATGCTGCACAATCTGGCCATTCGGAAGCAGATCCCCCTCATCGTGGATGACGGAGATCAACCAGGGCCCCAGCCCGCAGACCAGGACAGCTCGAGTGAGGAGGACAGCGGAGAGGAGGAAGCTGGTAATGTGCGGCAGCAGCTCATCGCCCACTACTTCACTTGACGGTGAGTGTCCATGTACGACGGCTGATGTGGCTGTATCTGTGCAGGTGTGTGTGTGCTGTGTCAGGGTGGCCGTTTGTTCACTGCGTGCTGTGTGTCAACGCTCCATGGCCAGGGTTGTATGCCACTGTTGGTGGCTGTGGCATTGTGCCCTATTGCTCTGTGCGATGTGTGTACATTGCTTGTAGTTGTTGACATGTACTGTGTGATGGGTGTGTGACACACTCATTGAATGTGCTCCTGTTCTGTCTCCCACCCCTAGGTCCCTACAGGCCCTCCGGTTCCATTGCCATGCCACGCATCAGGTGCCTTTCCGCCCAAGGTGGCCGTTGTATTCCGTACAAATAAAACACAGGGCACAAACAGCAGTTTGTGTAAGAGGTGCATTTATTTCAAACTGTGACATGTGATTGTGTGTAAGGTGATGACAAAAGTGGTGCGTGCAGTGACAATGAGCTGTCGGTCATGGCTGCGTGATGCTCAGGGTGTACCCACTGGTTCTATGTCCATAGTCCAACACACACATGCCATCCAGATGGCTGTGTGGAGTGGGATCGTAGTCCAAGTCAATGCAGTGGGTGGTCAAGGAAGGCTGGCTGGCTGCCTCACTTGCGTCTGGAGCGTGCGAAGTCCTCCCGGGAGATCTGTTTCCACTTCGGACGGCCCCTTCCACGTTTGCGAGGGGGGTGCCTGCTTGCGACATGCTGGTGGTTGAGGTGTGCTCACTGGCTGTGGACGCAGGGGAACTGGACACTGCTGCTCGACCCTGCGCCCCGGCAGGTGGTGGCGGAGGGGGAGCTGCTGTCCCTGGCTGTGACCTCACCGCCACCACCAGCTGGCCCATGAGGTCCACGAGTTGGCCCATACGGGCGTCCATGGACCTCAGCACCCCCAGCACCTCACGCGTGTCTGTAGCTGACCTGGCCCATTGTCCTTGGGCCTCTTCATAGGCCCCAAGGACTCTGGCCATTTGAGGCAGGGCATGGCTCCCAGGGGAGGCTGGCGTTTCCCTGACCCTGCTCCTCCTACCAGTCCTGCTGCCACCGGCCTGCCCACTAGCCACATTGCTCACCACGGTCCTCGCTGTGGCTCCCAGGGTGGATCCAGTCGGCCGGGCCACCACCTGCGCTGGGGCTGGTGCCAGCGAAGACGTGGTGGTGGTGGCGGCGGTGGTGGTCGGTGCGGCGATGGTGGCGGTTGCGGCAGTGGTAGTGGCCGCAATGACCGTGGGTGTGGCCGCAATGACCGTGGGTGTGGCCGCAACGACAGTGGCAGCAGGGGGCTGGGAATGTTCAGCAGCCCTGGATGATGGGTTGGTGGGTAGGAGGGGTCCTGGGGAGCGGCTGGGCCCTGCCACACCAGATGGGCCTGCTTGGTGGTCCGTGTCCGAAGAGGTGGACAGATCCTCCACATCCGTGTGTCCTCGTTGGGGGCTTGTTGGGGGCTTGTAGGCTGGCTGTGCTGGCTGCTGTCTCCATCCCCAGCATCCAGCAGTTCGTCACCTGTGGAGAGAATGAGATTTGTTATTGTGTTGCACCTGGCGAAGTATGTATTTGTCATCTGACATTCACAGTTCGTGCAATCTCGTACATGGGTTTCCCGGAGGCGTGTGTGTGGCTGTACCATTTGTAGTTGTGTGTGCTTGGCAATGGGACTGTGTGCTGTGCACATGTGGCATGGGACGGATTGGCCATGCCGATGGGTGTGTTGCTGTGCCCCTACTTATTGTGACTCTGGTGTATGCGGGCTCCTGGCCCATCCTGGGTCTGGTTTGTACTTTGCTTTTGGTGTTCAAATGGGACGCTTAGGAACGCATATGGCAACATGGGGGCCATGCCCCAGATTCGCATTTGGGAGGGGATATGCTTTTGGGGATCAAATGGGTCGCTTAGGAACGCATATGGCAACATGGGGGCCATACCCCAGATTCAAATTTGGGAGGGAATATGCTTTTGGGGTTCAAATGGGACGCTTAGGAACGCATATGGCAACATGGGGGCCATGCCCCAGATTCGCATTTGGGAGGGAATATGCTTTTGGGGTTCAAATGGGACGCTTAGGAACGCATATGGCAACATGGGGGCCATACCCCAGATTCGCATTTGGGAGGGAATATGCTTTTGGGGTTCAAATGGGACGCTTAGGAACGCATATGGCAACATGGGGGCCATGCCCCAGATTCGCATTTGGGAGGGGATATGCTTTTGGGGTTCAAATGGGTCGCTTAGGAACGCATATGGCAACATGGGGGCCATACCCCAGATTCAAATTTGGGAGGGAATATGCTTTTGGGGTTCAAATGGGACGCTTAGGAACGCATATGGCAACATGGGGGCCATGCCCCAGATTCGCATTTGGGAGGGAATATGCTTTTGGGGTTCAAATGGGACGCTTAGGAACGCATATGGCAACATGGGGGCCATACCCCAGATTCGCATTTGGGAGGGAATATGCTTTTGGGGTTCAAATGGGACGCTTAGGAACGCATATGGCAACATGGGGGCCATGCCCCAGATTCGCATTTGGGAGGGAATATGCTTTTGGGGTTCAAATGGGACGCTTAGGAACGCATATGGCAACATGGGGGCCATGCCCCAGATTCGCATTTGGGAGGGAATATGCTTTTGGGGTACATGCTGTGAGCCATGGGTGCCGAACGTGACATGTGTTGTGGCAGCATGACAGTGCATGGTCTGAGGTGTGTGCATGCCTGACATGGCCTGCATATTTGCTGTCTGTTGTGATTACTGGACATGGCATTGGACGCATCGTTATGAGTGAGTGATGGTTGTGTGCCAGCCAACGTATTGCAGTTGTCCCATCTCCTTGGTGTGCGTGCTGCCCTGTGCCATGTGCATCACTGCAGTGCTCGTGGGGGTGTGGCCCATGTTGTGTGTTGTTGCTCACAGTGTGTCGTGCGCTTCATTGACTTCTGGCACATGGTTGGTCATGGGCATGTATCTTAGCGTGACTGCTGTATGTGTGGCAGCTGTGCGGATGACATGCCTTTCATGAGACTGGGGCTGACGGATGGGATGGATGGTATGTTGTATGTGCATGGTGTGTCTGTGTGTTTGATGGGTTCAGTGGTGTTCGTGTGCATTTATGTTGTTCCGCTCTGTTGCGTCTAGTGTTGTTTGTCTTACATAGGCGTAGTTGTGGGGTGTGTGGTTGACAGGCAGTAGGGGCTACATGGACAGGACTTCAATGGTGTTTCGGTTGTGTGTGATGAGTTGCACAGTGGCTGCCGTGTGGTACTATATTCAGTGTGGCTTGTGCATGCAGACATGGCTCCTTGGGTGTTGCTGTGTCTGTGATGGGTCATGTGAGGTGTGAGTCTGTGGTTCATGTCCGTGTGCACATTGTTCACTTGTTCGTGACGGTGGGCGGTGCTGCGTGTTCGTCTGCTACGTGACATGTCCCATGTGTTGGTCGTGTTACGGTCCTCATGCCTCCAGTAATCCAGCCCTGTCCAGTTTCCCACCTGCAGGTTGTTCGGGCGTGCACTGTACTGGATGCCACATGGTTCTAAGCGGGGGTGCTCCATGTTGCAGGTCTGTGGGGGTGGGGGGTGTTGTGGGTCGTGGCTGGACACCCACTGACACCGATTGCTGTGGACCGTGATGTCTACCTTTCGGCTGTCGTTGTGCACTGCGGTGGCTGACACGTGGCTGTGGGGTGTGGGGGATGCTCCTCCTTGCTGTGCTGTGGGACTAGGGGCCTGGTGTGTGTTGTACTTGGGCTGTCCACCCTCCCACCCACTGCACTTTGTGTTCCTGCCACTTACCTGTTACTTGTCGGTTAGTGCAGCTGTGGCGGACACATGGGTGTGGTGGGTGCTCGTTGTGGCGCTTCTGGCATATTTGGGGACCTGTTGGTGGTTACGTGGCTGGCTGAGTGCACACATGTCCCCACGCATCTTACAGTTGTTCTGTTTGGGCTGTGTGTGGTGGTGTCTGTTGCATGTGTGTGTGATGTGTTGTGTATTGTGTGCTGGATATGGGGGTGTTTGTCCCTGGGAGCTGTGGCATGGTGGTAGTGCATGTGAGTACATAGCGGTGTGCTGGTATACATTAGTTTGTACTTACCAGCCTCCACTCCCCTGCTAATCCGGCGAGGATCTCGGGATGTATGATGACTCGCACCTTCTCCTCCCACGCTTTGAAGGTCTTGAAGAGCGCGGGATTCCCTCCGCCAGTGACGGCAGCCAGCTCTCTGTTCTTGGTCTCCTTCTTGACCAGGCTCTTGACGTCATTCCACCGTTTGTTTATTTCGACTCTGTTCCTGGGCAGGGTCCCGACTGCATTGACCTGGTCTACGATCCGGTTCCACATTCTGTTTCTGGTGGCTAGTGGTGTGTGCTGGACCAGGTTCCCATAGATTTGTGGGTGCACCTTGATGATCTCGTCGACCATGACCGTCAGCTCAATGGGCGTGAACTTGGGCATTCTTTGTGGTGCCATGGTGTTTGTGGTGCTGGTGCGGTGTGTGTTGTGTAATGTGCAGGGGTTTGTGGTGCCGGTGTTTGGTGGTGGTGGTGGTGGTGGTTGTGATGTGTGCGTTTCTGTGGTGTGCTGCTGTCCTTGCTGTGTCACTGTGTCCTCTCCTCTCCTCTCTAGTTTGCAATGTTGCAAGGGGTTGTGGTCTGTGGGAGTGCTGCTTTTGTACTTACCTATGTGGGTGTGTCCTCATGGTCTGTTGTTTTCAGGTGTGTTGTGTCTGGGGTTCTGGCCTTTGTAGTTTTTGTTTGTCCAGGGGGTGTTTTCGGGATGTGTACTGTGCTTGTGTATTTGTGCGTGCCTTGCTGTGTGGACTTGTTGGCCATGTTGTGTGCGATTGTTTTTGTCAGCGGATGGTTTCTGTGCAGGGACGTGGGCGCCATGGCTTCTGCCGTGTCGATTCTCATCGGCGTTGTTTGCGCAGGCGGGCGGTATATTTGTAGTTTTCCCGCGCTCATGGCGATGCGATCGTAATCTCACGTGCGGTGTGTCGGCCGTGAGGGCGGGCGGTTTTGTGTTGTCGTGCGTGTTTCCGTCCGTGGCGGGCGGTTTGACTCCGACTCGGACGATGGCGGGCGGTATTTTGTGTGATTTTTCCGCCGATGGCGGTTTTCGGTTTGTGTAATCGTAATGGCGTGGTCGGTGTTCAGACGGTGTGTGCGGGCGGATTTTTGCCGCTTCCATGCCTGGCGGATTCTTTTACGCCGGGTATCGTAATGGGCCCCTAGGATCCTTAAAACACTATTTTACCTACATATTTAAAATACTATCCAAATAGAAAAAACTAAATCTAAAAAAACATACAAAATTATAATTAATGTCATTTACAAACTAAAACAATTGACACCCCCCAAAAAAACCTTTCTTTTGAAATCAGATACTACCCGGTTCTTACCCTCTTTAAGATGATAGCCTACTAGTGCACTGAAGCTTTTAGCCTCATTCTCAACTTCAGTAATGCTCTTACTGGGGCTGGTGTAACCACAGCAATTATATCCGTGTAGGCTAATACTTTATGGTCAGAATTATTTACAGAGATTGGTCTAATTATAGGATTCGCATCTAAACGGGAAATAAAAGGTTCGATGCAGAGTGAAAAAAGGAGTGGCGAGCATGGGCACCCCTGTCTTGTCCCCCTGGTTATTAAAATCCTGTCTGAGTCTATTCCCATAATCTGTAGTCTAGTGCTGAGAGCCTGATATAATGCCCTGATGGCCTTGATGATGCCAGAACCGAGTCCCTTCCATTTTAAGATCTCTCATAGGTAAGCCCAAAAGACCAGGTCGAAGGCCTTTTCCGTGCCCAGTAATATTAGGCGCATAGATGGTTTAGTTGCCTTAGCTATATCAAATAAGGGGATTACCCTTCTGGCATGATCCACCGTGCCACGGCCTCGGATGAAACCATGCTGACGGACGATACCAGGTTAGCAATTACCTTCCTTAAGTGCATTGCAAATATTTTAGCGTAGATCTTTACATCACTATTTATTAATGAAATTGGTCTGAAGGACCCAGGTTTTAGAGGGAATTCCCAAGAGGATGGGGCCTTCCCCTCCCGCTGTACCCCCAGAAAAATTGAGGTCATGTGCTTTCTTAGTTCTGAATAAAAAGTCTTATAAAACTCTAGAGGAATCTTATCTGGTCCTGTAGCTTTCCTCGGAGCCAGAGATCTTACGGTTTAAGCGATGTCTTCGGTGGAAATGGGTAATTCCAAGTAGGCCCGATCTTCCTCCTTTAATACACCTGAGTCTGTTGTGTTTAGAAAACTCGTATAGCTGTCTGAGGGAGGAGATAAATCCTCTGTATATAGCTGTTCATAGAACTATTTGAAGACTCAAGTGATCTCTTTCGGAATGTCGAACTTTCGCCTCTGCCTAGCCAGTTTAGAGGCTATCCCCCTTTCTATGTCCTTTTGTCTGATACGGAGTGCTAGCAGTCTTCTAGTGTTTTCAACATATTTGTAGCATTTCGTCTTTTAAGTCTGACAATTTGTGGCTACTCCCGTGCTATCATATTGATATATCTGGGCTTTAAGCACTGCAATCTTCTGTTAGATCTCCTTATCATCCCTTAACCCTGATATCAGCTTCATCTGTTGTCCTTCCATAAGTGGAACTTCCTTGTATGATCCTTAAATCCGGCAACGCCTCTGTTTCTGTCTGTTCAGGCTATAGCTCAGTGTTTCACCCCAGACTGTAATGAATCTAATACTGCATTATCAGTAGTAGTACCTCTATTTGTTGCCAAGACGTCTGATATCCATTTACGCATGTGGTCGAAATACTCTGCCTCAAAGAGATGTTTTTTTATCAAATGTCCAGGTCACAGTTGGCTTAACTAAACCCTCAACTGGGAGCTCTAAAACCCTAGGATATATCTCAATCCCAGCCTGTCCTCCCAGAGCTGCTGAGACGAACAAATAATCCGAGTGGAACAACTTCTTGAGGGGGGACGAGAAGAATGTAAACCCGGGGTCTGGTGTTGCACTCTGTCCCAAACGTGTATCAGTCCATGGTCTTTATTTAACCGTTGAACTGCTCCATTCACCAGTGGTTTCCTGCCATTGTACGGTTCCCTCCATTCCCTCTTACTTCTATATGGACAATAAGGTCACCACAAAAGATAAGGGGTGCTGGCTACGATGAAATCTCCAAATCCAAATAATCCATAACAGCAGCTTTGCCTAAATTAGACCCATATACTGAGCATAGGGTGAATTATTTCTCACTCCCAACTTGACAATCCAAATTATCCATTTCCTCAGTTTGTCTGCAGAATGCTGGGATACCAGACCAAACCTTTTATTAGAAATTATTGTCACCCCTCTAGTCATCACACCTTGTGATGTACAGCTGAGGAGCACATACCCCAGATCCATCAGCGGATTCCTCTTTCCTCAAACAACATGTGGCTCCTGAATGAAAATAATATCAGGACTCATAGACCTGAGTCCTAGTGCCACACTCCCCCTTTTAGCTCTATCATTTAATCCCCAGACATTAATGGTGCAAATACACAGTTTGTTATTTAACATCCTATAATTAAAACTACTATTATAAACACAATTATCATATCATTACAGTTGATTATCATGTTGAGACTTGGGAGCAGCCACATATGAGCTCCAAATCAGAAAAACAAAAATGTACCTTTTACTAAGTACCTGTGACTTTGTCTGCTGTAAAAACTTCTTAAGCTCCACTTACTCCGCCAAACACGTCCCCTCACCGCCCCACCAACCCACTTCCCACCCCCTCACCTGAGCCCCCTCCCTCCTCCACCCCCCATAGGGAGCAATTAGACCACCCAGGTCTATTGATGGATGTGTGCCCTTCATCCCAGCCTTCACCAACTTAGTTGGATCAAAACATTATTAGCTTTCCCTGCATAAGAAAAAACATTTGTCTATATCACCACTTTACAATCTTCAAGACACAATAAAGAGGAAGAGACAGGAATAGAGATTTAACCCTAGTACAACACTAACAGTTCAAAGTATCTAAAAGCTCCTTGGCCTTAACCTCTGAAGAGAGGATGGATGTTGTGTTATGCATTATCACTTTCACTCTCCATGGATTTATCAGGAATGCTTGTGCCCCTTTGTTTTGAAAAGGTTTAATCATCTGCCTCAACCTCCAGTGCCTTTCCACTGTGACATGACAGACGTCTGGCCTCACAAAGAATAAACACCCTCCAGCAGTGTGCCGCCAAGTCTGGGTGAGCCTTTTCGAATACAGCCAGCCTAAGGAGATCGTTCCCAAAAAGACCAGGATAGCCTGGGGTCTCCCTGCATCTTGTGGGGGTTGTTTTTGTGTAAACAGGAACCTGTGGGCTCTTTGCATCTTCACTTCCCAGTTCTAACCTTCCAACTCGAGGAAGGCATCCTTGAATAGCTGGATTAAATATGACTTTATATCACTCTCTTCCACACCTTCAGGTTCGCCCAAAACCCTGACGTTATTACATCTCAGTCTATTTTCAAACTCCTCCAATTTCCATGGCGTGTCAGTTAACCTTGATTCATGTGCTGTCACTAAGCATTTATTGGCTGTGACTTCTGCCTCCAGTGCTACCACCCTGTCCTCCATCATGGCCATTCTTTCTGAGAACTCTGAACAAGATTTAGCCAACTTCTGTATGGCACCTTGCAATTTCCTTGTAGCTTGCTGAGACCGATGACTGTCTGCTCTTGTTTCCTCTCTATTGGACATGATCCCGTGGCAGAGGGCATCGAGTGTGACTATGTTGCCTATCCCATCTGGAGATGCTATTATACTTCCCTCTAGCCGGGGTATGAGTAGTTCCATTTAAGGCCAGTCTCCTCCCTGGTTTTATCACCTAACTGTCACCGACGAACCTTTATCACCCAGGGTCGGGGGTATCATCATGCTTGCTGTCATCACTTGAGGAGCATGTAGTAGTTTTTTTTTTAATCCCCTGTAAGTTCATCATCCGGGGATTCTAAGTCTTCCCCCGACCAGTCTGATTGTTCAGACAAAGAGAAGAAATGCTCCACCAACTCCGTTTAGACACATGTTTGTTTCAGGAACACTCTTCTTTCCCTTCAGTCCCCTTTTAAAACCTTTATTACCTCTGAGATACTGTGGTTTTCCCTCTCCGTCTTCTGAGCCAGAGCCATTTTTCCCCGCATTTCCTTGCTTATTAGCAGGAAAAAAGGTAGTACCAGGGTCCATGACAGTGTTATACTGGCTTTTTACTGCTGCTGCCTGCTCATTTGACCTCTATGAGGACAGACCTGCCCTTGTGTCACTAACCTCTATCACGGCTTGACTCCGTGCTGGTGATCCCATCAGGAGGAAGGAGGGGGTATTCTGGTTAGCACCAGCAGTGAGGAGACTCAGAGCTCTTTTCGCTCGTACCAGCCAACAGCATTTCCGTCCCACTCCCCATGGAAGAGTTTAGTAAAGATGCCGTCAACGGGGTTTCCTTATGATTCTCCGACACATCCTACTTCACTCTCAGAGGTAGAGAGGTTTAAGGTATGTTCTCCGTAATTTTGTCACTCAGCCTTTCTTTTGTAGAGTGTCCTGGCATTGGTGCAGGCTTTTAATAAATGCTTGCAATGGGTCCCAGAGTGCCTAGAGTGCCCGAGCCTGTCAAGCAATCCGCATATCATCCCAGCTCTTTGGCACTACCAGGAGCTCCTGCTGCAAGGCTTCACGCATGGGACTTCCATTGCCCCGCACCGGTGCTGAAGACACTACTGTCCTGGGTCCTCGTATCCCCCACAGTTTTCAGCCTCATGATCCTCAACGCAGTGCACCAGGGGTGCAGACTTGCCATGCTGATCAAACCTCCTTGGAGCAGTTGGACAATGCCAACCAGCAGTTTCCTGGTTCTAAGCCCATCCCTCAGCCAAAGTGTATAACGTGTGCTGTAGTTGTGGCACAAGCAGGCCAAAGGGTGCAAGCCCATGCTCTGAGGGAGAGGGAGAGGAGTGTTTTGAAGGCTGTGTTTCAGTGGTTGGCTCAGGAGAGTGAAGGGCCGTGTTAGCCGTCCTCAAATGATCACCATCTTGCTTATCCCACATTTAGTATTCTAACTGAAATTCCTCATTTTTGGGGGAAGGTGCATATAATTGGGGGAAGGTGGGGATCAAATTTGCTCTTCTAACTCCGACTCTACTTTTGAGGGGGAAAGTGCATATAATTGGGAGTGGAGGGGCTAGATTAACTATTCTAATGCTGATCCCACTTTTGTTGCGGAAAGTACATATATTTTGGTGGTTTGAATTAGTATTCTAACTGAAAAAACACTTTCATTGCGGTTATGCATATATTTAGGGGGATCGAATGTATACAATTCTAACTCAAACTGTCATTTTAGAAATATTTACAGCAACCCTTATGGACTATAGTGCAACCATTAACACTTATTTTTAATTACAGCTTCCGGACTGTTAAGTTAAACATCAGGTATTCATTACTTTGTATGAATATTTTTTTTAATTATGTAGTTGAATTTTAAGTTATACATTATTATTAATGTATTAAATGAATATAGTAAACCTTATCAAATATATATATTTTTTAAATGTTACTTGTTTGTAAACATTGTTACAATTACAGTGAATTTTCAAATAACATTTTTTCAGAAGACTAAATAATCATTATAAATTAAATAATAAATACACTTTATTAATGAAATTATCATTGAATACAATACCCACCAAAACACACTATAACCTTTGTCACCCTAAAAAAAGTATTTCTTTCCTATTTAAATTTTTTAATATATTTTAATTAATATTTAATTATGAATTCACTGTTTTTCATTTATGTATATGTTTTAAAAAATATCAAATAAAACACTACCCCTATAATTCTCTTACAACTCTATAGAACTATTAAAATGTATTTCTAATTGGTATTTTTTATAAATTAAAAATCAATAATTCTATTCACTAATGAAAACATTAACTATGCAAAACAATTTACTTTAACAATTACACTACCCACCCAGTAGCCCTATATTCCCAACCATCCAATTCCCCTGTAAACCCTTCAATCCATAATTAATGAGATAAATATTGCCACAATTCTTAAATTAATATGAAATAATTATTAGATTAATAATGAATATCAATAACATTTGATTATCCAACAATCCAAAAACACAAATTATATTATTTCAAATATGAATACAATATTTTAATCAATACTTAATTATTTCACCCTGTAGAGCACAAATTTAACATACAGAAAATAACACATTCCATGCAATAATATTTAATTGACTGATTTGTTAAACAACAACTTTTTTATCCAACAAAAACAGTATACTTCAGTTTAATATTATATCCCATGATAATCTTGACATCCCTATATTTCTGACATTACATTTTATGACCCAAAAACATCCTGAAGTCGATATTCAGGCCAAACGCCAGGGAATTGCTAAAAGAAGTCACTGTTGTAACATCAACTTCTGCAGTAATTTCCCATTTCTAAGACCAGTTTGGAGTTCTTTACTAAATACGGTGGTATTCCCAAAAACAAATTAGCAACAATTACCAATACTAATACTGACAGTATTGTTAGCTATAATTCCAGGTGTGGGACCGCCGATTCAGTATTCATGGCCAGCTGTAATAGGGCAAACTGTAGGAAAGGAACTTTGCTTCAGAGAATCTTTTGGAAGCCTTGGTTTAACAAATTTTATATATTACTGAAAATGATATGAAAGTGATATCAATAATTAGATTAATTATAAGAAATGATTACGTTTATGAAGAATCATGAAAGCAACATACAATGTAGATAATTATGCATTGATATAACATTTATATATGTAAGGTTTTATTTGAAACTTTGAAGGATTGTAATTATGAAAAGGTGGTTGCAATGCTATAAAGATGATTGTTTTTAAAAAAACCTGTATTTTGTGTTGTTCTCCTAAAGACCAATATCCTGTGTAATTTGTACCTCGGTGGAGCATCCTGGACATATTACGTATGGCTAGCACTGATTTTAAGACAGATCTCTGTCACTGTTTTGTGTTGACTAGTATCTTATTTACTCGAACAGCAGTAGCAGTAGCAGCACTATTTTACCACCTTAGGTGGTAAATGGTTGCTTGCTACCTCAAGACATACACACCTTCTACAACTGCATCTCTACTGCACTGAACAAACGGATACCAATTAAGACCACATCCAGGTGTTAACCACAAAAAGAACACCACATGGATTAATGAAAACATCAAAAGAGTGAAAACACACCTCAACATACTACTACACAAGCGGATAAAATCAAGAGATGAACAAGACAAAATCACTCTATGCCACTATAACAGAGCCTACAGGAGAATCATTAGAGCCACAAAAAGAAAACCCTACCCCACACACATAACTGAAGCCGACTCTCCTAAGGAACTGCAAAAGATTCTAGCAGAATTTCACAATCCAAACTGCTGAAACACAGAAACAGCAAAATTGCAAAGCTCCATGGAACTGATCTAAAACATTAGAAAGATAGAAAACTACCTTAAGCAAAACACAGACAAAACCACCCCAACACATGCACTAACTAACATAGAAAGAGAGGAAGGCAATCTTCAACCACTAAATAGTTTCAATGCTTAATCAGAAAAAAGATTTCCTCAACATTATCTTGACATTTACAGAAGAAAATGACTTAATGGCTTCAGACCAAACAAAATCTTCAAATAACAGCATTTCTCATCTACATCATTTTTTTATAGATTCATTAAATTAAACTGCAACAATAGCTGTAAAATGATAGGGCCATCACTCAAAATTATAGGTCTAATAACATTTGTTCTATTTAATGCAGAGTTGAAACGTCATTGACATGATGTATACAAACAAACCTAGCAAAGTCTAACTCATGAACAGGCTCAGGCGTATCAAGACCTCTGGACTTGTTTAGCTTATGTGGTTGTTAGTGAAACACACTTTTTTTGGTATTGCTTACATTTGTAATTCCTGTTATAGGGTGGTTCTATTTTCACTTGCGACACAATGCTCTTGTTTTTTTCTGGTTTTATTTCTGTATGTCATACTCATGATGGCCCTATTGTTTGTCCAGTACATTTACTGTTTACTGCTATTGTTGCTGTTCAAATGAATGATTCTATAAAACAATTACACCAATGAGAAACGCTGTTTCCTGAAGGTATTGTATACCCAGGTTCCCATGTGAGTAAGGGTTGCCCTTGTTTGAGACAAATAGGTTCAGGCCAGGCAGAGGCACAGAGTCCATCATCATATCCAAATGGGATGACCTCAACTCGATCTGAACATGATCAGAGTGCCGCCCTATTGCTTCTTGAATTATCCGCTGCATTTGACACTGTCTACTACCACTCTCTCCTACAAAGACTTCATCATATCATAATACTGGAGAATATTCTTGCCTCAGAGATAGACAAAGTGTAGTTTACCTATCACCTTTCACATCAACTTCTCACACCCAACACTGTGGTAACCCACAGGGGTCCATCATATGCCCTCTGTTATTCAACATCTACCTAATACCCTTTCCAAACCTTATTAAATCATTCACCCACGGCTGTTTCAACTACGCAGACCACCCACAAATACTTCTAAAAATGAATGGGTCAAAAGGTCTCTACAACACAAAACTTTACAACTGCTTTTGTGCCTTAAAGATATGGATGATGATTAACCACCTAAAGCTCAACACTGCAAAGACAGAAATCAGGAACTGCTGACAACGGCAAAAATACAAACATACCACTATGTGGTCCAAGTAACTCAAGGTCCCTCCGACAACATCAAGAGAAATTAAAAACTTTGGGTAACTATGGATTCAGAGTTATCCTTGATACCACATGTCAACAACATCCTAAAGAGCACCTTCTACACAATGAGCACACTGGGTCTCATCTTCCCATACCTTGTATACCAACAAAACCTACAAGCCATCCTCACTCTTGTAATCTCCAAACTTGACTATGCCAACCGCCTACACCTTGACACACCCAGATCCATCATAGGCAAAATAAAACTAAACCAAAATGCTGCATGACTCGTTTTTTGCCTTCGCCCAAGACAGCTCATGATTCCACTCCTGCAATCACTCCACTGGCTACCTGTAGCTTGAAGAGCAAAGTTTAAGGCACGCTGCATTCTCCATAGATACTCCCAAGGAAAAGGACCTCTACACCTACAAGAAAAATTCAAGCAAAACAAATTAAACAGAATACTGTGCTCCATGATTGCACCACAAATAATCATTACACCTTATCATAAGAATTCCGTAGGAGGCACTGCTTTCTCAGTACAGGCTGCAAGCTCTGGAGCTCACTACCAGCCAAGATTCAAAGCATCCAGGAACATATACACTTAAGAAGGCAATTGCAACCATGGTTATTTCCAAGATAACTTCATCATGCTACAGCCCTGAACTGAACCCAGAAAGATAATTGCATCTTCTTGTTCAATGTACAGTTTCCAACTCTCATATACGTAACTACACAAACTACACATTACTTTCTATATCCAGGTAAAATAAAAAGGAAGGTATTATATAGTAATGTCAATTTATATATAACCCCTCTGTCCCACACTAATACTAATACCATAACACTTAGCAGTTGGCAGCCAACCATAGCTTAATCATCTTGCATTCACATAAAACATATATGCTAGGTGTCTTGTCCAACACCCAGTACTGTACCAGCCAATTACCCAACCATCATCAACTGAACAAGCATGGAATAAATTAAGAGATCTAGCATGCTCACCACTCAGCAGAGTCTAATTTAGTCCATGACTCCAGATTCCAATTAGCTATGCTCTATGACTGCTTCTTTACATCTCAAATTAACAATCTGACATGGTATGATAGTAGCAAAGCCCATCTCTGCATATCTCCTTCGCCAATTCTCTCTACAACCATGCTTGTTCAGGGCCAAAAACTTTAAACAAAATGTCAAGTTGGACAACCCAGTACAGTAGTCAGCTTAGTCGACTATGATCATAACATAATATAAAGGGACCTGCACTGCTGCTTAAAGCTGCCAGCCTACTGAAAACTTTCACACCTCTTCATCCACCACGCTGCTCAGCACTGTGTCCCATAACATGATAACCGTACCTTGGTGGTCATCACACATGACATAGAGACACTTACCATATAGGATCAAAAATAAAGACAACACAATTTCAACCACACACCCTACTTGACTTAGCTTGCTGCCTATGTAGGCAAGCACTTCAGTGCCCCACATACAAGTAGTAAGGGCTATATAAATGCTGCTATAAAATGTAATACAATTTTATCAGTAAATCCTTGCCACAGTCTCATCAGGAAAGTAAAAGTAACTATATCAAGCATGTGTGACATTCCAGAACCCTCATGTGATTCCCATGTCTGTGCACACTCACGTTTAACATGTGCTACCAATGTGCATACACCCAATCGCTCACCTCGCTGCCGTGCTGTATGACTTATCTCTCCAAGGCCTATCGAACCACCTCTACAGAAGAACCATTTGACATATAAGACAGTGAATTGTACTCCTGTCTCCTGGCATTCCCTCATCTTATCTCACCTTTAACTGCATCAAGTATCTTCCTCATAGAATTCATGCGCTAAGTCACACTTTCTGATATTCATTTTTGAGGTTATTTGCTCTGCTGTGATCCTCCTCTTCGTAATATCATTCATTCATAAAAACTTTATTTCGGCAATCAAATGCCATAAAAGCATCAATAAAAACAAGCAATAAAATGCAGTGAGTTCATAATATATACACAGTTTAAAAAGATAACATAAAAATTAGATGCAATGCTGACCAATAATCCAATTACTAAAATTAATGTAGCACCTCACACAACCCAAGATGTGACCAGAAGAATGCAAGATTATGGTCACTCATATAGTTCCTGCACTTTCATTCTGCTGGGCCGTTCTTTTAAGAATGGCCCTTCGGGTGCACCACATATTAAATAAGAACCGTGAGATAGAGTAGACAATAGGCATTTGTGTATTCGATTTAAATATCCTGTAGACTTCAATGCAGCGTCTTGACCCCAAGTTTCTGCAAAGTTGGATTAGCCAGCGTGTTCTGGCCTTTCCATAACCCTTGCAGAAAAATAGAACATGCAATTCCGTTTCATCGGGGTGGTTACAGGCCGGGCAACCCCCGTTTGAAGCCCCCTCCCACTTACGAGTAAAGGCGCGTAACGGGAGGACTCCGTGTCTGAACTGGACATAACGTTTTTGGGCAAGAAGTGGCTGGATATCATCCAGCACCAGTTCTAAACTATACCTATTTTTCACTGCCAAAAATTCCACGTCAAACGGCCGGCGGTATTTCTTCTTTCAAGCTCGTTGAGCTTTTGCTCTCTGAAGCTCTCTATCAGGGTCTTTCTTGCTGTTATTTGGGACGAATATTCCGCATTATACCATAAAGTGCCCCTACCCAAGCCCTCACAGATGCTCTTAATGTTGGACAACCAAGGTATCCTCCCTGAACCTCGCATACCCATTATGTCAGTTATTTCATCCCTATAGGCAGCTAACTCCGGGGTACTCCAGAGGCGACGCCAGTAGAGAAGGGGCCTAAGGGCCGCCTCTTCCGCAATGGGTCTGACCCCTAGATCCAAGCGGAGTGGTGTTAATGGAGTACTGGAGGGTAGGCCCAAAAGCTGTCTAATATACGAATTCTCTGTTCGCATTAACATGCCCAATTCACAATGACCCCAAAGTTCTGCTCCGTAGAGGGCAGCGGACCTGGCCTGTGCCTTGTAGATTTCCATCGCTGGGCTAAGTGTTTTTTCGGGGCAACTCCTATATAATTTTAAAATACCCCCCATTATTTGGGTAAGTTTCATCCCTGCTTTATTTATTTGTGCACCCCAATCCATTTTCTCGGTCAGCGTCAATCCCAGATATTCAAAGATGGTTACTCTTTCAAGGGGTCTGCCGTCCAGGCAAGGATTGGGGCGGGTGGAGTTGCCTACATTAAAGGCCATGTACTTGGTTTTTTGCAGGTTAATTTCCAAGCCCCGCTGTTTGCAGAAGTCGCTAAAGTTGTCGAGAGTCCTCTGAATTCCCATTGGGGATTTTGCAAGGAGAAGCGTATCATCCGCAAACATCAGGGCCGGGATCTTGCGCTGCGCCAACCTGGGGGCATCGATGTTCTTTCCGGCGCTCAAAAAGTCTATTAGGCCATTGATGTAGAGGGAGAAAAGTGTGGGAGCCAGGACGCAGCCCTGACGAACCCCTCTCTCCACGGGCAAAGGGGCTGAGAGTTCGCCATTCTTTCCATATCTAATACAAGCGTAGTTACCCTCATGAAGACGTTTTAACTGCTCGCATAAGTATTTTGGCACTCCCATATCTCTTAAAATTGCCCATAATTTCTCCCTTGGAACCAAATCAAAGGCAGATTTTAAATCTACAAATATAAGATAAAGGCTACCCCCCTCGATGGTAACGGATTTCCAGTATATCACCTGCAGCCTAAATAATTGGTTGATCGTAGATGTCCTAGCTCTAAACCCAGCTTAAAGGGGGGTTAAAATATTATGTTCCTCTATCCAGGATTGTAAACACCCCAATAAGACTCGGGCAAAGATTTTCTGACCGACGTCTATAAGACTGATCGGGCGATAGTTAGCAGGCAGGAGCGGGGAGCCCTTTTTATAGATCGGTATTATTTCAGCTCCCGCCCAAGTGGTGGGAATTGCCATGCCTTGTAATATGGCATTAAACAGAGTAGCCAAATAGGGAGCCCAGATGGTTGGTTCAGATCGGTAGATGTCGCCAGGGATCCTATCCAAACCTGCCGCTTTTGCAGGTAGGATCTTCCCTAAGGCGTCGATGGTTTCTCTTACCGTGATTGGGGGGGTGTCGTTCTGGTTTAAACCCGGGTGCGGCAGGGCTCTTGCCGTACTTTCTTCCCCTTCCTTGTCCCTTCTATAGAGGATTTCAAAGTGTGCCCTCCAAACACCTTCTTCTATGTTGGGTTCAATAGCCGATCTACCGGCCTGGGAGACAGTATTTAAGATGTTCCAGAAGGACCTCAGTTCATGTGAAATTAATGCATTTCTGAGGTCTTCCCATTTTTGGGCTACCCAGTGCTGTTTTGCTTTAATTATGACGCGTTTATATACTGCTCTAGATTCTTTCATTTTTATTTTATCGTTACTTTTAATAGCAGTGAGTAGGTCAGTTTTGGCAGCTCGGCAGTTGGCATTAAACCATTTAAGCTTGGTCTTTTTGGGCGCTCTCTGTATTTTGTTTTGATAGAAAAAGGTGGCCATAATGTCAACCAGATCTTGATGATTTTGTAAGATCTTTGAGAGTGTATTGGGGACTCCAATACTCTCAGTTAATTGAGATGTGGTTAAGAGATGAGGGACTACTTGATGGTAGAGTTTGGCCAATTTATCTTGCGATTGGAAGATTTCGGCCCAACGTACTCTTCTCCCTCCGTTGGTCAGAGTCATACTTTGGGCTGGTATTGAGGGTTTAACCTGTGCCTTCGTATTACCTGGCGTAACTATTTCTAAGATAAGGGCATCATGGTCGCTATCATGTCGCGGGCTGATTTTAAAGTCTAACACCTTATGCCAGGACTGTAAATCTAGCATAATATAATCAATTATTGCGGTGTGGCCCGGTCTATTAAAAGTGTGATTCCCCGGTCTATCAGATGTAGTACGTCCGTTGCATGCTCTTAAAGAAACTTTTAATGTTAGAGATTGTATTTGTAGTGCTAACGGGGTCCAGGCCCTTACTGGCGAGGTATTAACCCCTTCGATGCTCATGACGAGCTCAGCTCGTCATGCTGCGCGGTCGCGCTGTGCGCATGACGAGCTGAGCTCGTCACAACCACACCCGCGATCGGAATGTCCAGCACCTGGGCGGAATTCCGATCGCGGCGAAGCGGTTAAGTTCAGGAATACGCCAGTATAGATCCTCCTCATCTAATTGACCTGTTACCAAACCATCCAGGGGCTCAAATTGGCAGTTAAAGTCGCCACCAATGATTACTCTGCTATTTATTGGGATCGTTGAGAGGAAGATATTAAGTTGGTCTAGGGTACTAGACTCTTGGCCCCTGTGCGTCGGACGTGAGTATAGATTTATAAGCAGAATGCTTTGTTTTGACTGAAAAGTTAAAAGGACACAGAGGATATCCCAAAATAGGCTATCAATAAATTTTGCCTCACAGCCTAGATGAGCTCCAACGCAAGTGGACAGTCCTCCTGATGGTCTACCTCTCCCCGTATGGATCGCTGGGATACTAAAAACCGCGTACCCCTGCCTACTCAATTCATCCCTAGACCATGTTTCTTGGAACATACAGATTTCGTGGTGTTCGATGAACATTCCCCATTCAGGGTTCTTCAATTTAGATGTTAATCCTGCTATGTTCCAAGAAAGTATTTTCACACTTGGGGTGTGCACTAAAGTGGCATGTGAGGGGGGGGTCGATGGTTATACTATCTGAAGTGGACTCTTTATGATAAAGTAAACTTGGGTTGGCATTTAAGTTATATGTTTTTTGGGTGATGGAAAGAGTTTTCCATCCTTATTTACTGATTTACTTGGGAGAGTGACAGCAAGGGATCTATTTGAATTCAATATGCCCTCAAGATCTTGATTTGGTTTATCCTCTGGTGAACTGCTTTTCCCCACCTCTAAAGGTTGAACTATGGTCTTAGATAGTGTTAAATAGTCACTCCTTTGAGCAGTCCCTCTTGTCTGTGTGGTATGCGTGAATGATTGATCTCTATCTTGTGTGGGGACTACCACTTTCGTTAGTCAGTCTCTGCCTCAAGGGGGCTAAACCTATTGTTCACTGGGATATTAAGAAATAGTGGAGTTGTTTGCGCCTGCAGAGGTGTGAAAAATTGGGTATTCTGGATTGTTGCCCACTTCGGGTAACGAGCTCTTCTGGACTCTTGTGGATACTGACCAAAGGGGTAGAAGTAACCTAGGGGCAATAGACTGATAGATCTCCCTGGCCTAGCTAGGTGATAATCTAAAAGATAGTTTACAATCCCCCTGTTCCTAAAATTAATGACAATACAGTCGCCAGCGATATCTTTGGGTCTCCAACCTACCCACCCTACCCTACGAATCATAATGATTTCCTCAATATCTCTATTGGAAAACTGTTTGTTATTAGTTAGCCAATGGATGCATTTGTTCTTCAGATCAAAATAGGATTCCCTAATGTCTTTCTTTAATTCAGGGACTCCAGCTAAAATGACTACGTAGGGGATTGATGCTGGGGGTAGATTAATGTGAGGAAGGGCTGTCCCTACCTCATGGGGTCCCTCCTGTGGCCTGCTCTTTTGCCTGACCCTTGCACCAGTGGCGGGGCTTTCAGAAGTTCCGACGAGCCCCCCAACATTGACCTTTTCTTCCTGTCCTCCCTGTTTAGGCTCCTGCCCATGAGTAATATTTCCTTTCTCCACCCCCTTCGGACTGCTGTGTTTCTTTCCCTCCTTCTCTTGGTTTAATTGTGGTGTTTTATTAGGAGGGAACGTGTTAACTTTTACATGCTGGGGGCCGGGTCTTATATGGGACAATGTGTTGACCGACTCCTTTTCTTTCAAGATCACCTCGGTCCTATCCACCCATCGTTCTACTAGTTTTGCAAGTTTAGCAACCCGATCCCATATATTTTTTAATTTGTCCCTCACTATGGTCCTTATTTGGACCTGCATGTCTACAACCACGTCCGTGACCCAGGTTGGCTGTTCTGGGCCTCCATTAGATAGAGGGCTGCGATCATTAGCCCTTGCGGCGGTAGAAGTCTCAGGAGCTGGAACTTTACGTTTAGACCCTCTAGAAGGAATAGCTTTAGTTTTCACGTTTTTTGGGCGGGCCCCCCCTGGGTGTACAACAGCCACCCTGCTTTCTACGGAGGGTCCTGTATCACATAAGGCGAGTTCCTGGTCCATGATATGAGGGGAATCTGTTAAATCAAGTGGACTAAGAGGTGCCGCAAGATTAGGTGTGAGGGATAGTTGCCTCTCAGTTAGTTCAATCTCGTTAGCCACTACGCCAATGGCTCTCTGGAGCATCCGGTCAATTGATGTCTGTTTGATAGAAGAGTCCGGCTGTACTGGGGCTGCATTTGGCTTCCCCACCCCGGCTCGCCTCCCCATATTTAAAGGAGGGATTAATTCAGAATTCAAGTATGGAAGAACAGGGGGCCTTATGTCACTGACCTTAATGAGGATTTGAGGGGGTCCACTCCCAGAGCCTGTTCTACTCCCCTTCAGGAGTTTAGGGGGGTGGCCCAGCCCAGCCTCTGCCGGCGTCTGACAAGCGCGGACGGGCCCGCCCTTGGCCCGGGCTTTGCCCGGGCACGCCCGCGTGCGTCCCGCGCTACAGGAGGGCTTCCCCGCTGATATCACGCCTCCAGGCGCCGCGATGACGTCCCCAGCAAGCGTCAGGCAGTGCCTGCTGGGGGTTGTAGTTTGGCCGTTGACGCCGTTGCCCTCGCGGCAGGCTCCTGATGGAATGCCCACGAGCCGTTCCCCTCACGGCTGGATGTCCGGCGGCAGCGGAGAGATGAGCGATGTAGAAGCCGTTCCCCTCACGGCACTGGCGTCCTCAGGTAAGCGTGTCCCGCACTACAGGAGGGCTTCCCCGCTGATATCGCACCTCCAGGCGCCGCGATGACGTCCCCAGCAAGCGTCAGGCAGTGCCTGCTGGGTTTGTAGTTTGGCCGTTGACGCTGTTGCCCTCGCAGCAGGCTCCTGTTGGAATGCCCCCGAGCCGTTCCCCTCACGGCTGGATGTCCGGCGGCAGCGGAGAGATGAGCGATGTAGAAGCCGTTCCCCTCACGGCACTGGCGTCCTCAGGTAAGCGCGTCCCGCGCTACAGGAGGGCTTCCCCGCTGATATCGCGCCTCCAGGCACCGCGATGACGTCCCCAGCAAGCGTCAGGCAGTGCCTGCTGGGGGTTGTAGTTTGGCCGTTGACGCCGTTGCCCTCGCGGCAGGCTCCTGATGGAATGCCCCCGAGCCGTTCCCCTCACGGCTGGATGTCCGGCGGCAGCGGAGAGATGAGCGATGTAGAAGCCGTTCCTCTCACGGCACTGGCGTCCTCAGGTAAGCACGTTGTAATATCAGGAGTCTTGTGTATGACGGTTATTGCAGTGCAACTCAAATCAAATGCCCTCACCTAACAGGAGGAACAGCAAAAACTTCTGAGGGAGTCTTCGAATGCCAGTCCTATTTGAAGCACCTAGGTTTGTTGCCTGTGTCTAGAATTTCCATATAATTAGCAATATGGGCCCATGTCTCGCAGATCTCTTTGACATGGAGCCAATCTCATTAATGAGGACTGGGACAAACTCCCCACCCCCTTGAAATGGAGTTTCTAGGAGAGGGAAGCAAGATGTCTGCTGCACAAAGGGGAAAGTCCAGAGGTAGTTTTGGTGACTTTAGAGACATCCTGCTGCCAAGTCAGACATGTTTCATGTTTTGTATTACTTCTTGCTCTTTACATAACTCTTGAAGCGGAGCCTGCGAACCGTGCGAAGCTGCCACTTTCATTCTGAAATTGAAAGCTGCTTTCACACACTGCTGCAGGTTTCGACCCACGAAGGGCAATTGCCACAGTAGATCTTAGGCTTTTAAACAATATTTTTAGATGCCTATTTATATGAACAACCTGTATGGAAGGGATGCCATCCTGCACAAAAACAATCACGTGAGCTGTTTTCCACTCTCTCTGTGTGCTGAATGCAGCACACATGGAAAGAGGAAAAAACAAGGAGAAATATAAGTATTTCTCCTCGTTGCGCCTCCTTACACCTCCCTCGGGAGGTGTAGGATTCTGATGCATTCCCAGGTTTACAAAATGCTGTAAATCTAGGAATACTGTAAAATCCATGGGTGTTGCGTGGGAACACCCACAACAACACCCATGGAATTCCCCTTTCCACAAAGTGCTGCGTGAAAAGGGGCTGTATTCACAAGGCCACGAAAAGCCAAGCAGGGTGGCTTTATGCGTTCTTGTAAATATGAAGCACCACACTGCCCCGCCAGTGCGTCAAAAAAAGTGATGCACCAGCGGTGCAAGGGGCTTGTAAATATGCTCCCGTATCTACAGAGATATCGCACTGTCCTGCTCTCCCATAGTGCTGGTACATAATCAGGTTGCCGAGCACCACAAGCATACCTTTGCACCACAGTGCAAAGGTGTCTGAGTGACTGTAGCATAGGTTTTGTACTGGATGGGTACCCTTCTAGTACGAAATACCATGCTTAGATTAACTTTAAAACTTTTCCCTCTTCAGATGTCTACTGTACAGTACAGCACACATGAAAAGTGGGAAAAGTTGAGAGATATAAAAGCATTTCTCCTTTTTAACGAATGCTTCAAAGTGGTATTAATTTTTGGTGCAAAACTCTGTCTACTTTTGTTTGTAGATAGGGTTTTTGCCAAAATCCATGGGTGGTTCATGGAAATCCATGGGTGGTTGATGGGAACGCCCATGAACCACCCATGCATGAAACACCACCTTGACACAGAGTAAAGCAAAGAGCACTTGGCGCTGCTTTGTCTTACTTTCAGACACATTTTCAGTGCATGTTTTGCGCTGGGATGTAAAGCCAACAAAAAACATTTTACACAATTCTGCGTCAGGACGCAGAGCAAAAGGTTTAGAAATCTGTCCGGAGGTGTCTAAAGTTCAAAGATATATTTCAGGAATTAGACAGAACAAGTCGGAAAAGAAGAGAGACAATCTGGGCTAACTGTTTCAGGCTTGTTCTGCTTAGCATTAACTCGGAGAAATTCCGAGTTCTATTTTTCACCTTCAGAATCCTCAAGTGGGAAAAACCAGGCGCTCGCCTCTGCCCAGAGCCGTCAAGATATGACCCCTGGTTCCCTAGTTCCAAAGCAGAGCTGGCGTGTCTCTAATATGCGCAGGGATTAATTTAACTAATCCTACGTGAGTATAAACGTATTCGCCTCCTCCTCAAAGTGCTTTTGTTCAGCTGAAGTTTCCCATTGAGCCATTGATAGTTTTTTTCTGCTTCAGTGCCCTTTAGGTAAAGGACACGATTCAATATTAGAACTGGAAGCGTTCTATTACTTTTTTTTCTTCTCTGCACGAGAAAAGAAAGAGAAAAGAGAGAGCGAAGAGGCGCAGATTCAAACAAATCGAGAGGCAGCAATTCTCCAGCCGCTGAGGAATGAGGTTTCATAGTCGACTGGCGAGGCCATTCATCTTAATCCACCCGGAAAGAAGTCTACTGTACTTGCAGTATTTCACAATCTAAGTACCTTCTGACAAATCTATTAATTATGCGCTCAAACAAATTATTTGCTGCCTGTAGAGGATTGCTACAGCAATTTCTTCTGAGCCCGAATGACTGTTCGTTTTTACCTATTTAACCCGCAGTTGCTGCGGATGCCTTTCCTGATAATTCGCGTTTATGAAATGCTGCCATATGTATGCCTTGGAGCCATTATACGCTGTAGGAATTCACGCATCTGCTTGCAACAGCTCAATCATGTCGGCCATTTTGATGTTCTGCATTTGAGAAAGTACTCCAAGGACAACTGCCCCACCTGGGACCGCATTACAGAAAATGAAATCCCTGCGCCAATGGCGCATGCTGCGATTTGCTCATGAGATGACTCATCATGATGTCACTGTTGTGCTGCAAGGTCCCTTCGGGAATACCAAACGCATGTATACACAGCAGCAGGTGCACATTGCAATATTGGAATTTGTTACAGTGGCGGCTCGCCGAGGGAGTGCAGCGGGGCGATGTCGCGGGGCGGGGGAGGGGCAGGGTGGGAGGGGGTAGTGGAGTCCGACATACGACGGACAGGAGTAAGGTAAGTAATTAAGTAAATAAAACAATTTACCTTGCGCGCGCTGCATCACCAACTCGGCGATGCAGCGCGCGCAAAGTAAATTGTTTTATTTACTTAATTACTTACCTTACTCCTGTCTGTCGTATGTCGGACTCCACTACCCCCCCCCCACCCTGCCCCTCCCCCACCTCACCGCCCCACAGCACTCCCTCGGCGAGCCGCCACTGCATTTGGATGTTCAACTAAGAAACTTATGCAAATAAGAAACGTTTTTCCCTTGCGCCTCCTACATTTTGCTAAATAGTGCACACTGGCAAAGAAGTTGTACTGATGCAGCTAAGAAACCTGCTTCATTTGCACAAATACCATATTACTAGAGAACACACACAGTCAAAGGGGTTGGGTGAGTGGCATCCTTAATAATTCCATTACTTACCAGCGTTAGAACATGGGGTTCCTTTGTCACTTACTCGTCACCACGACCTCCGTGTGCAAGGTCAAATCTTTTAGTTGTTCATTCTTTATTAAGTATTATATTCCAAGATTCATCGGAAAAGGTTAACAATTATTCAATCACCATTTAGTAATAAGATGGATCATTTCAGTGAATCACAAATAAGCATCAATAATGTAAATATAACAAGTGCGTTCCATTAAGAAACGTCCCTATTCTAAGATGAAGGCGGAAAAGGAATAAAAGTAGCAGTAAAGAAACTCTTGAAGAGTTCTGATGAGAGAATGGAGCAAAAGCATAAATCTAGCAGTGTAAGCTGGAAAGTATTCTCAGCTCAAATAACAGCAGATCAAGAAATAAACCAAGACTTCTCATAAAGAGAAGACCAGAAAACCAAGTACAGAGTCTCTTCTTAGAGAGTCAGGAAAAGGGAACACATCTAATGTGCTCTGCGAAAGGCTTCATGAAAGTCTCAATCAATCTGCCTCTCCTAGTCTAAGAACATGCACGTTACATTAATATTCTTTCTTCATTGTGTTGATTAATAAGATTTCAGCATGCTTCAGTGAACAGGTCTACTCCCCTTCTTTTCACCAGAGTACGATCGTCTTCTAACCATGTGTCCTTGAATGTTGCGGGCATATGCTTTCTTGTTTTCCAACACATTGTCGATGAATCATCCTCCCTGTTGTCTACATCTCTTGTGGTGAGAACATCACTATTAGTTGTCTAATCAAGATACGCTTTATTCGATTTAAAATGTTAAATCATAAAAGCACAATACATATCAAAAGCAACGTGGACGAACATGAAAATAAACTTAAAAGTTAAAATTCATTAACGACAGGTTAAAAATTACTAAGAAGTTTTAAAAGTAGCATGTGTTAAAAAATTGTAGTCAGTACCATAGTCTCACAGCAAAACACGACCCAAGCATCCAGAGAAAACATTTTCATTTTAGACCCGGGTCGGACCTTGCATTGTTTTCCTTGTTCTGACCACCCCTTTCAGATATTTCACAATGTGGTCAGTAACAATTTCATCGTCCAGGAATTGCAACTTAATAAAGGCAGGTCGACAAAGTCTCAGGCCTTGCAATTTCGGATAGGGTAATATCCACCTTTTCCTAAGTAAAATATAAAACTTGCAGAAGAATATAATGTGGATTGTTGACTGAGCTGAAATATCATCGCAAGGACAGGGACAGAGAGAATGTGACCAGTCATTTAACTGGGGAAAGGTGACCAGATTGTGAAAGTTACCTAAACGTAAGCGCGTCAGTAAAAGCCTGTCATAATTACCAAGGGTGAATAATAGATAGGGTTGTATCCCCGTCTGGGTCAGGAGCAGTTGGTTAGCTCTGACCGATGTTTTCATGATATTGGTGGATAACCTGATCAGCTCCAAATGGTTTATGATTAGTGCCTTTAGTTCCCTCCTCGTAATGAGAGACAGGCTGTCGGGATTGTCAAAAAACGCAGGGTGATCTAAATCATACATACATTTTTTAATATAAGCAAGCCAGGGGATGCATTTTACCTGTTGCAGGTTCAGGCAATCCCTAATTACGTCCCGATTAAAACCAGTGGTCGCACTGGTCCATACCTTGTGCCTCAACAAAATTGGCTGGATTTTAATGAAGTCGCACAGGTACGACAGCCCCAGTTCGGCATGACAAATGTACGTAGCCGTACTATTTGGGACAGCTAGGAGATTCCTCAGAAACCCGTTCTCTACTTGCTGAAGAGGCTCCACATTTACGTAGCCCCAAATGCCTGCTCCGTACAAAGCAACTGGGATACATTTAGCTTTGTATATTGTCAACAGGTCGTTTATAGGGCGCTTTCCCAACTTCCTGGCAAAATTAATCAAGGCACCAATAGCTTTAGCGAAGAGCAATTTCCTACAATTGACGGCTTTAGCCCAAGAACCCTTCTTGTGAAAGACAATTCCCAGGTATGAAAAATGGTCAACGAATTCAAGTTTCACGTTACTTGTTAAAATATCGCGACACTTGACACTGGGCTTGCTACATCTCATAATGAAGGTTTTGGAAAAGTTAACATTAAGATCAAGACTTAACATATAAGAAGCAAAACTAGTCACAATTCTTTGTAGGCCAATCGGGGTGCGGGCCAGCAGGACCGCGTCATTGGCGTATAACAGTGTACCAATTGGCCTTAATCCCACCCTGGGTAAGTCTGAGCATTCCCTAGATAAAGTATCACCAAGACTATTTATATAGAGGGTGAAAAGGAGGGGGGCCATGAGGCACCCCTGCCTTACCCCCTTTCTAACAGAGAAGCTATTGCTAATCTCGCCAGTTCTACCATAACGGACCCTTGCCCGAGCCTCTAGGTAGGACTGTTTTAAAAAATTGGTTAGTTGTGATTCCACTCCCATATCCTCTAAAATGCGCCAAAGTTTCTGGTGATTGACGCAATCGAACGCCGAGCTCAGATCGGCAAAGCACATAAAAAGACTCCCTTTTTTCGCCTGGGTATATTTTCCCATTATGAGACTCAGGTTCAAGCTCTGTTCCACGGTACCTAGACTGTGGCGAAATCCATACTGGACTTCTGATATAATGCCTGCGTCCTCCGCCCATGACTGCAATCTATTTAAAACAACACGCCCGGCCACTTTCACTAGGGAATCCAGCAATGAAATAGGTCTATAACAGGCCGGGTCGTTGCGGTCACCTTTCTTAAAGATAGGAACAAGAGTGGACTCTGTCCAAGTCGGGGTAAAGCCTTGCGTACAGCACACCCTCAGGACTAAGGTTAAAAATGGACCCCAGACTAAGGGACAAGATTTGTAAAGGTCCACTGGAATACTGTCTGGCCCTGGGGCTTTTCCACCTACACTTGGTTTAATAGCCAATATCACCTCATCCGCATTAAAATCAATGCAAATTGGAAGGTGACCTCCGGGGCCTGATCTAGGGCCCTCACAAGTATTAGAATTAGCATTACTGGAGTATAAACTAGAAAAATGAGACACCCATTGGTCCTCCCCAATTGAGTTTTCGAAACTTGGTGAGTTTTTAGGGGCCAAAAAAGGGGCGTTCACGGCCTTCCAGAAGCCTTTCATATCCTTTAGGGCAGATGCTTGCTTGAGGGCCTGCCACAATTCAGAACTGATGGCTTCTTTGCGTTTTTTAATAGACAACTTGTACGCCGCCCTAGCCCTTTTAATGGCTTCCTGATCTCTCTCCTCGGTACGTGCAGTAAGGATTTCAGAGCTGCATGTGCCTTGCTACACTGGGAATCAAACCACCCTACCTTACCATTGGGGCAACTTTTGGATTTAATTGTCAAATTGTTTTGAATGGCCTGCGAGATGTTATGGTAGGAATTACAAATATTTATATTCGTGGCCGACTCGTCAAGGCAAGTAAAAAAGTCTGTTTTGCACTTTATTAAAAGTGTCTTAGTTAGTTGCAAAGAATCCACTCCCGCCCATCTGATCGTGTAACCATTGGATCGATTAATAGCAATGTCTTGTAATGGCTCAGTGAGCATAGATCCAGTAGATAACACTTTGGATGGCAGGTCAATGGTGAGACTAATGGGAAAATGATCACTAAAAGCTACTGTATGTGTTTTTAAATTGAGTATTCTATAGGCGTATCTATTAGATATTAAAAAGAAATCAATAGTTGAAGACAACACGCGACCATTAAAAGTGCTACAAAACGGTATGGGTGGGGAACAGAGATCGCTTGCAAAACCCAGGTCCATGGAATATTTAATCAGATTTAGCATGTCCCCAGCTGGGGAATGCGAGAAATGGGAGATGTCTGTATCGTCATCTGATGATAGTCCACAATGTCCCCCGTTCGCGTGGGTACAAGGGCCCACATTAAAGTCCCCTCCCCAAATTATACAGAGATCTTTATTTGTATTCCTGTAGGCAGTACCCAAGTCCTCCTGCAACTGCCTGGTAACTTCCCTCAAACACAAGGCAGGGATGTTGTTATAAAAGTTTAGAAGGACAGTGCAATAAGATTTATCAATGTGAATTTTTTTTAATACCTGATAATAGGTATTAGATACCACCAAGGCCACCCTACTTACATTCAGCCTATGGGATATAAAAGTACATAAACCTCCCTTATTCCTCCCGTGACTGGAGGGCACAGCCGGAGTACAGAAAGTTTTAAACCTATTTATGTGTAAAGTTTCAACTGCCCAGGTTTCTTGCAGGCATAGGATATCAAAATCATAAATAATTTTAAGCCAGTCAGGATTGGACAATTTGGTAATTAAACCTGCCACGTTCCATGAGAGCATGTTCAATAAGCTAGACCTAGGATCACCCTTCATTACACACCCGGTGTGGGTACTGTCCACAGTAGGGACAGTAGAATTGGGGGTATTATTAATTATAGGATATACAGGGTGGGTGTCTACGATAGTTGGTAAAAGACCCAGCTTATTAATGCCAGATGCAAAGTAGTCCTCAACTATTGTTCTGTCAGGCTGAACATCACCGAGTAACCCCATACAATGAGGAGTAGAATTCTCCCCTAAGGCTTCAATGTGTCTTATGACATGTTGATTAAACTCCTTTCGGTCCGTAGATGACAATTTTAAACTGGGCAGGTAGGTCTCTATGATCCTGCTTTGAGCAGCGGGACCGGCAGTGGAGGTGAGTCAATCTATGTCTTCTAGAGACGGGAGTATATCAAATCTATTGTGTAAAGGAAGACTAAACTGGTGGTGGATGTTGGAAGTTATAGATCTCTGGTGGGAGGGCTGGTAATGTTGGATCCCTGGGGGCAGAAATAGCCTAAGGGCAGAACATTTATCCCTCTTAGTAGTACATGGTCGCTACCTAGACTGTATAAAATATCGCGTACCAATTTTGGTGATTTAAAAGTGAGGACAATACAGTCCCCAGAAAGTGTTTTCTCCCTTCTCACCACCCATCCTATTCTTCTCACCATTTTAAACTCGCTAAACAAGGCCTCCGTTAGTCCGGTTTTTGTCCCGAGCCACCAGGGAGCCTTATTTCTCAGTGCCTCCCATGATTCGTTTGCCTGAGGAGTGAGAGGCGGTACATTTGCCAGAACTATGGTTAATGGGGTAGCCTCAAGGGGCAAACTCAGCCTATCTACCTCCCTATCCCTAGTAACTATGGGCGGAATAGATGACAAAGCGGTGGCACAGGGCTTGGCATGAACAGGAGCTTGATTATATGTTAGACCCGTAGTAGACTTAGGGCCTATAGGCGCTGTGTCTAATGCATGAAGGGACTTAGTCTGGGGAACTGGAGTTGAAAGACCACCATCAAATACTAGATGATTATGCACGGGATCAGTGGCGCATGCTCCATTATTTTGTAACAAAACCTCAATAGCCGTTATCCTAGCCAATACTTGTTCTAAAGAAGCTATGGCTTGGGAATGAGGTACTACAGGGCTCAGACTCTCCCCGGCAAGCTGTCGCGGCCCCTTTGAGCTAGACATTTTGCTTAGGATGGAGTCCAAACAATCTAGACGACCCTTTAAAGGAACAAGGCTGTTATCAATCAAGTCTTTCATTTGTACACAGAATGAGTCCAAAATGGCCCTCCCCCCACAGTTTAGCACAGTGTGCCCAAAAACATTACATGCAGGAGGGACAACATCAGTTTGTGTGCTGATGGTACGATTTTGGGGGACCTTGGGATTATTTCGACAAGGTCGCTTCTGCTGTTTGGGTTTGGGTTTTAGGGTGCCTGCCCCTCTCCTTCGCTTCCCTGCGGGCTCACTTGACTTATTCTCAATATCCATAGTGAGAGGAGTGATAGTCCGTGACCTTGTTGCTATCGCCAATCCAGATTGCAGGTCCATGGAGGATGTGTCAATGTCAATATCCAAAGGGGGCTGGGGCTGACCTTGGTTGATGGGAGGCGAGCAAATCAAAGGAACATCGCCCGAGCCAATGGGACCTAGGGATAAACACCCTTGCAGAGATACCGGGTCTAAAGATAGGCGCCTTTCCGTTAGTTCAATCTCGTGGCAAAGCATGGATTCCGCCCTCACGATGAAAGCGTCCAGGGTGCCCGCGACACCCTTGCGTTTACTTATATTGGCTGACAACTCTGGGCAGCAACGAGAAGTCTTTTGACCCGTAGAGGAAAGAGAAAAACTGGATACTTAATACTGACCCACCCAAGTATAGCGTTGTTAATGGGAAAAAATGACAATGTGGAAATAAAAAACTTAATGTTTTTGAATCGTAACAGTACCTTGGTGGCTGCCGACCAGTGAGGTCGCTATGGACGTTGGAGGGGATGCCCAGCCCAGCCTCTTCCGGGCGATGACGGGAAGGACGGGCCCGCCCGCGCGCGTCCCGCGAAGCGGGAGCCGTAAGTTACTTTATGTGCCTCCGGGCGCGCGAATGGTGACAGCGCCTCCAGGCGCGGAAGCAGGGCAGTCTGGGGGCTGAAGTCCCCTCTGGTGCAGCAGGAGCCGGTGCCATTGCAAAGATGCGCGGGTCCCACGAAGCGGGAGCCGCGAGTTACTTTATGCGCCTCCGGGCGCGCGAATGGTGACGGCACCTCCAGGCGCGAAAGCAGGGCAGTCTGGGGGCTGAAGTCCCCTCTGGTGCAGCAGGAGCCGGTGCCGGTAAAAAGATGCACGTCTAATAAAACAAATGTCTATTCATTAACTAATAAAGAGCAGCTTCCAAGATTGCAACGTCTGCAGAAAAAAAAGAAAAACATCTTGCACAATGGTTAATATAAAGGGAAAAAAGCATTTCAGTATTAATGGGCTTTCACATCATAGCATGGTGCTCTAACATATGTCAATTTAAAAATGAAATCTTGGCTTTATTTCTAGGTTACAGGCCTATAGGTTCTAAATATGTTTTCCTATTATAATTTTTGCATTAAACATTTCTCATATGTAAAGTCAATTCTGCACATTGTGTTATTCAATAAAACATTTTGTAAATAATCAAATTCACCTTAGCACCGGTAAATGCCTGCTGTGAGTTAATGTGCTTCTCGTCAATCGGATTTCCTGAAGTCTTACGTCCTCTGGATAGAAATTGGTAATGCACTCTTGATATCTAGTGTTGCCGAAATGGAGTTCTGCGAGTCTAGCTCACTTGCTGGGAAGACTACTTCCATGGATAAGGGAAACTTTTTCTGCACCTTTTACCTAAACGTTGGATTAAGTGGGCCAGGTCCATCTGTATCTAAGACCCGGTAGTAATCAAAACCAGACATTGAAACAGATTCCTATTGGGCTCTACATTCATGTCTTTAACTGTAATTGCAAAAACACAGATCGATTTTTGAATAATTAATGTAAAAACATTAGGATAATCAAAGTCAGCGATTTAGTTCCTGTTTATATTGCACGTTTGACTTACTCCTGCATTCCCTAAGAGTGTTAGTTATTTCCAGGATGTTGATTTTTGTATTTTTTCCATGCAGCATATTACTCTTGTATAGTGCTCTATCTTAAACAGCTATCAATCTTTGACAAAACCAATAGTCCTGTCCTGCCAATTGTTGTTTTATATGTCGGGATGGCATAATAGAACATTCCTGGAGTTCATAGATACCGGTTGGGTAAACACACTATGGAAATCACAGAAATATAGTTTATGCGTTAAAGCCACACCTTTTATTGCATAAGCTATGCCCCTTTTAGTTTTTTCATTCACACTTAAAACCCTGTCTAAGAACCACCCAATCTGGAAGGAACTTCAGGTAAGGATAGTTAACTACCAGAGATCCTAGCTCTCTAGACTTCTAGCTGAAGTTTTCGCAATTAAAAAAACATTTTTGATAAGACCCCTGCAATATGGGCCTTTTCTAAGAGCTCAAAAGGTGACTTCTGCAGCCATTTCAGAACAATTGATAAATCCCATTATGACATTGGAGCTGGAATTACTGGATTCCTTAATCTTAAAAGCTTTGCACCCAGTGGAATTATTTTCGATATGTCCAATATCACTTCTCTGATGCTATCATTTCTGACCTCTGGGCCGCCAAAGTAGCTGGTGCTAGACCGAAGAAAAACACATCTCTTAGAAATTCCAAAATTTGGAATGCGTTACATGTTTTTGGATGTATAGGTTGGGAAGTACCCAATTTTTCAAAGTGGGAACAATGTTCAGAGAAGGCCTTTATATTTCATACTTTTCTTTATGCCTAAATGTCCTGCGCAATCCAGTAGAGCATCCTGGGGTTTCCAAACCTGCCCTTTCAATCTCGATACTACAGTTGTTTGTGAGAAAGGAGTGAAAATTGAAGAAAGGGAGGCTCTAGCAGGAGTTGATGATACTGATCTCTTTCTAAGTGTTTCAGTAGGGGAAATCATGGCCTGTGAGGTCACAATGATGCAATAAGAACTACTTCCACATCCTCCAATTAAACCTTCTGCTAAACTCGGGGTAGTAATCGAATTAGGGAAAATGCATAGAGCAACCCTCTGGGCCAGGGTATCGAGAGTGCATCTGCTGCCCATACATTGTGATCCCACCTGTCCGAGCAATAAAGAGGTATTAGTGCATTAGTCTGGGATGCAAATAGATGCAACTATGGAGTCCATCAACCCCCCCTCCCCCCCAAATGCCTCTGTACTGAGATGAAATGACACAAAGGCTGCTCTGTTGTGGCTCAGACTGTCCACTTGTATTTTGTCCTTGCTGGAGATGAACACTGCTTTGAGCGATAATACATTGGTCTCTTCCCAAGAATAACATTTTTCTGCTAGCACTGTCAAAGATCTGTTTTTGATACCTCAAGCCCATTGAGGTAACTTTTTGCCACCTGAATGTCAGTTTTTAATAGAATCATCTTCTGATAAAGATTCTAGGAGAACCACTGCAGAGCATACCATACTGCTTTGAGCTCCTTCCAGTTTAAGCAGCAGGATGTTTCTGATATCAACCACCTCCTGCTCAACTCCAAATGTTTTTTGGTTCCTCCCCTATCCCCTATCCCATGCACTTGCATCTGGTTTCACTACAATGGGACTGGGAAATTGTTGGATGGTAAATTGGGCCCAGAGGGGGATTGTTAATATAGGATGCTTTTATACAAAGCAGGGCTTTACATCTTTTGAGGAACTTAAAGGGAAGTTTAGTTTAATGCATAAAGAATGTTTTAAGTTTCTCCAAATTAGGGATTTCCTGCTGAAAAAATGAACAAAGGGGAAGGAGCTAAAAAGAACGAGATAGTGGACAAGCTGCAACAGGTGGTCTCTCCCCGTATTGGCACAGTATATAACTTCCTGAATACATTCAAGGCAGATGATATGGATAAAATTGCAGAAAAATGGGAAAACAAGTTAAACGTTCCGGTAGAGGCAGTTCGTCATGCCTTCTCAGTGGCTCAGGATGTCTTAATGTCTGCTAAGCTTCAGGTTCAATTTTATAAAACATATTTTTTTCTTAACTATACACCAGATCGGATTGCCAAGTGGGGTACAGGGAAGGGGACCCAATGCCCGCGGTGCTCTATATCCAAGGCCGATATTATTCATGTGTTTGCAACCTGTAATGCTCTTACAGGGGTAATTGGACAGATTGAAGGTTTTTTAAGAGATGAGTTGAGAATAGAAACAACTATAACGCCGGGTCTAATTTTACTGGGAATCAACGAAAGTTGCACGGCTGAGGAAGGTAGGGGGTTGATGAGCATTGCTATGACTATATTCCGGCTGAGTATTGCTTCAGCATGGCTGGATGTAAATCCCCCTCCTATCAGCAATGGTTGGCCAGGCTGCTCGCAGCGTATAAACTTGAGAAATGCATCTATGCGCGTAAGGGTGAGAAAGAAAGGGGGCAAAATTTGGAAACCCCTTGCCACTTGGATAGAGCAAAAGGAAGGATCTGCTTGAAGGAGATGGGTAACGATGAGGTACAGGCAATGTATCTAGTTGAAATGTTAAATGGGTATACAGAAGGGAGTCTAACTTGTATAAATGAATTGTGATGGGTGTAATTGAAATGTATTATTTTTTTATTTTAATTTGGGTGATTATGTCTACTTACTTACAGCTTCGGACGGCTCCTTTATTTTGTATGATACTGTACTGTACTTTCATCCTTCTGTAGGGTGGGGGGAGGAGAGGGGACTGGGTTCAGGGAATAAAAGTGTAAAAACTCAATAAAGATATCTAAAAAAAAAAAAAAGGGACTGGGAAATTGAAAGAATATACCCTTCCTCAGATTGTTTGGATCTTACCACCATTTCAGTTTGTGATTTATCTCTTTTATGACTGGTATAAGCCTCTTGTAGTTCTGGGTCACTGGGGACCAGTGACTGAGTAGGTGGTTTTAAATGGTGTTGATCCATGGGACTAACATGGGACTAGCATTGTTGTAGAAGACATTAGTTTCTGAATCCTGAGCCAGAATCTTGCTACACTTGAGGAAGTGATAAGAGATTGTACAACAGAGTGTAAAGGTTCTGCAATCTAATTTCTGGTAGAAACACCATCCCTGCTCTGTATTCTGATTTGCCCCAATTAAATTGTTCCTTCTTGTGGGCTATAAGCTGGACTTCTGGTGATTGATAATTAGACCTAACTTCTGAAGTGTTGCACACACCTGCTCCATACTGGTTTGCACCTTCAAAAAAAGAACAAGAAATAAGCCAATCGTATAGGTGAAGACAAATTAGAATACCTTGCAACTACAGATATTGCATGGCTGGTGCTAATACCTTCTAAATGTCTTCATAGAGGACAACAGGCTGACTAGTAGGGCTTTGCAGTGGTCTTCCCCTATTACAAACCTGAGGTACTTCTAGATATGATGGCTGCACCAGTATATGGAAGTAGGCGTCCTGCACGTCTAGTGATGTCATAAAATCTCCTCTTTACAACAAAGGAATCATAGATTGCAAAGTAAGCATCCTGAATGAGGTTTTAGCGGCCATATTTGTTTACCTTTTTTTAAGTCCCGAATCAGTTTAAATTTTCCCACTGGAGTAAAATTCAAACTTCCTCTGCAAGGGAGATGCTGGTATAATTATCCCTTTATGCAGGAAGGCTTGAATTTCTGACAAGATTCTTGGCACTTTGATTCCAGCTTGGGAACTGGTGCCTTGATGAAGTGGTCTGGTGGAGAGACATCTTTGAATTCTATGGAATATCATTTGTTCCCTATCTTCAGGACCTACTCAATCTGAACACTTTCTTTTCACTCCGGATAAAAGTTTGG
Source organism: Calotriton arnoldi (assembly GCA_963921515.1). Taxonomy (NCBI): domain Eukaryota; kingdom Metazoa; phylum Chordata; class Amphibia; order Caudata; family Salamandridae; genus Calotriton; species Calotriton arnoldi. The sequence continues at coordinate 4,408,946 of CAWUFW010000339.1, forward strand.
TATTCTGCCACCGACTTGATCCACCACATAGTCAGGCTGTAGGGTTTTTCTGGAAGGAATTTTGCTGTGACGTTTTGAGTCTTGTAGTTTCAGAGTTGTTTTTCTCTGTATGGAAGACTTTTCCTCAATAGCTCTGAATGGATATAGTATTTTTCTTTCCTACGCTGCTTTCTTCACCATATCATTCAATTGAATTACATTCAATGTTTGAGAGAATTCTTTTTCAAAATAGTTCTAGGGGGCATTTTTTTGTTAGAAATCTGAGACAAGACACTTCATCTATGCTTTTCCACTCTTTAAGTCCAATGTTTTTCCCTCCTTCATGGAAAGGCAAGGTTTCTACTTAGGCATGACTCCTTATACTGCGCAAAAAACTCTTCATTTTGCTGTTGTGGCTTTTGCTCAAATATTAGCACATCTCTCATGTGCTTTAACAATTCTTGTAATTGGTGCCTTTGCATATTTTTGCCTCAAATGCCCTTCCTCCAAGTTCTCATCAGTGTCTAAACGTAGCCTCTGCCTTTTTGCCTGAGGCTCTTGCATTGCAGTGTTTGCTGCTTCTCTTATTGCTCCTTAGAGATCATTCTCATGTCTTCTGCTTCCACCTCCACAGACTGGTATGTGCTCTTCCTCTTCTCTGCACACTTTGACAACTCCATGGCTGCTACAATGTAGCCTGACTGAGTTCAGGCTTTGTTTACATAGGGTCTCTTAGCAACAACCCTCATTTCATTAAATGAGAGCTGCTGCTAAAGATCCCTACGGTGATTGCCTAATCAAAATGGATGCACCTGCACTCTGAATGACTAGGGATTGCCACCTACCGGGCAATCACAATGTGAAAGCAAAGCACCTTAAACCACTCTCTGCATCAGTCTCGCATGAGAGAGTGGAGCATGTCTTGCATGGCTGCACCTTACGTTTCAAGGCGCATACAGTAAACAGGAGTAAAATGTAATAAAGAAATGCAAGTTTTCCACCTGAAAAACATGCTTGTGATATATTTACAAAAAGAAAGAAGGTCACCATAATGGGAGGAGGAGTCCTTTTTAATAAAAATGTATAAAGTATTTTTATTGGTATTTTGCAATATTTCAATGAGCATTTAATAACATACATTACTTCATGTATATAACTAAGTGACAGGTGGTGGTTACATCACGGCTCAAAGGTGCAGGGCTATATATACAATAGTGGAGTCCAGACCTGGCTCCAGCTGCTTCTTGTACCAACTAAATATACAGTAGCACCCCTCAAATAAAGGCATCGTTACATCGTCACCAACCTCTGGCAGTGACTACAGTTCCTAGTACTTGTTCCACTAACACTTGAGCACAATAGCTTGACCATGGGGATGTCCATCAATGATCCAAGATACAAGCATAACAGTCATACATATCAAGATGCTGCTTCTATTAGCTAAATAAGAGAAAAAATACAACAACAACATCCTTATAATGAAAGGAATTACCAAAATGAAAGGAAGATAAAGAAGTAAATAAACCGTGTGCAGAGGGGGACTATAGATCACATCCAGTATAGTTTGTATAGGGGGGAATCACAGAGTAAGTGAACCACTCATCAAAGTGAAAGAGCATGGGGCACGAGGCTCCCAACTAATGTCGGAGCTACCATGCCTGCACCGCCGATCTAAGCCCAATAATTTCCCATAAGGCTACCAGTCGGGTCTGCGTTCAGGGGTCTCCCGGGGTCCACTAACGTCTGCCCCCTGCACACTTCCAGGGCGAGACCCCCGGCCAGGGTCTGAGCCAGTCACCTCGGACGTAGCGTCCTCAGGCGCTTCCCAAACTGCCATCACTTCCCTCCATTGACCAGCTATTGGGTGCTTCCTCAGGCCCTTAGACTCTTCCCAACAAAGCGCTCTACCTTCTGCCCCAGCCCACATAATGACATCTCTGTTCCAGGCCTCAAACTGCGGCCCCCTCGGGGACTTCCACTCTATCGCTATCCTACGTTTAGCCAGGCCCAATGCAAGGTCTATGAGTCTGTTCCCAACCTTGCGTTTGGGGGGTCTGGGAAAAAGACCTAGCAAGCACGTCAGTATTGTGGGAGGCAGCTCCCTACCCAGCACCTCCTTGAGCTTACCCAGCACAGCCTCCCAGAAAGAACGCAAGCTGTGACAGTCCCAGGTCATATATGGCCAAAGTCCGCATCCGGGTGCACACATCTAGGGCACGGGCGAACTTCTCCCCCATACGTCACATTAAGGTGGTGCGATGTCATGTAAACCATGTGGGTATAGTTGGACTGTATATATTTCAGACGTGTGTTGCGGGAAACCTTCTTAGGGTAATGCAGGACCCTACGCCACTCCGCGTCAGTAAGCTCTTTGCCCCTGAGTTTATCCCACTTAGCCCGCAATCCGCTTAAAGGCCCCACATATACTGATTGCAATGCAACGTAAAACCATTTAACAAGGTGTCCCGTCGTCCCCAGTGTGAACAGAGCATGTAGCACTGGGTGTGTCTCCGGCTCGTCCCTCCCTTTATTCCATAACTGCGTGAATGTACGGGCCAGAGCCTCATACTGCAGGAACTGACCCGAGTGAAGACCGCAGCCCTCCACCATCTCCTCGAACGGAAGCAGAGATTTATCCAAGAAACAGTCCCCAACGGTATCCAAGCCTGCCTCATTCATGAGTGAACAATTGGCCCGGTGGACTAAGGTTTGGGGGTTCCCATGCGGCAGTCCTACGAGAGGTAGCGTAGGGGTGTATTTGGCGGCATGCCGCCCGTTGCCCTGGCACCTCCTCCAGGCTTGGAAGGCCGTGCGCTGCAGCAGAGAGCACTACGGGGTTGGCATTGCCGGAATTAATAATTTTGCCAGCACGAGGTTGGGGTGGGATTCCGGGATTGATAGACATGTGCCTTCCTCATTCACTCCCTCCACCCATTGTGCTAGCCACTGCAAATGTGCAGCCAGCATGTATAGCTTGAAGTTCGGCACCCCCAACCCCCCCTCAGACGTGGGGTGCTGTAGCGTTTTGAGAGACACCCTAGCGCGCCCTTCTCCCCACACCAGATCTCGCAGTAGGGTATTCAAGGGGCGGAACCAACTACTGGGCATGAGGACCGGGAGGTTGACAAAGAAATATAATAAGCGTGGTAACATGACTATTTTTGAGAGGGAAACCCTGGCCATGATGGGCAGTTGCAGGGTCCGCCAAAAGTGCACACAGGAACGCAGTGAACGCAGAGCTCTACCTAAATTTCCTTCCTTCAGGTCCTCGAAGGAGTGAAAAATGTGCATGCCCAAGTATTTGAAAGTATGCTGGGCCCATGATGTATCAGTAATCAATGCCTCAGGCCGGTGCGTGGGGACAGCTATAGGGAACAAGTAAGTCTTTGTTTTATTGACTCGGAGACACGAGAGGCACACAAACTTATTTAGGATTCGCATGGCCGCTGGGGTGCCCGCCACTGCCCTTGACAGGTAAATCAGCAAGTAGTCAGCATAAAGGGAGATATGGTGTAACCGCCCGTCAACAGTCAACCCGATCCCATCCCCACCCCGCCGGAAACTCTCGGCCAGGGGTTCGATTGCCAGAGCAAAGAGAAGGGGCGAAAGGGGGCATCCCTGTCTAGTTCCATGGGATATCCTATACTGCCTGGAGATTGTCTTACCGGTTTTAACCCTCGCCGTAGGAGCAGCATACAAGAGCCGCACCCACTGCACCCATTCCTCTCCCAGTCCCATACGCAGCATCACCTCAAACAAATACTCCCACCCCACCGTGTCGAAGGCTTTTTTGAGATCAACAGAAAGCACTGCTGCCTGGCTTTTGGTTGGGGCCTCGGCATAATATAATACAGAGTAAAGCCTGTGAAGGTTGTATGAGGTGTTGCGGGCAGGAATAAAACCATTCTGGTCAGGCTGTACTAAGGACTTCATGTGGGTGAGTAATCTCCTGGCCAACACTTTGCTTAGAATTTTAAAGTCCATGTTGAGCATGGAGAGAGGCCTATGATCCTTGACACCCGCACCAGCCTGTTTGGTTTTCGGGAGAGAGATCACCAGGGCCGACTGCGTGGAGCCAGGCAACTCCCCAGAATCATACGCGGCCGCGTACAGCCTGACCAAATGCGGCACTAATAAATCTGGAAAGTGTTGGTAAAACTCTGCCGGGAGGCCGTCTGGCCCCGGCATTTTGCCAGGCGCTAACGCGCTAATAGCAGCTCTTACTTCCTGCATGTTTATCGGTTCCCTCAGTTCTACCCGGGCCTCCTCTTCCAACACACGGAGAGGAAGAGGCTCCAAAAACTCTCGAATGCGCAGCCGGGAGGCCGCGGCTGGGGCTGAATACAACTGCTCGTAGTATGTTAAAAAGGAATCGTTGATCGCATCCGGAACATACACCACTTCCCCAGTGTCTAAGCTGATTTGAGTGATTGGGGTGCCCCCCAGCTCAGGTCTGATCAGCCTTGCTAAGAGTCGGGCCGCCCTCCCCTCCTCCCTCTGCACTTTATCCAAATAGGCCTTATGGTTGTAGCATCGCAGCCGCCCCAACGCATCGTTATACTTTGCCCGCACCGACAGTAGAGTCGCCCGGGCCATTTCGTCCATGCCCTGAACGTTGTCTAGTCTGTGGATGCTCCCCTCCAAGTCTAAGATTTCCTGTCAGAGTTCTCTATGTGCCACAGTGGCCTGTCCCATGCAATGGCCACGCACAATGACCTTAAACGCCTCCCACTCTACTTGAGGTGAGGATGCAGTGTTTACGTTGATGGGAAAGTACGTGTCTAGGAGTGCATTTAAAGAAGCGCGAAAAGGGGCATCCTCCAGCATTGCAGGATTCAGTTTCCAGGTGGGTATCGGGGGTCCCCCTGCGACGTCGTTGTCTCGGGCGTTTCCCAAGTTCCGTGCCCTTCTGTGTGGTAGACCCAGGGCCCTTGCCCCGCGGTGCCTCCCCCCTGTAAACCTCCAACCCGTCCCAGGCGTCTTTAGGACTGTCGAAGTAGTGAGTGTTCCCTTCAAGCATTATTCTCAGCCGGGCCGGAAACATCAGGGAGTATTGGAGGCCTTCCTCCCTCAGCGCCTTCTTGACCTCCAAATATGAGGCCCGCTTTCTCTGCACCTCCAGTGTGTAATCCGGGAACAGAGAGACTTTACTGTTGTCTAAAAGGAAGGGGCCCTCTGTTTTCGCCTTCTGCAGGAGGAGATCCCTGTCCCGGAAATGGAGCAGACGGGCCACCACGGGCCGCGGAGGCCTCCCAGGAGCCAGTGGTTTGGCCGGTACTCTGTGAGCCCTTTCCAGTGTATAAAAAGTGGACAGGCCCTCGGGTGCCACCCGAGTTCTGAGCCAGTTCTCCAAGAAAGCCACCATGTCACCGCTCTCTGACCCTTCCGGCAATCCCAGGACCCTGATGTTGTTCCTCCTATTGCGCCTTTTGGCGTCCTCGGCCCTTCGCTCCGGCAGGCACACTCTGTCTGTAAGGGCCCCCATCTGGTGCTCCAAAGCCTTCTGAGCTAGCGCCAGTTCCGCAACATTAGGCTCAGTTTCTTTAACCCTCTCTGGCAGCTTCTTATGTTCTTCCCGCAGTAGGCCCAGCCCCACCGCAACCATACTAATGTCCTGGTGAAGGGTGGCCTTTGTGTCGGCTATGGCCTCTAAGATTTTACTGAGTTGTTGCTGCACCGGATCCTCAGGGGTAAGCTGCGGCTGTTCCTGGGCACTGTCCTCCGGGTCCTGAGGGGTCCCTGTCTGTCGGCCCCTGAATTTGCCCATCGTGTCAGCGGCCAGCCGGGCAGATCAGCGCCCACCGCAGGCGATTGTGTAAGGAGGATAAGGCACTCTACAGCCTGGGTCCGGCAATGGGCAGGGATTCGCTGTCCCGGGCAGGGCCGCGCCACTGCTTGTTGAGGCAGGCCCGCCTGACACTCACCCCATTGGGCCGATAGGCTGAACTGTGTACGGCGGGCCCTGTTCACTGCTCCTCCCCAGGGGCAGCTGCTCCACTCAGGTCCCACTGTATTTCCCTTTGTCTGCTGAGGTCGTGAGCCAAGGAGCTCCCTAATCTATGGGCCTGGGCGGCACAACCTTCAAGCCCCCAGCTAAGGCCCAGCACCTGCCTCTCTCCAGCATCGCACCCAGTGGTGTCCCTGTCGGTGCTCCGCCCCGGTCACCTGATGAAGGCCCGGCCCCTGGCGGGGACCAGTTCGTTTGTGGCCAAAGACTAAGCACCAGATCCTGCAGGCCCACCGGCAGGCACTTAGACGCCGTTCAAACAGGCCGCTTCCAGCTTCCCAGCGCGTCCGTCTCCACGTGCTGCAGCACCCACAGTTTGGGCCAGGGGGGCCACCACGACCCCCTGCTCCACCTCCAAGCCGGACCCCGGGAACTCCGCCAGCCAACTCACCCCTATGTATTCACGCGGGGTCCCAGGCGCTGATGCGCTGTCTCCAGCCGGGGCCCCAGGCTCCGAGGGTGCCCAGTCACAATCCGGGGCTCAGGGGGCAGTTCATTGGCGGAGGGGGCCCCCCAGCATCAGGGCCCAGCCAGGCCACGCACCAGCCAGCTCACTCACCAACCAGAAGACCCGCGAGGGGGGGATCCCCCTGCGATGTTCCAGTGGCGGACGGTCACGCCTCAAAGACTCAGCTGCCTCCACTCAGCAGATATAGAGCAGCACGTTGGCCAAGACTGCACCCCAGGCCTCCCAGGTCGGGTCGATGCCAACCGCCTCTGCGGTCCCGCCGGGGGTCTCAATGTTGCTGCTCCTGCCGGCCCTGCTCCACGCACCTGGTCTCCCTCAGCTGCGCTCGGTGGTAGTTGTAATCTAGGGCAGGGGGGGCGCTCAAGTAATGGATGACGCTGTGGGGCTCGTCTCTCAGGGGTCTCCAACCAGCCCCCGGGCCATTGACCCATGCGGAGCATCCGGATGCCGTCGCGCCGTCTCCAGCCGGGGCCCCACGCTCCCGGGGTCGCGCAGCTGTTGTCTCCGTCCCAGGAGGTGATTGTATGGGACTGGATGCGTCCCCGCACCAAGGCTCGGCAAGCCGCGCCCAAGCTGCTATTCACCTCCGGCCGGCAGGCGCTGCACCAAGGGCCCACCTATGGTGCACCACTAACGTTCGGGTCTCACCCCCAGGCCCCTGCATCTGTCGCGATTTCAGAGACTTCCGCAGCCGCTCCTGCTGCGTCGCCCTGCATGCACTCCCGATCCCGTGGGTGGCGGCGATCGCCCATCCAAGTCCTGGTTCCACGCCCACAGGGATAACTCGGGCACCTCGTCGTCGTTCACGGCCGCCATTAGCCCGGCCTCCACCGCAGGCCACGCGTAGCCGGGCACTTTTGCCGGACTGCTGCAGTCACCAGATCTCTGGAGTCTCCCTGGCGTACCCCACGGCACACGGGCCGCTGAGAGGCTGTTGGGAGCCTCACCATTCGCCCCCGGCTGCCTGTTTCAAGAGGATTGAGTGCGGGCTGGCGCGGAGCTCCCGGCTCACGCGTCTGCCATGATCCTCGGCTTGGCCACGCCCCCAGGAGGAGTCCTTTATAGCAATAGTAAAAACTATAAAAGGACTTAAAGCTCAAAAAAACAAAAGCCCTTCTTATGGGGCTGTCTGGGACGGGACCACATAAATGTGTGATAACTGCGAGCATATACAAAGGGGTAATGTGCTCCATCCCAGGAGGTAGTGCACATTTAGCATGTTTTCCCTATTGTGCCCTTTTACAGCCATCCTAATGCTGGCGGATGCTCCCATTCTAAATGTATACTGTGGATGTCACTCTGCATTTAGAGGGTAGACCAGTAGTCAAAGTGTGGGGGGGTCTGAAGGGCACGATGTGCCCATACATTTTTAATTTTAGAAAAATAGTTCCCCTACTTTTTCTTTAAAAAAAAAAAACCACCCTAGGATTGCTAATTCTGACAGTTGAAATGTTTCAGCTGGAGTGGAAGGCAGGGAGCCTCCTGTGCTGTGAAACCAAGGCCGGGATAGACAAAGAAACACACCTTCTTGCCGGGGTGCCTGTTTGCCTGAAAGAAGAGTAAATGTGCACAAATGGTCAATCTGCAAATGTAGAGGGTGCTCGGGAGCTGGTATTGGCTTTCATTAAAGGAATCAGTTGAAGCTTCTTGATGACACACATTTATACTTTTTGAGAGATTTTGTAAGGGAGCTACCAGCTAAGCTGTAAAGTGTGGGCTTTTAAATGACAGTTATAAAAACAATTGCACTGCGTACAGGCTGGTTATTACTGAAATCTATATTTTGGAAGCACTTTTTTATCTTTAATCTTCTTGCACATTTTGTAGCAGCCTCTCTTACATGCTCACTGTGCTTCCTGTCAAAGACTGGGTCCTTGTACCACCGTACATACACAAGTCACTATTCTCCACTGCACCAGCCAGTATTCAATTCTGTGGCTCTCTGATGCAGTGCAATAACAGAGGTTTCCTAATGTATGATAGTGCATTTCCCATTGACTATCATAACTTGAATTCAGTTTTCATTTAAGCTGTTTGTTATTTTATATGTATTTACCTGAAGGTGAAAGACCGAAAAAGTTACAGAATATTTTGTTTCTTTTAGTCACACCTTTGACCATGCCCCAACACTCAATTGCCACATCTCCATTGCGTGCAGCATCACAGTTTCCATACTTTTCTTATGTACATCAACCACTGGGAAAGCCACAGCCACTATAGCGCTACACAGACCTCTTTTATGTGGAATACATGAGTAAGATGACACTATAATAGTGTGGGGGTCATAATTTTGTAAATGATATTAAAGGCACAATAATTTTGTCAGACAATATTTAGACAATTATATACTGATAGCATAATGTGTACCAGTGCTAGCTTAATCTAAGGTGATAAAGAAGAATTAAATTATAATAATTACATATTGATCAAAGCATGTTATAGCACTTTCACTTTGTCTGTTATCTTTAAATTGCTTTGTTGGATGGATATTTTTGGCTGATAAATAAATTGCTGGGACTGTCAATAATTTTCTGGTGTGCTGTCCTGCTACCTCTGACTTGGGTGATTGGTTACCCTCTTGCCTTTCTAATGGCCTTTTTCATCTACTGAACTAAATCTATATAGGACATGTCTGCGAAATTCTTTTTTGGCCTCAATAAACAATCTACACATGATTACATATGAAATTACCTGTGACATCAAAAAGCCGTTGACACTCTTGCAAACTGAATAGGATTTTCTCATACTGATTCATTCACCTATATCTTGAGCCCTAATCAATGCCCCATGACTGTATTGATTATTCTTGTTATTTGCAGTATTGTATACACACACACTGAATGTATGTCTATTTATCATTGTGTGATCACTTTGAACATCTGGCAATGTTTTCCATAACTAATGTTTTAGTCTTGCATACTTTGAGCAAACTAATGATGTTATAGTGACTTCTACTTTGCTAGCCGCTGCTGTTTCTCTAAGCAAATTATTTCTGCTGGTAATTAAATGACCTCTATGTTATTATTGACATATAAATGAGTACATATTTGTTAGGCCTGTCAGGCTTAGGGTGATCTTCCCCCAAACCTTTTGCATTACTCCTCCACTTTTGCTGATCTCGGATTTGTTGGCCTTGGGACTCTGTGCACTTTACTGCTACTAATCAATGCCCAGATGCGTGTGCTCACTCCTTAAAACATGATAACCTTGGCTTACAACAATTTATCAGATTTAATTTACTTGTCAGTCCCTATTAAAGTGGACTATCTGTACATTAAATGCTACTAGTGGGCCTGCAGTACGTATTGTTCCACCCACTTAAGTAGCCTTTTAAACATGTCTCAGGTCTGCAATTACAGCCTGTGTGTGCAATTTAAGCTCCCATTTCGACCTGCCAAAATAAACATTTATCCAGGCCCTAACCTTCCTTTTTAATACATGCAAATCACCCCTACGGTAGGCCCTACACACACAGCCCAGAGGGCAGGGTGAAGTGTATTTAAAAAGTTGGACATGTACTTTTGAGTTTTACACATCCTGGTAGGGGGAAATTCGTTTTTCAGTACTGCAAGGCCTATCTCTTCTTCTATATGATAGCATTGTGTTGCCTTATTACATTTAATGAGTGCTAACGCTCAATTGGGAGCAAGTAGGAATGTCGAGTTCAGAGTCTAAAGAATTGTAATTTAAAACTCTCTTAAATGGTAAAGTGGATTTTAAGTCACAATTCTAAAAATGCAGCTTTTAGAAAATTGGTATTTTCTTGTCCTAACCATTTGGTGCATGCAGCCTGTATCCTGGGTCACATGACTAGGTGTAGCTGGAAGTTGGTCTTTGTGTATTGTTCCCAGACAGTGACAAAGGTGGAATAGGTGTTGGCACGATGGGAAACAGCCTTTACAACAAGGTTTTTACCACGTTGTGCCTGTACCATGGATTTTATTAGCACTCATGTTTTTACCATGTGCATGTTTTTACAATGCATGCCTTTACCACACATTTAAGGTAAGTTGGGGGTGTGAAGGGTCTACCGCCACACATACTTTATTTTTATATATATAAATAATGCGTGGCAATGGCATACATTGTAAAAACATAAGCGTTGTAAAAAAATGCCGGGTAAAAAATGCATGGTTATGGCATGTAATGTATTTCCCTGTGCTGTTTCATCGTACATCCGTCAGGATGAGCCATCTCTGACTTGATGAGGGGGAGGAACTGTCACCTACCACACTTACACATCACAAAGGCTTTGCCTGAGCACACTCACAAAGGGTTTGACACTCATCTTTTGTGACCCCAGACAAGCTGGGGCCAGGGTAGGGAGACAGGAAATTCCAAGCACCATTGGGGGTGAAAACCTTCAAAACCTTCTCCTACATAAAAATGGGCACCAGGTAAAATAATGGACCCTCAGATCCAGCTCTTCAGTACACCTTTGGACGTAGAAGACTCAGAAGGACTGCTACTCTGTTTCTCTGCTGCCTGTTGCCCTGCTGCCTGAGTGAAAAAGACTGGGCCTGTATCTTGAACCCAGGACCACCAGAATGACTCCAAGGAATAGTTGGGTAGCATCCTGATCAGACCATCATGGACAGAAAAGTTTACAACCACCTTGGACCCAGCACCTGAACTCTGTCTGCTCTGAGTCCTACCCTCAAGTGGTGCAACCCCAGTCCTGGACCCATGGAGGTGGGCCTGAAGGTGCTTTGCCAGCCCTGCTGTGGTCCTTTGGGCAGAACTGATGCTGCATGATGCATCTCCTCGCAGCTCTGCTTCAGAACCGCCACAGAGTGATACACCCCTGATGCAGGACTTCGCATCACAGCCCGCAGCCTCCTCAGAACCGCCACTGCGTGAAGCATCCTCAATGCAGGCCTTCACATTACAAGTCCCTCATCCTAACTGGGTCCCTGTATCTGGCTTGTGCTCCATCGCAGTTGGCCTGAACTTGTCCCCGTCCAGCATGACCAGATAACCACAGCTGATGCTTTGATTTTCTAGGCACTATTTTTAATCACAAACGCTTACATTGCATTTCTCCTTTTCTGCTGATTGGATTTTCGTAGTTGTGGTCTTAAATAATGTATTAAATTTGACTCTATTTTTCTAAATTGGTATGTGATTTTTCTTGTGATGTGTATCTTGACTGCTATTGTGCCAAGCTATCAGAGGGTTAAGCACAGTTTAATTTGGGGTTTGCTTGCATTTCACCGACAGAGATTGTGGTTGCTGCTTGAATAGTGTCTCACCCGCCTCAGCCAGTAACCCAATTTCCTACAAAAATGAACTACTTTTTCATGATCTGCAACATTTACCCAGGTTCCTAATTAGCATAGTGGGTTGTCCTTGTGCTTCTATACTAATAAAGGATGTTCTACATAACCTTTTGAAAAAAAATCACTAATCATACCAGAAATCGTGAGTATATTATTCTATATCTTTTGAAGTTGAATAACTATGTACACATTTTAGTGGTCTTTACTTTAATTCAGAAGCATATGGCACACTTTTATGTCCACAAATCCCTTGGACTTATCCAGTATACAGATTCTTCTCTTGTTTTGAGTCATGTTAGCATTATTCTCAAAGGTTCCTAAAGATGCATGAACCTGGGCACTCTTTGACATCAACAGTATTCCTAATGAGTGAATATTCTGTCAGTCCAGGAGAAATGTTAGGCTTGTGCTAACGCATCATACATCTATACACACAAAGTACCCTGTTTTCCACAGTTACTAGATATTTCTTCATTCATGTCTGCGCCCACATCGTCACCTTAGGTCAAGCAATATTTATTTTTAAGTACAATAACTTTGGTAGTGTTTGGCTTAGTTTAAAGATACCTACAACTATCAGGGTACATAATAGTACATGTGAGTATATGATGTGTCACTTGTGAGGTTATTCAAACTAACACACATCTTCCTTCGATAATTTCATGTTTATGAAGTACAAGGAGCCTTAGATTACTTTTCCTGAATAAACAGTTTATATCCAGAAGTAAGTTCAGTAACCATGAAGACAAGTGAGATACTTTCTGGCTACCATGCTAGGTATCTCTAGCTATATTCTTACTATGCTTAATAATACTCCTTTCCCAGTGCAACCATAGCTGAGGCTGTGAAAGACTCCACTTATCACTACCTGTGCTACACAGATGCTTGACATTCTTGCAAACAGTCAGTCACAATCTGTGCCACTTTCTGCCATCTTGTCAGCATCTGGGGATACACCTTCTATTATCTATGTCAACTAAGCTGGTCCTGGTGGCTCTTCACGAGGCCTCTTCTAGGATATGTGTTTTGACCTTGCTTAACATCTCACAAGGCCAAAGTAGGCTTCAATACAAAGAGCCCTTACGTCTGGAAGCTTCTAAGTTCAAGATCTTCAAAGCAGACTTTTTGTTGGAGAAGCTATTGCCTTTTGGACCTCTATCTCTCCAGTAATAAGAACCAACCCTTGCTAAGTCAGGCAATAAAAGAATTATTGAGTAAATTAGAAATAGAGAAAGGACTGCAACACCCGGGAGAAATGAAAAGGGAGAGGTAAAGAAAGGACACTCAAAGGTCGGTATGCTAAAGGTTTATAGGTGAGTGAGGGGTTGGGAAGAACCAGTTAGAAGGAAGGTGGAGGAACAGAGATGTTAGAAAAGGTAGGGGAAAGCAGCAAAAAATATTTTTAACTCCAAAGAAGCACAGAGTATAGACAGCTAAAATTAGTTTCAGTCATACACAAGTCCTGGAGGACAGCCTGATGTTAGCTGGCAAAAAACCAAAAATAGAGAATATAGAATGTTCAAGCTTCCTGTCCCTGTAACTGAAAGGAGCAGGCAAGGGTACCCTCTTTGGCATCAGCACTGGTTAAGAAGACCTTACTGCAATGAGTAGTCAGAGAGAAGGGCACATGGGAACTATTCGCCACTGAGAAGTGTGATCCAGTGGTCAAGGAGTGGAGAATCTCCAGTAGCAGCAAGTAGAGAGCTGCTCACAATCAGCTCTCACAGTGTCAAATGTTAAGAACTAAGATGACTTCAGGCAGAAAACAAATGGTACAGACCAAAAATGAGGACCAAAGGTAGGCAAGATCAAGGTTACTAAGCAACCAACCACAGGAGAAAGAGTGAGAAGAGGTTTCAGGTTGGAGGTTGAAGGCACGTGGTTTTTGGATCCTCACAAGCCACAGTCAGGTGAAAGGGAGAGCAGCGTTACGGAACACCAGCAGTGAGCCACTGCCCAGAAATGCAGAAAGGAGCTGACGTAACCATTTCTACAGTGTCCAGACAGTAGGGTACCACAGTGACAGAGATGATGGCCTTGGGATTTGGCGGCATCCAAGCAGGATCTTAGCTTGTCAGTTGAGTGCTATAAAAATGTCAGATAATGTAACATAACGTATCCCTATTTAAAAGCAAGAAAATTGTTCTGCAAAATAAATCCTTCACAGGAAACAAGGCCTGATGTTTGGAAAGATTTTGTGGTCTCAAAGCCAGTGATTTACAAAAATCACAGGCTATACAACTGTAAAACAGTGATTTACAAAAGTCACATGATGAGGGAGGAAAGTCATTTTAGCTCACTAAGTGCCTTTTGCAACGCATACCGGCCAGCTGTTTCAGTGATTTATGACAGAAAACCTTTTTACCTAGACCTGAAAGAGGCTGCGGCATGTTCTCTCCAGTGCCACTTTGTGCATGCCAACTTTTATTTTTGAAAGTGTCCCCTCTCCTAGGCACTACACGGGATCAGCTACTTTACAAGAAAAAATTGGCATGCTGAGAATGTGAAAGCAGTGATGGAGGTTTTCTCTCCCTAACATGCCTCCCTGCCTCCATTTGCATGCAGGATGCAAAAGAGCTTCTATCTCATAAATATTATGTAGCATGAGTTATTGTCACTCCTTGCGAATGGGTATTTTGCACTGGCACCGAATATTACATCAGTCGCAATGCAAAATGAATGTCAGGTCACAAACCAGTCACTGTTCAAAAACTCTGACTTGATTGCAACCATACCTTGATACATAACACCCATACTTTTTGAAAGAAATTGCTTTCTTAGTCAAGAAGGTGACTATCCACTTTGATTAATAATAACAATCCTTGTCAGGGTGGATCTACAAAGCCACTAAATTGACCTGAGCTCAACTCCCCCATTTACATAGGACCAAAACAGTAATAAAATCAAAACACAACAAAATAAAAACCCCAAACCAAATTAGAATAAAAGAGTAAATTTTGATAAATGAAATGACACAAAAACAACAAAAGTCCAATAGGGGGTAACTGGAGATATACATTTTTAAATAAAAATTGTGCTAAAAAGGGTTAAGTGCCAACTGCAATCAAATGTTCGCTGTAAATTGGGACTAAAGGGCAATTTGAGGCTGACTGTGATGGAGCACAGGTCGAATGCACAGACCAGGTTCTACCCAGTTAGAGGATTTACCATGAGACTTACGGGCTGATTTATATGTTGAAGGTATGTATACTGTGTCGCAACAGCGATGGAGGTTACCTACTGCTAACATAATGGTCTGTCTGCTCGATTTAGATGCGGGCAGACCATAGGTTTGGCTACAGCGGTGACTACTCCATCTCTGCCTTAGCTTCACCTCTCTGATAGCCCGACAGAGTAAGGGCTGTCAGAGAAATGGCTATATATGTCTGCCCACCCAATAAAGATGGCGGACATATAGCCATTTGTTTATGGTATATTGCTGCCAGGCAAACCTTGGTGGTGAGGGACAGGGAAATGCTAAAACTGCTCTCCTCTCCCCCATGGCAATGGGAATATTACATTTTATTTTTTTTAAAGAAAATCCCATTTCAGTATTTTTTTTTTTTTTTAAATAAGAAAAGAAAACTGTTTGATGCAGGGTTGTGTCATGCTGACACAGCCCTGCACCAAACAGTGAAATGCATTGACTCGAACGGCGGTTCCTGCCAATGCATTGTAAATAAGCACCTACTTGCTGTCATTTATAAATCTGGCGTAGGTCCTCTGCCATGGTCACAGAGTAATTCACTCCATTACCCTGGAGGAACGTCTGCCGCCCACCAAAAAATAAATAAGGCCCTCAGTCTCAAAAATGGAAATCCAAACTCTTTAGCGGGACAAATGCAGCAGGCTGTGCAGCCAAAGAAGTCTCCACAAGCTCAAATAGGCATTGGACTCGGATCCGATGAAGCCATTGGTTTTATTGCAGGAAAGCTGAAAGTAGAATACATTTGAATTCTATGCCCAGGGAGGTCCCTCGCTGGCCACAAACCTTTGGTGCGTTTGCCGAGTCAAGATTTCTTTTTTACAGTAAGCCACTTTTTTGGTGCTCGGATTGCTCAGCGGGCAAGGCTCCAAACTGCAACCAAAGAGAGCTTCTGAGGCCGGAATACCATCTCCACAAGGTCCTGCAGCAGAGGATTTGCTGTCACAAAAAAAGCTCAGAGTGGAGGATATCTGAATCTTCAGTCCAGGTGCAATGCACCATGTTTGGATCTGCTTCGCAGGTTTGCTTCTATCAACTGTAGGTATTTGAAGCCAAAAGGTTTCTAAGTCCCAGGTTTTCAGTGGTGGTTGGAGAAGTCCAGCCAGACAAAGCCACTAGTTCAAGGACATCAGGAACAGCACTTGGGGCCTGGACTCACTCCAGCAGAGGTTACCAGCCAGGTCCAATAGAAACTAGTCAGCTGGGAATCTTCAGAAAAGGCCTATTGCCGCTTGTTGTGTCCTTGTAGTTTGAACAGGAAGTCCGCCTTATGACCTTTGGAGTCCATGTCGTTGTCCTGAGTACAAGCGAGAGCAGGTCCAGTCCTTCAGGGATCCTCTCAGGTCTCAGCAGGTTCAGTCCTCCTCTCATCTTTCTCAGGTCCAGTAGTGTTCTGAAGAGGATACTGGAGATGACACCTTTATGTCTTGCACCAGCTTGTCGGTGAGGGTGACTCCTCGTTCCTCCCTAAGCAATAGGGTAAAAGTGCCCAGGGGGTTACCTTATCCACGTTTGAAGCATTGTCTTCATGCCCTTCTGCAAACAATTCCAAGTGCCCTTATCTGCCTAAATGCAAGATTGTGAAACCCTTCTCCCCTTGTGCAGAGCCTGTGTGCCCACCCAGAGGTGCAACTAGGGTAACAAGCAACCTCTCCTATGTGGTCACTCCCGTCTAATTCTCAGGGCAGCTTCCACCCCACTGGGACCCTGATTAACTGGGGAAACAAAAGAAAGGGCATTTCCAGGTGTCATCTCACATCTGCCTGTGACAGGAGAGGCCCCTTTGAAGTAAATTAGGTTCCTGGGCACTGCCCAAATGGGCAATGCCAGAATAACAAAAACACCTTTCCACATCCAGGTCTTTGTCTGTGCTCTGGGAGCAGTGTCCACTTTTCATTCAGGGGTTGTGCTCTCAGAGGCCTGTAGTTGGAGGCTAATGCACATAAACCTCCTGAGGCTTTAGGTGGGAAAAATTTAACTTTTTAAAAGTACCTTTTCCCTAATATTCATTACAACTCTGACCTCTTCAGCAGTGAATTGGGTTCTTAATACATATTACAAAGGATTCTGGAAGGGTGTTTCTAGCAGCTTCCCAGACAAAAATAGCATTATTAAATTTAGTAATGCATCCCAGTGTTTCTCTATAGAATAGCTACCCTTGCTTCAGTAAAAATAGGGTTTCGGTGATAGTCACTGTAAGGACATGTATAACATTGACTGTCTACATGTCCTACTTTTAAATACCAAACACTCTGTCTTATGGGCTACAGAGCTTACTTAGGAGTGACGTATTAATATTTAAAAGGGAAGTTTAGACTTGTTGAAAAGGGTTTATTTCGATGAGTCAAATTTCAGTTTTTAAACCGCTCCATTCTGGCTGCGATGGTAAGCCTGAAACCATGTTTGCACTGCCACTGTAGTGAATGGCATAATAGGTGCTGTAGTCCTCTAGTGAATTTAACTTACAGGCCATGAGTATACATTGTATCATATACTATGAACTCATAGGTAAGTTAAATAAATCAATAGTGTTATGCCAATTCAACCATGTTAAAAGTGGAAGCACAGGCACTTTACTACTCGTTAACTGGCGTAAAGTGCACAGAGTTCTATAGCCAGCAAAACAGACAAAGCAAAAATTAGAGGGTTTATCATGCAAAAAGATTGAAATTTCCTACAGTTTCATTTTCCAGCACAGTGCACTGTGCATAGAAAAAATTCTGAAAACATAAGCCATCATCGAAAAAATCAGTCAACGTGTGTTATTTTGTTTGCTGAAGGTAAAGAAACATTCTGCATATGCTTTTCAAACTTGCAATAAAAATTACCTCACTATGCATAGAACGTGTTCTTTGAAAGGTGAAAAAAATGCTGAGGGGGTGGTAAAGAGTGAAAAAGAGGAATTTTACAAATGTTTTTTACAGGTTATAGGTAGTGCAATCCCAGATCTGTGTCACAGTAAACAGTCTCAGGAAAGGTGTTTTAGGCCCCTGGAAGAATGAGAACACATTAAATATAGGCGAATACTCCAATGTTAATGAAACATTGCACAAAAAAGATGCTAACAAAGTTGTTATTAAGCTAACAGCATAGCGGCAATCATTTATGGGCATTGACAGATGGTCCCCATCTCCATTACTTTACAGATCTATAGGTACCAGTTAACCTTAGACATCTTTAAATAAATAGTGCTGTTGCATTGTACATCCTACAGCACTGTCCCTGTTTGAGCAAAGCAATAACTAGAACATGTGAACTTCAGTAGGTGTGGGTTGCAGATGGGAAAGGAAAGCTGTCTATGTGAATTAGGTGGCCTTACATGTATGCCAAAATGTACTCTTTTTTGTTTTTCAGCATACATCAAGGGATGGGGGAAATTAAATCCCAGTCTGTGATGAGCTTTGAATCCTTATAACACAGTCTCAGAATGGATGACTCATGGACATCTTTTCGTGAGTGGGGAGTTTCTAAGTCATTCTTTTCTTTGCTTTGTAAGTTACCTGGGCACATTTGATAATCCTACCTGATTCGACTGGGAGCCTGTTTCGCGCAAATAGAGCAGGTGTAATTTGGTTTATTTATCATGGACTGATATCAACCTTTTGGCTACCTTTTAAATTGATTTAAACATTGCAAGCCGGATGTTCAGGAAATCTGTATTTATTCATTTATTGATTTATTAAACACATGATCAGCAACAAAAGCATCTTTCTGGTAGGAATGAGATAAAGTAGGGTTAAAAATTCTAGCAGGAGAGGTGGGTTTTTAAGGCTTTCCCAAACTTCAAATTGGAAGCGATACATTTGAGTTGAAGTGGAAGATTGTTTCAAAGTCATGGACCAAGATGAGATAAGGCCCACATCCAGTTCTTGAGCGATTGTAAATTGGAGTCGTAAATAACATTTGGGAGTTTGAATGAAGCTGTCTTGCTGTAACATAGGAGAAGTGATATGAGGGTGACTTTACCAAGTTGTAATAGACCTTATGCATAAAGCAGAGTGTCTTAACTTGGACAAGCTGCTTCACTGGAAGCCAATGTAAGGTCTTTATATCCTTGCTCGCTGAGTCAAATCTTCTTATCTTACAAATTAATCACATGGCAAATATTTGAATTCTTTGTAGCTTGTTGCTTTGTAGCTTGGAAGCCACAAATAAAGGATGTTACAGTACTCAGTCCTTGACATAATACAAGCAGTGGCCACTTGAGCATGATGTTTTTGTAGCAAAATGGAAAGACATTTTTTTAGTAAGGCATTGTGATTGTTCACTTTGGCATGAGAGATATCACACTTTGGCATGAGAGATTCTTTCACGTCAGCCAGACTTGAAATATATTACTTTTTACCATATTTTGAGTATGCCAGTTTTGACACAGTTTATGCAACCAAAGTAAACTTAGAAACTTTATGCCACATAAAATGGTCATAGGAACAACTACTGTAGCTATAACTAATCTCCCAAGAAGTGGGAGATAGCTGAGAAGAGAATTAGATAAAAAGATTTCTGCTGCAAATAACGTGACAAGAAGAAAATAAGATAGTCCATTCTTAGTGTCTGTTAGTAATGGGGGTCTCTAATTGGCAGAGGTATGCACCTTTGTCCAAGTAGGAACCCTTGCTTCTAGTCAGGGTAAGGGGGATACACACTTTAGATAACTCCTGCTCACCCCCTAGGTAGCTTGGCACAAGCAGAGAGGCCGATCCCAAAGGCAATGTGTAAAGTATTTGAACTCAAGACACACAGTCACACAGTGAAAACACCACAAATGGACATCACACCAGTTTAGAAAAATAAAATATCTTTATCTAAAACAAATAAGACAAAATCCAACATGCATATATCAAAATAGCACTTGAAGACAGTTACTTGCAGAAATAGCACTTGTGGAAACAAATAGCTCCGCTTGGTGCTATTATGATGTTGTGACAGGCATAAATCCAAAGTACGGCACCGACCGCGAGGTGCGCAGCGTCGCGCATGGAGTCACAAACAACAGTACCCTGGAAAACGAAGTCTATGGACGATGCACGGTGTCGTGGAGGTGAGGCGTCGGTGCCGAGATTGAGGCTAGTTCCCTGGTTGCCACGAGGGAGGCAAGGAGTCATGTCCAAGAGGAGGTCACGTGTCTAGTCCAGGACAGGGGATGACGGCGACGGTGATGCGTTGGTTCCGGTGAGGAGATGCGAAGTTGAAGAGCCGTGAAGTCACCCTCATCGGTTATCGGCCCTGAGATAACGGGATGCAGTTGCTGGCGGTGATGCAGTTGGTGTGAGCACTGGTGTCGGTAAGGCCGATTGCACTTCACGAGCGGTGCTTCTGGCCTCTGCAGGATCGGCATCACTGGCGGCGTCACTGACAGCATTGGAGTTGTTCTTCTTGCTTTCTTTATGTTTCTTCCAGCTCCCAACAGCAGGAACAACCTCCAGAGGCCCAGAACTACTGGAACAGGCACCTCCTGGCAGGTCAGAACTGCCAGCAGTGGAATTCAGGGGAGCTGGTGGTGAAGTCTTTGTGTCCCTGAGACTTCAGAACAGTAGGCCAGCACACACAAGCCCTTGAAGATTCTTCTTCAAGTAGGTTCACAGCAAAGTTCCAGTCTTTGTCCTCTTCCTTGGCAGAAGCAGCAACTGCAGGCCAACCCAGCAAAGCACACAGCAAAGGGGCAGTACTCCTCCTTACAGCTCTCCAGCTCTTCTCCTTGGCAAAAGGTTCCTCTTGAGTCCAAAAGTGATCTAATTCTCTGTGGTTTAACATCCACTACTTATACCCCATTTTGTCTTTGTTCTCTTTATGGCAAGGGTCTCTGAGCCCAGTCCAAACCAGTTATGTCCTCTCTAATGCAGCATGACCACAGGAGGTGGAGACAGCGTTGTGCAGAGGAGACACTGCCTATTCAGGTGCTAGTAAAACTCCTCCCACCACTCTAAATGCAACTAAGGTCTATTCAGCTCAGCCATGAGTCACTCGGGAAAGGCAGGACACACCTCAAACCCCCTTGTGGCTGTCTACAGTGAATGCACATCCCCAGTCCCTGTCACTCCAAAAAAAGACAGTCAACACACAAAACAGCAGAGGCACACAGAATGATTGAATAAGAAAATGCCTACTTTCTAAAAGTGGCATTTTCAAACACACAATTTAAAAAACATCTCCCTAAAAAGATGTGTTATTAAATTCTGAGTTCAGAGAGCCTAAACTCCATTTTTCTATCTTGTAACTCTCATGTTAGCCTATGTGACAGATAAACTTTCAATTGTGAAAAATGAAAATACACAGTATTTCACTATCAGGACATGTCACACACACCAGTACATGTCCTACCTTTCACACACACTGCACCCTGCCCATGGGGGTACCTCGGGCCTACCTGAGGGGTGTCTTACATGTAAGAAAAGGAAAGGTAGGGCCTGGCAAGTGGGTGCACTTGCCAGGTTGACATGGCAGTTGAAAACTGGATGCCCACACACTGCAGTGGCAGGCCTGAGTTACATTTGGAAGGCTACTTGTGTGGGTGGCACAATCAGTGCTGCAGGCCCACTAGTAGCATTTGATTTACAAGCCCTGGGCACACTCAGTGCACTGTACTAGGGGCTTAACAGTAAATCAACTATGCCGATCATGGATAACCAATCATGATAACAATTTACACAGGGAGCATTTACACTTTGACACTGTTCAGCAGTGGCAAAGTGCCCAAAGCATCTAAGCCGGCAAAAACGAAATCCAGCACAGCATCAAAAATACAGGAGATAGAGGCAAAAAGTCAGGGGAAACCATGCCAAGGATGCCAAGTCAGACAGTGTCAAATAATGTGGCATTGAACATTGATTTTTTACCAAAGTACACTTCCAGGAAATATATGTATTTTACATATGCTTTCTTAATGCATAGATAAACACCATTGATGTAGTGGGGGATTTTAATGTATGGTTTTGCAATCAGATCCCCAAAGGTTTTCTTGAATGTGTGTTAACCACACCTCATATCTAACCAACTTCCAGGAGTTTCTTTGAATGATTTTGGCTGCAGTTCTTTTGCTCTGGAGCAGAAATGTTCTGTTTTTATTTTGCATGTACATATAAATTGAACACACTAACACCTCCAGACACTGTTTCTTGTTGACAATGAAGCAACACTTTCTTCAGACCAAGAGTGCAAGCTGAAAAGCAGGGTATTTAGCTGTAAGTAGTAGAACCCTATCAAATAAAGTGGAACAGAGTTTCAAAGCTGTGGCCCACAGATGAATGAATGAATGATAAATTTCTAAAGCGCACAGCTACTCAGAAAAGTGTTGCGGTGAAACAGTTCACAAACCAGCCTATGAACTAAGAGAGAATAGGTGAGTTTTAAGAGCATTCCTGAATAACAATTCTTGTGAGATATGAGAATGAATGTCCAAGTGCTTGTATCAGCTTCTTAGAAGCTAGCAAAGGGGCTTAGACGAATTGTACACCATAACGGTATGCCAGTGAAAAGGATAGCTTGTATTACAGGAAAAATGAAAATTACAGCAATGAGATCCTAGATACTTTTAAGACAGCTTCTAGAGAACTATCTATGAAGCCAGGAGGAATTAATTCCATATGTAAAAGAGAAATGTGCAGAAAGCCGTGAGCTTATGAATTCAAAAAATGTAAATTAACAAATTGCAGTTTTCTTTGTTGAGCTAGAAACACAGAGCAAAATATGTTTTTCTGAGATGATTTAAGTATTAAAATACAGCCTACATATATATAGTTTAATCTGAAGAATTTGAACTGGTCACTTTTGAATGTGGTTTTATTAAATGACATGTAGATTTGTGAAGTGAAAAAGTTAGACAATAATTCTTTATCTCAGTGTTTCACAAACTGTGGGTTGCTACTCCTAAGTCAATGTTTTGTGGGTCACAAAATTCCAAGCAATAAATAAAAATGCATTTACATTCTTGTATTTATCTTGTCACTCTTTCTGTGCTTCAAAGACAGAGGTCAACTGTCAGATTATGTCTTCTGACAAAGAGCTGCTTAATGTTTAATATGGGGATTGCTATTTACAAACTCCTTTCACTTTGCAGTCAGAGAAAGAAAAGTAAAGTGAATTATATGACAAACTTGCTTGGGTACAGGAAGAGTGCAAGTAAAGGCTTAAGGATGTACTGCTTTTGTACACACAACAAAATGTAAACACCTGTAAATGAACTGCACAAGTTCAGCCCTGAGAAATGCAAAAATGAAGCACATTTCTTTCTAATTCTGAAATGTGATGGAAATAAAGTTTTAAATTGGATCAAAACAAATCAAGAGACTTTAATTGGTGATAATAAATGATAAATATTCATTGAAACTTGATTTCCACACATACCATTTGTGTGCAAAAAAGGTTTATCTGTAAAACTGTATATGTGTGCAAATGAAAATGTACTGTCTGTAAATGACAGTGCACTACCACACAATGCTTTAGTTATATTCAAAATCACGAGCCTAATGTCGATTAATGCTAAGTGGGTCACTAATGTTTGTCGGTCTAAAAATTGGGTCATGGTTTTGAAAAGTTTAGAAAGCACTGATCTATCTTATTGTACAAAAAATATGACAATCTTGGTAAGATGTGTGCACTTATCATAAGCTCTATGTATATTGTAAAGAATAGGTAACAATAGATCTTGCAAACAACTGCACTCTTAAATAAAGCTAACAACAGATTGATTACTTACTGGTAATCTTCATTACACCAAGTCTAGTTCTTCCTCGTCTCAGTCCTTATTCTGTAAGTGTGCGTCTCACCACATAAACAGGCAACTACTTTGCTGTCCCCCCAAAAATATTTTCAATTTGACTCCAAAGGGCTGCATAAGGGCATTCAGATCCTCTATCATCCTGCAGAATAGCAAGCCAGAGAGAATGCACAAGGAGGGCAGCCAGAGATTGGGTGACAGAATATCAAAATATTGAGTTTACATACTTTGAATGACAACTACCAAAATATTGTGTCAAAAATATTGTGGAACATAATATTGTCAAAAAACATGAGAATAACAAACTTTTAATGTGTAGCTTTATAAGCAATTTGTTTAAAATATTAAACTTAAAAATAATAATGCTCAGACTGGCCAAATCCGAGAATCCAGGCTGCAGTTTCACGCATGCTCGCTGATTGCAGCCTCCCAGTTGCTTGCTGACGGCGAGGGAAGAGGACGACTAATTGACGAAATTTTCGCCGGACTTTTTAAACCGGTCCTTGGCCCCTGCTCCGGCCCAGCAACTTGGCTTCGCGCCCCGGCCGGCCCCCCCTCACAGAAGGGGGGTCCCAAACAGCATCGGCCCAGCCACGGGCAATTGAGCAGCTGAGAGCGGCTGAGAGTGGCTGAGCGCAGTGGAATCCCCACAGCGGAGCGCTGAAAATCGTGCCGCCCAAAACTCAACTACACCAGCGGGAGTGCTTGGCAAGGTGCTTGGCAAGGTACAGGTGAGCACGGCCACCATCAGGCCGCGGTGAGTGTGTGCCCCCGGGGGCCTTCACGGAGTCAGGTGCAGCTGCGACCCACCAAGCGAGCCCCGCTTGCCCGGCCTGCCTCCCATCATCAGCTCCACTGCTCCACTGCTTCACCTGCTCCCTGCCTTGCCTTCACGCCCCCCGCTTGGTAGAGGTCAATGACACACTGGGGGGCATTGTGCACTGTGCATAACCACAGCCTCCCCAAGGCACTTTTAAAGACCCCACTCTTGCAACACTCTTGCAATACTCCAGTATCAACGAAAGGAGTATTTGCCCCCTCAGCATTCGCAGCAGCACAGAGTGGTAAGAGCTGTAAGCGAACTACTTGGGGCCATTGGACAATTGGGCAGCAGGAGGAGCTCCTTCAGTGTTTCACCTAGCAAATGGGTCCCAAAAGAAAAGGCCGAGTGCACACGACCCCGGAGGAAACCCTCAAAAGTCACTCCTCCAACAATGGGATCACAAGGAGCAAATCACTCACAGACAGCCCAAAGGAAACATCGCAAGACGCCGCACGAAGGGACTTGATTAGACAATTTTTCAGGAAAAATGATACCCCCAACATCGATCATGGGACCACCCAGGGCGTACTACTTCACGTACCGAGCCTGGCTCAAGACAGCAGTCCTAAAGGGCTGGGCAGACTACTCCCTGAGCACACCTGTATACGCATGGAGGGCCTACCCCCTTGTGAGGGTTCCAGGAACCAGAAGGAAATGGCGGGTGCAGTCCGTGGGCAACCCGATCCAACGCAGCTTAATGGTCTAGCTAAGTGGCAAACCCCTCCTCAAATTTTAGATACAGGGCGAGATGCCACAATCACCAAGACCCATGAAACAGCTTCGACTAAAGATGTTTCTACGGCAGTGACGAAGGCGCAAATTCACCAACTTAAAGCCCACGGCCTAGACATTCGGAGCACGGAGATCGAAGAAAAATCTATGAGCCCGTGGTCCCACTCAGCTACTGAGGGGCTAGAGTCCCCAGTGGGAGGGGGCCTTACAGCTTCATTCCTCCATAATCTTGGCCAAAAGATTGAAAGAACTTTAGAATTAACCCCAAATCTGCTGCTGCCATCACCCCATGGGGCACCAATTTAAAGGTAGACCACAAACTCTGCAATGTCAGTGCAGATGCGGATTTGGAGAAAACTCCCCCGACCGAGATAAACTGTACCACTAATAAAGCTCTTTTGTGGCAATCATCTAAAATGGAAGTTCAAATAGACCTCCTACAAGCCATTGCAGCCCGCCTAGTCAACATAAGCCCCAGGGTGGAGGAACTAGACAACAGGTTCTCCCAGTACCTGGTCTCCAACCTGGGGGACTGCTCTTGTTGCTGCTCAATCCTCATGGAAAAATGGGCCTCTCTCCCCGAGGTCCTAGCGGACATAGTAGAGATAGCCAAAGGACGCAGGGAGGCATTGAGTACAAACAACACAGATGACAGGGCGTCGTTTAACTGCAACCTCCAGGAGGCAAGACAGCCAGTAGGACCTCAACCGGGACTGGAACCGAAGACGCCAGCCGAACAGGGCAAAAGAGCGTCATACACGACTGAGAACTCTGCCAGTGGATCTAAAACAGCTCAAGGCACACCAAGCACAAACCGCGGGAGCAGAGGGGGGAGCGTTGCCCCAGCACCAGTCTTGCAGGAACACACCCTCAGCATAACGGCCGCACAAGAACCTACTCTTTCAAGGTGAGCGAAAAAGAAGTTGAAGAAACAACTGAAAAAAACAAAGACAAGAGGGAGACAACTGCAGCTGTCGAAGAGCGACCATCCACCCCTGCAAGGGGACACCAACCCAACTCAGCCCTACCCAATTTTTATTGCTAAAAACTGGGGCAAAAAGGTCTCCCCGGTTGTTCAGCCTCCGGTTGACCAGCAAATACAAACAATATCACCGAGCACCCTAATCGCGAAGGATCAAAAACCATCAGCAAGGCCAGACCAGCCTATAGGCAATGATTCAACAGCTGGAATAAGTTCGGCACCTCTTGAAGCAAGCCCCCAGTTAGCGACGGCTACAATAGCGCAGCAACCGATGGATCTAGCCCCATTTCAGCTAGAACCTGGACAACAGCCTGGTGCTAGGGACACCCAAGGTCATAATAAGCGGTCCCAAGTAGGATACTCTACAACCAAACAAGGAAGCCAAAGCTCAGGTTCAATCTTGGCAGAGCCCGCCCCACGAAGGGGCAAAGTGGCTCAAACTCCGGGCTCACCAATAGTGGTCCAAGAGGTAATCCTCACTCCGAGGTACTTTAGTACGGGACAGCACGACATCTTGAACAGGAGTAACATCCTTCGCCTCTTTAAACATCTGGCCACCCTAGAACAAATACAAACGAGTGACTTAGAATGGGTGAAATTCTTGAGCATGAAGGGGGACACACACAATGACTCAACAGTGGTGGGCCTGAAGCATATAAAAATACAACAAGCCATTGTGAACAACTCTACACAACTTGCCGAGTGGGGCATTGATGTCCAGATGCTGCCGCACCCAAAATACCCACATGTTTTGGTACCGGATAACAGGGGAAAGGCCCCTTGGTCGATCCTGCATGGGACAAACAGTTCGGGTTCCCGGGCAGAACTCGGATAGGCCCCAGGGACCCAATGGACATCAGGATCTCATGCCAAAATAACCATCAGGACATTTGTGCAGGCCCCTTTGCTCCGGACTTACCCAGAATCTCAAGTGGAGGGCATCAGTATTCCTAACTGCGGCGAAACCCAGCCTGGCAGGGGAGCGGCCAGGCGAGGAGCATTCCACAAACAGCAATTAACTTTAATTTCCTGGACTATAGCAGGGATTAGTAAAATCAGTGGAAATGAAAACTTGAAGCAGTTCCTGTAAACTGGCGATATACTTTGTCTCCAAGAGACCTGGGCCTTGTCCAGCACTCTACTGGCAGGGTACTACAAACACTTTATCCCAGCCACAAAAAAGAACCTATTTGGCCGACCGGCCGGCGGTCTATCAGTTTTTATAAAGCACGAAAGTGCCCTCAAAGCTACAGATATCAATTTAAACTCACCCGGATTGCAAGCTCTACACATCAGAGGCCTGAACCTCAACTTACATCCAATGCTCCTTCTAATAATAAACTGTTACATCAATCCGGCGCAGATCACCATGAAAGAGCAGTTGGAGGTATTGTCAGGGAAACTAGATGACCTCTTATTCAAATATAAATCACATCAGGTTATCCTAGCCGGGGATTTTAACCTGAAGGATCTTGATATAACCAAACCCCCTCTCCAGGGATCAGGCAGGGCAGCACCCCTTTTCAACTTCCTTAACAATCATAAACTGATTTCAACTCACGCACTGAAAAAAGCCCACTCGAACTCCTGGGATCCTCTCCCTACCTTCAGGGACATCTCAAGAATCGACTACATCATGGCCAGAGAAGCGTTGGCAGCCAGATTGGATGACTTTGAAGTCGAATATAGGACGGAAAGTGATCACAGGCCATTAAGGGCGGTCTTCCAGCTGATAGTTCCGTCAGCCATCTGCCACCAAACCATTGGTGTGTCAAGAGGGGACGAAAAACATAGGGGCCGATTCTGATGCGGGTTGGAAAAGCTTCCCGACCGAATCGGTTGGGAAATGGTGTCCGACCCACTCAGATCGGGAAAGTCCGACCGGCGGAGTAGGATGCATCCGGATGCTTCCAGATACGATTTGGTTGAACTCCCATTGACTTCAATGGGAACATTTGTTCCTAACCGCATCAGAATTGGGCCCTCGGTCGGGAAGACACGTTCCCGATCCGATTTGGAAGGAGCAAATGCCGTTAGGAGGCCTTCCTAACCGCACCAGAATCAGGCCCTCGGTCGGGAAGCTTTTCCAACCCGCATCAGAATCGGGCCCTAAGTGTCCTGAGGAGGATCAAATGGTCAGACAAGATAGGCAACATGCTCTAAACGTGGCTGGATCAGAAACAGGAAGGTAGTCTGTCTTCGTTGCTCTCACCCATAAAGGACTGGGAGAACACTGTGGAGGACCTACAAGCAAAGCTTGGGAATTCCCAGCCACAACCACCCAGGTCCAAAGGGCAACCAAGATGTGGCAGTACAGGGCTAAACAAAGACATACAAGAACGTAAACGGCTCCTGCGTAAGGCCCTCGCAAAAAAGAAAAGAGGGGGCGGACCATCGGAGGGACCGTCGGTTGCCTCGTTGAGGGCAGCCCTAAGGAAGAAACTATGGGAACATAAAAATGCCATAATTGAAAGGGAATGGCTTAAAGTCTTCTCCCTGCTTAAGCAGAAGAACCCAGCGCAACTGTGGAGACATATAAACCAGCTGAGCAGCAGAGGACTCTCAAGAGAAAACGGAGTAGCAGAAAAAGACTGGCTGATCCATGTCAAGCAGCTCTACGCAATTGCCCCCCCATATAAAGACAGCACAGAAGGGGCCAGCTGCGGGGCGGGCCAAGTGTGGCAATCGAGTACAAAGCCGGGAGATACGATTGCTAGCCCAGGTAACCTGCCCACGTGTAACAGAACTCCGGCTGAAGCACACTGTACATCACCAGCCCAGATAAACCCCCAAATGGTCATCAAGACCTTTAAGAACATGAAGAACGATGGGGCCCCCGGGCCCAATGGGATTCCAGCACCGGTCTTCAAAAATGCCCCAGACTTCTGGGCAGCAATGCGAACTCCACTTTACAACTCCACTTTCTCGACAGCCATAACCCCTGATTCTTGGAGGGGCTCCATTTTGGTCCCTATTTTCAAAAAAGGAGACCGGTCAAAGCCATCAAATTATAGGCTTATCGCCAGACTTGACCTCGAAGCGAAGGCTTACGCCCGCCTACTACTGAAGGACTTAGAGATGTGGGTGGAAGAGAACAGTATTATACCTTTCTACCAGACTGGCTTCAGGTCACAGTCATCGACAATGGATAATGTACTGGCGCTAGCGCACTTATCAGCCCAGGCAACCCTGAAGAACCACCCTCCACTTTTCTGCTGTATCGTGGATTATAGCACAGCCTACGACAAAGTTGTTCTTAAAAGATTATGGTGGAAGCTAGAAAGCTGGGGCATTCCACCAAACCTACTGAAGGCAATTAGATCGCTATATGAAGACACCTGGGTACAGGTTAAAACCAGCGCCCGCACAGTGTCCCCTAAAATAACCATGGAGAACGGGCTGAAGCAAGGATGCGTGTTGGTACCCATCCTTTTTAATTTATACACGGCGGATCTGGGGGATGCCCTAAAAGGAGCCTGTCTAGTAGCACCAAGATTAGGAAGTATGAGGCTGCCGGTGCTACAATACGCCGATGATACAGCCATAATGGACCACACGAAGGTGGGCCTACAAAGAGCCCTAAATGCACTAAATCACTTTAATAACATCAACAACTTGACAGTAAATCAAGGAAAGACCAAGGTCGTTATCTTTGGGACTTACCATCTGAAAAAGAAAGCACAATGGCAAATGGGTAATCTGCAAATTAACACAGTGGCTTCATACAATCACCTAGGTGTTTGGCTGACGGAACGGGCTAAGGCGAATGTCCACCTGAAACATCAGAGTACCAAGGCTAACAAGGTCATACACCTACTAAAGCAATTAAGCCACCACCTGATCAGTCCGACTGCCGGCCCAATACTGAAAGTTTTAAAAGCGAAACTTCTACCAGCAATAAGCTATGGTCACCTGGCCTTCCCCTGGTTACTGCACGCCTTCCTCAACTCAGCCCAAGCCAAAGCATACAAAACAGTGCTCCATATTCCAAGGTCAGCAAGGAAAGCAAGGCTAAGGCTGGAACTAGGCGTGGCGAGGCCAGATTTGACGTGCCAGGAGGAGATCATAAAGCTCTATCTAAGGATATTAAGGGCTCCAGCCAACTCACTAAAACAGCAACTGAGATCAATTTTTGAAGAGCCATGTACAACCTGGCACACTAGCCTAGAAAAAGCGATCAAAACACTGAAGATTGTGGAAGAGAGCATACCGCGGCCGGACATCCCCCTGAATGCTTGGAAAAGAGCCATAAACAAACAAGTTTGTGAAACCTCATTTGATCTAGACCGCAAATCTCTCCGTTCAAGTTCACACTTAGATCCGCTGAACAGCTCTTATACGGCAGGTAAAGCTCAGCCCTACTTAAACGAGGCTCTCACTCCATTGGCCCGAAGTAAAATCCTTTTTATGAGATTAACCACTCTAGGAATTGCGGATTTCAACCCTGCATGGGCCCGAAGGGGGAAAGCCACAAACTGCAGACTGTGCCCCTACAAGAGGGAATCGTGGCTGCATCTTCTATGCTGTTGCCCCAATCTTATTAACGAACGTCGGCCACTACTGCGCCCGATCTGTACCATCAACGGAATAAAGTCCTGCAGTGAAGCATCAGCCATGTGCTTTTCTTCCTCTAACACGACGACCCTAGCAAGACTGGGGAAATTCATCCATCACATCAGGACAGCCTTAAAAGCTGCAAATGAATGCAATAAAACCCCTGTGAAGAGCACTGTAAACCCAGCGGAAGATAGCTGAGGGGGTCTCCATCGAGCACTGATGCCTTTCGCACTCCCAGCACCCCCTCTAGGATAGCGCCTTATAGGATGACTAACTAGAGTGTTAAGGGGAACGGGTCACAGCTTTGCAATGCAGCCCATTCTCATGGAACAATGTGGGACTCTAGATCGTGAATAAGGCTACACGTTCAAGATTACAAACTCTGGTGAAGGCTGATCGTGCTGGCACTGGGGAGGGGCGGCACATTTTATTTATCACAAATTGAAGTTTTTATCATTGTTTTAGCTTTAATAGGTCGATTGCTTTTACTGTAAAGATTTTAATTAATTGTACAGTTAATAAATTCATTCATTCATAATAATAATATTTAAAATAAATCATTTTAACAAGGAATGCATTTATTTGTTAATATAGTAACACTAGCCTAAAAGTAAAAATTAACTAACATATGCATACGTGTAACCTAATTAAACAATAAAAATAATGTAAAAATAGCTTTAATTTATACTGTGAAGTATATAAGCATGTATAAAGGCATACATACACACACATATATACATATACACTCACACATATATCTATAACTAAAATAAAAAAAATTCAAACAATAAAAAGATCAAAAACATAAAATGTTATATTATCAAACCTTTATTAACAATAACATAAATCAAAATAATTGAAAATAAAATAAAAATAAAAAATATTTTTTTAATAATATAAACATTAAAGAATACACAACAATAAAAAATACCAACAAACAATCAAGCAGAAACAACACTAGCAAAAGTGTTCAACTTCAAAAGAAACAGAATAATTAATCTAACTTCAAATTAAGAAAATGCATTAGATTTACTATTCCCACTCTAATGTAATCTAAAGCAGGAAAAGTGTTGGACTTTGGATGGGTTACATTTACTATTCTCACTCTAGTCTAAACAACAGTGGGGAATATGGTGGATTTTGGATGGGTTAGATTTACAATTTTCACTCCAATATGAGCAATAGTAGAGAAACTGTTGCACTTTGGAAGGAATAGAATTACTATTCCTACTCCAGTGTAAGCTAAAACATGGAGAGTGTTAGACTTAGGAAGAATTAAATATACCATTCCAAATCTTAATCATTTTTAAAGAAACATTTAAATACCTAACAACATATAAGTATTAAGAAGTATATTCAAAATAAAAATATGTACTTTGTAAATGTATAAAATTAAATCTAAAAAACAAGTATTAATACTATAATGTTATAAATAGAAGAAACAAAATGTGTTGGCCTACATACTACCCAAAAAAACCACAACCCCCTTTAAAACATAATAAATTAAAAACAAAACAAAAATAATGTTAACATATTAACTAAATCAAATAAATAAAATTAAAACCATTATTAATATAAAATACATTTTAGAAATGTTGTTATAAATACACTATTTAATCCGCAAATAAATAAATAAAAAAAATATTTGTAGGAATCAATCATAAAATTAACATAATTAATTACCAATTACATATTTTAATGAATTAAGATTAAAAAATACAAAATAAATTAAATAACTTCCCACCCCAACAAACCCAACATTCAGCAACTAAAATTTAAATTACTACTTTAGCATAAAATATACATTAAAAATCACAAAATACACTTCCAAATAATTTAAATAACAATTAATTAATAGATTGCATAATTAATCATCAATTACATATTTAATTAACATAAAAATGAATTACAGCTAAAAATCTATAATTTATCACTTAAATAATGTACCACAGTATCCCCTACTAACCGAACCCTCTATTTATGTTTTTTTATTTTACCATTTTTCTTAAGCACACTACTACCTATACAGGTGTCCCAGCATTAGGAGAAGGCAGGATGGAGAGGCCAGATGTACCTCATTTGCCATAAAGTAGTGTTTGTAATACTTTCCTAAACAACAGCAGATTCTGAACTTTGCATAAAGATTTTGGGAGGGCATTCCATAAACTGGCAGCCCCAACTGAAAAGGCTTTGCTTCCCAATTGTACACTTTGGAATCTAAGGACCTACAAAAGGAAGGCATCTAATGATCACTGAGTGCAACCCGGGATATATTGTGAGACCTTGATTTTCAGATAAGCTGGGCCATCTGATAGCAGGCTCGATGGACATGTCATAATGCTTTAAAAATAATCCTTTTTTCCACAGGGAGCCAATGAAGAGCATCCAGTGCTGCTGATGATGAAGAGTGCCAGGGGCGGGCTGGGTTAAGTTTAGCTGCTGCATTTTTTATCTCCTGTAGTTTCTTCAGTACTCCAGCTGATACAACCACAAATAAGGAATAGTAACAGTCCAGATGACTCATAATGGACCCTGGGCTACTATCCTGCAAGTGGCCAAAGAGAGAAGGGGCAACCTTTTCCTAAAAACCTTTACCAGCAGACAACAGGATGAGAACAAATGATTTGCATGTCTGATCAAGTAGAGATCTGCATCCAATAAAAACCCGAGGTTTTTCACAGATTTAGTAATTTTCGGGGGCTGAGGCCAATCCAAAAGCCAAAGGCTCGAAGGGCAGGATGGAGTGGGAGGACTGCAATGGATCCAGAGTATCTCTATTTTGTCCAAATTGAACTTTAGAGCATTGACGCCCAGCCAAGAAGTGATTGCCTTTGTACACAGAGGAATGGAATCGAGAGAAGCCAGGCTCGAGGGACCCAGGGAGATAACTAGCTGTGCATTGTCGGCATTATTCATACATCTGAGTCCAAAAGGTCTTATAATCATCAACAGAGGTTAGATATACATATTAAATAGAGTACAACTCAATGTCGACCCCAGTGAGGCTATTTGAGGTAGCATCTTATACTCAGACCGATAGGGATGGAAGAAATACAGACGGGCACCGATCAATTTGGTAAGAATGACATCACAATAGTGCCCGCTCATTAATGCTAATCACTGTCAGTCAGGCAAGGAGGATCGAATGCGACACTATTGAAAGCAACTGACAAATTCAGTAGCACTAGGCTAACTGGTTTGCTTTATTTACTTTGCACTGATTCCAAGTTGTGATTTTGTTCTAGGAAGCTAGTCACAAGCTTGTTTACATGCTTCTCCAAAATCTTAACGTCAAAGGGGAGAAGTGATATTGGCCTGAAATTGGCTAGTACTGTATGGTCCAAATTTGGCTTTGTCAATAGAGGCTCAATAATCAACTATTTACATTCCAGTGGCACAGAAGCTTTAGCCAGGGAGCTATTAGACCTCCACAGAGGGAGTATTAGCTCAGTTTTTTCAGCTTCTAAATGTTAGAAGACCCTGTCCATGGGAGATCCTGTGCTGATGAACTCTACCATTGAATTGAATTGTGAGAGGTCAAGAGGAGAAAAGTGGTTCAAGCAAGGAACCTTGGATATACCTCTTTCCACCTCATCCCCTTCTTCAAAGGGTGCTGAATCTCTGAAAGTATCAGCCAGAGTATCGTTCAAAGACCCTCTAGGAGCCAGTACTGGAGGATTGATCATCTGCATTTTAATATTTGAATGAACCCGAAAATTTAAAAAAGATTTTAACTACTCCTCATAGATTTATATTCACCACAGCTCATAGATTTGTTTCAAGAACAAGATTGTATTTATTAGGAGGAAAATATTAATGAAAAGATTGTGTGGGTAATTAACTTTTAGCAAGTTCAAGGAACAGATACCTTGTTTTGAGCATGGATGATTGCTAGAGAAATTAACTTTTTGAATGAAACAGTGCAACAGAACAATTGTATGAGCTTTGCTTCTCTTTCAGATTTGCAGACACTATAAATTGTATAATTAATTTGACACATTTTGCAAAGCAGAAAAGGAAAGAAAATATTACTGATAGTGATTTGAATGACAGGATGCAAAATGGCACTTAACATAGTTTGGCTTTGACTAGATAACCTTATGGCCAGCCGATGCTAATATGTATATGTATACAGATTTCTGTCTGAATGTATAGGTCCACTAGAAAATAGACCAGATCTGAGGTATAATACATGTGTCCTGTGACAGTGACCACCTATAGTGCAGGTAATCTCTGTTAGAGCAAGTTATCACGATCTTGTGTAAATGCTGAAGATGCATTAGGATGGTGTACGGATTGCTGGAGGTTTGAGAAACCGACTGCCACGGATCCGACGGGCTCGTTGGATGGACTTGTATTCCTACAACAGTGGTGGTGCCTGCCAGGCATCGCCGTAAGAATTACAATGTCCCTTCCGCCTGCCTTTTCATGGCGGTTTACCCACCATGAAAAGGCAGGCGGAAAGGGACATTGGTGGCCCATAGGAGGCCCCCTTCCTCCCTGGCCCTCCAGCATGGCCCCTGGAGGGCACCTATGGTGCCCCCCAACATATCCTTGCACCATGTGGCAGGCACCGCATGGTGCCTGCCACATAGTGCAGGGATATGCACGGGGTGCATATTTTGTACTGCGGCGTGTGCAGCAGCCTGCAGCACCCACTGCAATACAAAATATACACTCTGCGACTGCCTTGAAGGCGGTCGCATCGTGATTCAGGGTGCGGGACCGCTGATAGCTAGTCGGGCAGTCATGGAAAGGCTGGCGGGGATTGGGTTTGGGGGCCCGTTGCGGGCCCCCCTTGTGTGGGGTGGTGTCGCTGCACTGGGGGTTAGCCATGGAACCCCCTGCATTTCCATGCACCAAGTTGCAGGCACCGCGTGGTGACTGCCACGCGGTGCAGGGAAATGCGGTGCAAGCACTTTCAACATTGCAGACGGTGCTGCAGCCAGCAGCACCGCCTGCAATGTTGAAAGCCCAGGATGCGCCCGCCAGTATGGCGGGCGCATCCTAATTGCAGTGGTGGGACCGCCGCATGTCTGGCGGGCGGTCCCAATCACCGCTACGGTGGCGGGCAGACCAAGTCCGCCTGCCATCGTACTCAGCCCCTAAGTTTCTATGCTTGGACTGTTTCAGACTGTTATCTGGGCTAATCCATTGGAACAATTAGCTGTGCTTCATGTGGATTTCTGGGAACTGATTCAACTCATCAGTTTCCAGCAATCAGGCGTTTTGCACCACAATGAAATTTTCTGTTTCCATGAACAATCCACAGATCTAGGGGCTGACAGGTGTACAACAGTGAAACTACAACATTTATTTCTATAGCATAAACCTAGATCTTTGTGAAACATCAAAAATGAAGAAAGGTTTTGCAAATCAAAGGTGCACACCGGAGCACTCTTGCCCTGCCTCATTTGTGTGAAACACCTTCTTCAGAATTATTGAAAAGAGGGATTAGATTTAAGTAAAAAGTATGGGCCAGGATTATGAGGTTCAAAAGACATACCTCAGAATAACTTGAATAAAACCCACTGAAAATAAAAAAGTGAATGAAGACAGAATGGGGCATATTTACAAAGTCATTGCTCCACCAGAGCGTAACTTTTTCTAAGGCTCTGACGGCGCAATGCCCTGCTCCATATTTACAAGGCGGCGCTAAGCCACTTTGCGTGGCTTAATGCTGCCTTGTAAATATGGTTCTCCTCGCTGCAGTTTTCTGCGGCAAATGGGTGTGCAATGGGTGCCGTTGTGGGCGTTCCCATGCAACACTCATTGCTTTTTGAGACTGCCACAGATTTACAAGGATCTGTAAATCTCAGGCAGCACCAAAAGCGAATGTCTTTCAAAAGGAGGTGGTTGAGTGGGGCAATGGGGAGAAATACGTTTAGGGGCACATGCATCAAGATATGCTTTTGCGAGTCCTTAATTGCGATTATTAAGGAATCTCAATTAAGGACTCGCAAAAGCCTATGCATGTAGGAATCGCTATAAAAATAGCGATTCCTAAACATTCCTTAATTGCGACTCGCAAATTGTGAGTCGCAATTAAGGAATGGCTTCCCATTCATTCCTATGGGCCCACAGGCCCATAGGAATGAATGGGAATAGCATGCGCAAT
The DNA here is from genome assembly GCA_963921515.1 of Calotriton arnoldi. NCBI lineage: Eukaryota > Metazoa > Chordata > Amphibia > Caudata > Salamandridae > Calotriton > Calotriton arnoldi. Next base: position 4,445,813 of record CAWUFW010000339.1, read on the forward strand.
TTGCGAGTACCAATAGGTACTCGCAAATTGCTGCATGCATTTCAAGGTGCAAGGGTGTCAAAAGGACACCCTGTTGCACCCCTGAAATTGTGATGTGCACCCATGTTGCGCACACACATGCCCCAAGGGCATGTGTGTGAGTAACATGAAACTTTGAAAAATGCACTTTAGTGCATTTTTCAAAGTTTTTGCAAATTACCGACCAGTTTAATTTTTGGTAATTTGCGGCCCCAAATAGCGAAATTGCTATTTTAAAGTGCTTCTTGCATTGCATTTAAGGAATCGCAAATTGTGATTCCTGAAATGCAATCGCAATTTGGGAAATCGCAAAAAATAGCAATTACCAAAATTGCGCATCCCAAAGACTTTCATGCATCGCAAAAGGCCATTTTGCGATCGCAAACGGCCGATTTTTGCGAATCGCACCGTTTGCGATTGCAAAATCCCTTGATGCATGTGCCCCTTAGTTCTCCTTGTTTTTTGCTCTTTCTATTTGTGCTGCATGCTGCAGCACACATAGAAGGAGCTAAATGTCATTAATGATTATTTTTGTGCAGGAAGGTGCCTGCGCTGGTGTTAGGCAGCATTTTTAGCTCTTCAGCAAGGGAAAACACAGGGCTGTGTCGTATTCTTGTAAATACGGCACATCCCTGCAGTTTTGAAATGACGCAGTCCGCGCAGCTAAATTGCTTGCAGTGCAGCGCTGCTCCATTTCATTGTAAATATACCCCAATGTGGGTTATTTGCCAAGAACAACAACCAAGACACAGTACAAAACTTGATCAATTACATGAACCATGACGACTTGGAACCCCAACTTTTCCCAAATGCCAAGTCATTTGGAATCACCTTGGACACAGATCTCTCCCTCAAGAAAAATACTGCCATCAACTCCTTCTTCTAAAGGAAGTCAAACCAGTTCTTCCTGAAAGCGACTTCAGAACTGCTGTTCAAGCCCTATCCTCTCCCATCTGAATGGTGGTAATGCCCTACTTCATGGCCTCCAACAATCCCAACTGGCACCTCTTATGGTCATTATATGTGCTGTAGCATGTCTTATCCAGGGCCTGAAGAAATCTTATCAAATCACTCCAACCTGCTGGAACTCCATGGGCTTCCCTTGCTAGTCCCACCATGTTCAAAACTAGCTGCATCATTAACAAAGCCATCATAAACCGCACCCTCACTTATCTTGCAGAGAAACTCACCATCTCTGGTGGTTCTCAGCACACCTATAGCCAGGACACCATCAGATTAAGAAGTGCAAAAAGGAAAAAAACATGGCAAAAGAGATTTTCTGTCTATGAACCCAGGATCTGGAACAACATCCCTGTATCCATCAGGATCGCCTAAAGCTGCTCCAACTTAGGAAAGAGTTGAAGACTCACTTCTTTAAAGAACAATACATCATAGGGCATTAACTGTTCACAACCCTGCTTTCTCTCCTATTACTCATTGACTTCATGCTCTTCTTTGTCCGTGTACAGTGCTCTGCTGCTTTTTGACAAGGTTCGCACTGCAACTATACCATATACATATGTTTATGTACAAAGAGCCACACAAACTTCAATTTTAATTGAAAAGGAGACAGGCAATGCCAATGAGATGAAAGCCTAAATAAGGATAATCATTTGGGAGAACTCAGTATTGAGGCTAATGACTTTCACGGAGTCAAAAACAAAAAAAGTGTAATTGTTAGACCTGATATCCTTGGTGTGGTATTCCCCAAAATGTTTTGTCTTCACCCCACCTGCGTTGCTGAATTTGTTTTTGTTGGCATTAGGAGTCTGTGCCCTTTATCACTGCTAGCCAGTGCTAAAGTGCATGCTGTCTCCCCTTCAAACATGGTTAAATTGGCTTACACGTAATTGGCACATTTAATTTACCAGTCAGCCTCTAGTAAATTGTACTACATGTACCGAGGGCCTGTAAATTAAATGTTACTAGTGAGCCTGCAGCACTCATTGGGTCACCCACTAAAGTAGCACTTTAAAACATGTATCAGGTATGCCATTGCAGCCTGTAGTGCAGTTTACAACTGCCAATTTGACCTGGCAAAATAGACCTTTAGCCAGGCTTAAACCTACCTTTTTAATGCATATAAGTTACCCATAAGGTAGGCCCTGAACAACCCAGAGGGCTGAGTGTCTGGTATTTAAAGCTTTACATGTCCTGGTAGCGAAAAAAAAAAATCCTAAAGTCATTTTTTACTATTGTAAGACCTATCTCTCCTATTGACTGACACTGGGTTACCTTATTACATTTAACTTTAGATTGGGAACGCATAACGTAATGCTGTTTACACTCAAATGAATTGTAATTTAAAATGCTCTTTAATGATAAAGTTGGATTTTAAGTCACAATTCTGAAAATGTCACTTTTCGAAATGTCACTCTGAAGAGAGTGTAGTATCGGACAAGGATACAGAAACTTCAAGAGCTCCCATGAAAACTATGCAGCCTCGACTAGATACCGCACAAAATACATCAGGAGACAAAGATTATTCAGAACATGCAGCCTCTGTTTCTTTTTTATCCCAAGCTACAGACATGGTACAACCACCAGATCAAATACCGAACAAATCAGGGGGAATTGCAAAAAAAAACACTAACACTATTTCAAAGAGCAGTACTCAACAAAGGAACTTCTTTTGTTCTCACTTATAGAGGTTCAGCATTAGAAAATGAAGTAGCCTTTTTCAAATTCATGAGAGTCTTGAGATTGAGGAACTTGTTTGAAAACATGATTCCAGCACAAGAACCAAAGGAAACCATATTACCTGAGTTCAAACCAAAAAGCACAGATATGGCTCCAGTATCTCACAAAACACTAGACATTTTTTAAACTCTCGTGACGAAAGACTTCAGTAATTTGGATTACAAATTTGAGAAAGACCACAAGCCTAATTTCAGCAGGGCTGAAAAAAGCATTCTTCTAACATTGGCAAAAAACCCCGATGTCACTTTTCAGAAAGCTGACAAAGGCGGAGCTCTAGTAATGATGGATACAATTTTTTACCAAGAAAAAGTTGCAGAACATGTTAAGGATACTTCCATATATATATGCTACTGGACTCGGATCCCACAATGGAGATTTCAAATCTATTACAAAAAATATTGGATAAAGCATTGGATATGGAGTGGATAGATGAAAACACCAAACAATCCCTGACAACACAATTCCCGAGAAGGCCCAAGCTGTATATGCTCCCTAAAATTCACAAGAGCAAGTGCAATCCCCCGTTTTGACCTATAGTGTCAGAATGCGGCTCTGTGTTTGAGCCTGTCGGGAGATACTTGGATACATTTTTTCAACCTTTTGTGCAATCATGGCAGACATACATTAAAGACACTACAGACTTCTTACAGAAACTGGAAGCAATTCCACAAAATAAGGATGAAGATTGGCTTCTATGTACGATAGATGTCTTATCGTTATATACATCTATTCCTCACTCAGAAGGTCAGGAAGCAATTGAATGGGCCCTATTAAAGCAACCAACTCCTGGAACAAAGAAGGTTTTTCTCCTAGAACTACTACACTACTGTCTACATCATAGCTACTTTGCATGGAACAAAGAATTTCACCTGTAACTGAGCGGAACTTAAATGGGTTTGGTTGGGGCACCGACTTACGCTAATACATTCATGGCGAAATTCGAAGAAGAACATGTCTTATCTGACATACAATGGACTGACAATCTGCTACTCTTTTGTTGGTACATTGATGACATCTTTATGATTTGGACGAACGCAGAGACAGCCCTATTGGATAATATCAGACAGTTGCACTCCAAGAATCCCAGAATACAATTTACTCATACAATCAGCAAAACAAGTTTGGGGTTCCTTGATGTCTGGGTTGAACTAACTGAGGTTGGCATTAAAACGAGAATGTACAAGAAACTTACAGACAGGAATAACTCCCTGTTATTCCATAGCTTCCATCCATCAAGGTTGGTTCGTAATTTACCTTATTCGCAATTTTTAAGAGAAAGAAGAATCTCTTCAGACACCATCACATGTGAAACTACACTAACTGAACTTAAGGAGAGATGCAAGATTAGAGGATACCCGAGCAAATTGCTAGATGATTTAGAGCACCGGGCATTCGGAGATCGTAGCAAATTATTGCAAAAGAGGACAAAAGAACCACAAAACAGGACGTTATTCGTTTCCAGATTTTCGATAAAATCTATCAATATTAAAAACATCATTAACAAACGGTGGGAACTTTTGCAACAAGAACCGGATTTTCATAACTTGTTTGTACACAGACCTTTGTTTGCATTCACCAGATCACACAATTTTAAAGAAATTCTAAATAAGAAGATTCCCTTGAAAGATAAAAAATGCATCATCACAAAAAGATGTCTCAACTGTGTCCATTGCAACAACGTAATTACGGGAACATTTTAACACACACACGAACAGGAGAAAAAATCAATCTGTGTCACTCCACAGACTGCAATTCGAGTAATTTGATTTACGCCATTCAATGCCCCTGTGGCATGCTCTATATAGGAAAAACTGAAAGGAAGATGAAAATAAGACTAACAGAACACAGGAGCAGAATTCGAAATAAAAACATCAACTCAAGCCTAGCAGCGCATTGGATTGAATCAAGACATACAACTGCACAGATGAAATTCCGAAGAATAGAGATTATGCAAAATACTCCAGGTATGGACAATTCAAAAAAACTACTTCAACATGAAGTGTTTTGGATCAGAAGACTGAACATCATGAGACCAAGAGGGCTTGATGACAAATTGGAGATGGGTTGCTTTTTATGAGATATAGTTGGACAATCACACCTGTAACCAAACACAAACTAGCGAGTTACATTCACATTAAATATCTACAGAAGCATACACTAGAAATAGTAGTGAAATAAAAACCAATGAGCTCTCAGTAGGCATGTGGTAACATTAGTAGCTATTAATCACAGTTTACATGTAAACATATATATCATGATAGAATGGTGGCCAGACTTGTTTAATCTGTAATGGCTCTGAATTTGTTATAACACTTTGTGTTATCATTATGATTTTTGATTTTTGATTTTTTGTTTTGAAGCAGGTTAAATATTAGCATGATGTTTTAGGGAAATAGGTTATTAACATCTTGACTCTATTGCCCATACGATGACTCTAACTCGACGATCAAGCGCCAGGTAGAATGCAGATTAATGACGGTCGGTTTCCTTTCCAATATGGCGACTATGCTTTTGGGTACAAAAAGTTACAAGTTCAATCTTAGCGCGTTGCATTTCCATTACCAAGGCTTTTCCCTTTTTTTTCTCGATATATACCCAATAATAGCAGCTACCGTCTTCCGTCTTTGTGATTCACTTTACAATGTGTACGTGACGCTTGCAGTTTATATTTTGCATTGGAAACACATTCCAATACGGCAGCCGCTAAATCCTGGTCTCTACTTGTGGATTCTTCAACACGTGTGCACGGTTTGTTTGGCGTGAATACCTCCTTTAAAAAAGTCAAACACCTCCGGTTCTGCACTGAAAGGGTCATCTCGATGCGGGAATCTCTCTTTATCGACATCAGTAATAGTGTTGATTCACCTCTTCCTTAACATTGGTATAGTCTTAATACCATTGGACAATCTGATGAAGGTTAATGTTTGAATAGGGAAGAAATATCGGCCATAGGCAGATTCCAGGTATGAGGGTGTAAGAACCCCACCATCTTTTCGTGAATGTTTGATGAAAGTCTACTGAACACCTCACAAGCTGTGTTTTCTTTACAGTGGTTTCAACAAATGTAACAGTTATGATCTAGGAATACACTTCGAGTCATTGTAGTAAGTAGGGAGGATCAGTGATTTTTGTTGGCATGGAGAGACTGGTTGTCAGTAATTTTCACTGAGTTGGCTTCACGTTACTGTATAGCTAAGGTGTTTTATTAAGGATGGGGATCTGGGTCTCACGAAAAGTGCATGATACTGGTGTTTTGCTCACAGTTTTGAAGACGATTGATAAGACATGACCGCAGTGACTAATTGACATCACTTGGGCTAGAGTTTATTTATGGTTGTAAAACAGCCATAGAGTTAACATGTCATCTGATGTTATGCCTTATCCAACCACAAATGTACAAAAAATACTTTTTTCATTGTATTCTTTACAGATGTGCCCCAGACGAAGGGACTTGTGTCCCGAAATGCATTGGGCTCACAGTGGATCGTGATTCAACAGAATACATAACCTCGTTACTTTGACTTTCTCTGTATTGAATTATGAATCATGTGGAGAATATGTTCTGATTGATGTTTAAAGGCACAAAAAACATGTGTAAAATATACCTGTCATACTATTGTTTGAAAATTACAAAGAGATATTAAATGATCATGGTATAAACAATTTAAGGTTGCTGCTATACTATTTACAAGTTGTGCATACCTTTGTCCAAGAAGACAGTTGGTTCTTGGCCCCCTGTACACTTTTAGAAAGTTGACACTTTCTTGTCCTAACCATTTGTGCCTTCTGCCAGTGTCCTGGGTCACATGACTTGAATGGCTATGCTGTTGATGTTTGTGTTTTCCTCCCAGACTGTGACACAAAAGGGGATTAGATGTGGGCAGGTTGGGCCATTCTGGCAGGATGGCTGGGGCAAAGTTGTGCTCTACCCCACTTACATGTCAAAGGGCTTGCCACTACACACACTAAGGAATCTGACACCATGCCTGCCGTGTTTTGTCATCCCAGACTTCTTGGAGCTTTGACATGGGAAGGGAAGAACTTTCCAGAATCAGATGTTGGGGTAGGAGAGGGTGCCCCCCCACACAAAAATGCTGGCACCAGGTATAAATATTGGACCTTCAGAACCACTCATCGGAATACTCCTGGACCTGTGGACATTTCAGAAGAAGGACTGCCCTGCTGCCAGAGGACTGCAGTTGCTGCTTGAGGACTACCTGGCTGTTTAAGAGGGAAAACTGCACTTGTTTAGCTTCTTCCCAGGTAAACTTGAGTGAATCCAAGGGCCAGTTGGCTGACCTCCCGTTAGAGCTCTAGTGACATAACAAGCTCCAAAGGCCACCCTAAATGGTCTACTGAAACTGGACCTACCTGAACCTGCAACTGGACCTGCCTGAGCCTTGCTGGCTCCTGCTGGAGTGAGTTCCTGATCCCTAAGAGGTCCCCCAAATGTCCTGCACCCTTGACTGGTATCGGTCTGATCTCCTTCCAAGAACAAAAGGTGAAATCCTGAAGTAGGCTCTTTGCTATCCTGTAGTGGAGTTGCTCTTTCACAGCACAGCTCTATCTTGTAGCTGCTGCTGATCCCCATGTGCAGCTGCTGCTGACCCGGAGGCCAGGAGTTCAAGGCCCTCCTACATCTGCAGACTCCTGCGTGCGCCTCATCCCTGGTGGTCCAGTGGTAAAGCATCACTGCTCTGCTGCTTGACTGACCTTCTGTGTCTCTTTCTGCTTTTTCTGTCTGTCTTTCTTTTTTTCTCTTTCTCTTTCATTCTGCCTTTTGGCTTTGCTTTTTCCTTTTCCTCCTGCTTTCTCCCTCATCCTCATTGCCGCCCCTGCTGCTGTGATGCCCGTGGCCCTGCCCCCCTCCTGTGTCCTTCTCTCTTTCTGCTTTTTCTGTCTCTGTTTCTGCTTTTCTCTTTTATTCTGCCTTTTGGCTTTGCTTTTTCCTTTTTCCTTTCCTCCTGTTTTCTCTTTGGTCGCAATCCCCCTCCTGTGTCCCTTTCACTCCCGCATTTTCCCACCTCCCAGCTGTCCAGCCTCCCCCGCAGTATTACTTAATGGTGGCCGCTGTGCGGCTATGCCGCTAGCGTGCCAAAGGCAAGCCCATCTGCGCCCGTCTGCGCCTGGACTGCGCCCATCGCCATGGACCCCGGTTCATGGACTTTCCACCATTACGACACCATCACCCTCCTTGCCCTCAACCCTGGATGCCACGCCGCCTGCCATCTAGTGTCACCAAAGAAGAACCATTGACCCTTCACCTGCCTGAACTACAACAGATCCTTCACCCATGCCAACATGCCAGCTCCTCTCACCGTCCAGCTGACCAAAAGCACACCCGACTGGTTCAACTGCATCCTCCTCAATGTGCAGTCCCTCCACTAATATGCCACAGAAATCTGGGACATCCTCAACTCCACCTCTCCTGACATCACTTTCTTCACAGAAACCTGGACTAACCCCTGCTCTGGACCGGATATCTCCATCCCCATCCCCGACGGCTACAAAATCACGCGCAAGGACTGCCCCGATCGCCCAGGAAGAGGCAACACCATCATCCACAAGAACACCCTCTGACTGACCACACAGTCTGACGGCCTAACGAAGATCATGGAACACCTCCACTTCTTGTTCCAGACCAACCCCAACACCACCCTCCACGTTACTCTTGTCTTAAGGCCCCCAGGCCCCGACCGCTCTTCTCTAATGCCATTGTAGACCTCATCGCACCCCAGGCTCTCGCATCCACCGACTACATCCTACTTGGAGACCTCAGCTTCCACATGGACAACTCCAGCAGCCAGAACACCACCTCCCTACTGGAGAACCTCGCCAACATCGGACGCAAGCAGCTAGTCACCACACTGACCCACACAGCTGACACACGCTTCAACCCGTCTTCTCCGCCAGCTGGAACATCAGCTACAGCCACACCACAGAACTCTCCAGGACCGACCACCACTGCGTACATCTCGCCTTCACCACACCCACCGTACACCCCGCCCTCACTGCCCCCCAGCTGCAGCTGGATCAAGGCCGGAGAAGTACGTCTGATTGACTCCCTCAGCACAACCACTCCACCAAGCGACACCAACAGCGTAGCACGCAACCTCCACCGATGGATCTCCAACTGCACAGACACCCTTGCAACCCTCAAGAAAAGACCAGGCAAGCAACACTCCAAGAAAGCCACCTGGTTCATTCCCGCCTTCCACTAATCCAGATGCACATGCAGACGACTTGAGAAACAACAAAACCCCAAAAACCCATGCTACCTTCAAATCCACCGTCAACTAACACCACCCCCTCCTCAAACCACAAAGAACTCTTCGCCATCGTCAAGGAGTTCGCCATAGCCAACAGCAAGACCACAGATGTCCCTCCCTCCCAAGACCTCTGCAACAAACTCAGCACCTTCTTCCACCACAAGATCAGGCAGATCTATGACAGCTTATACAACCTAGACCCTGCCACTTCAGCTGCTACCACCGCATGCAACCAGGCTGCACCCCAACAGACCGTGCTCTGCTGAACCCCGCTTACAACAGAGGACACTCTCAAGACCATGAAGAGCATCCACTCAGGAGCCTTGCCCGCACCACATCTTCCACAGAGCAGCCACTGCCATTGCCCCCCCAGCTTTGCCACACTATCAACTGCTCCATCAAAACTGCCATCTTTCCCGACGACTGGTAACACACCGAGATCAACTCCCTGCTGAAGAAGCCGTCCTCCAACCCAACTGACCGCAAGAACTTCAGTCCGATCTCCCTCCTCCCCTTCTCAGCCAAGGTCATCGAGAAGGCCATCAATGCCCAGTTCTCCGCTTTCCTAGAGGTAAACCATGTCCTGGACACCTCACAATACAGCTTATGAGGCAACCACATCATGGAGACAACACTCTTTTGCCGCCACTGACGACATCCGCTTCCTTGTCAACCGGGGCGAGACCTCAGCCTCATCCTACTGGACCTCTCGGCCGCCTTCAACACCGTCTCCCACTGCACCCTAATCACGAAACTCCACGAAGACAGCATCCACGACAAGGCACTGGACTGGATCCACTACTTCCTCAATGGCCAGACTCAGCGAGTCAGATACCCCTGTTCCTCTCAGAACTTACAGGGATTAGCTGCGGAGTGCCCCAGGGTTCCTCCCTGAGCCCCACTGTAATAAGCTGGCTCTGTTTATACAATACCCAAGTAAGGTATAGTGTGCAAAGAGTCTAGGGAGTCCCTAGAGGTATAGCTGAGGCTAAATTAGGTAAGTACTAACAACTCTCTTTGTGGTAGTGTGGGCGAGCAGTTAGGCTTATCCAGAGAGTATGTTAAGCATTTATTGTATTCACTCAATCAAGACTGATACACACACTCAGAGACTGAATCCAGATCAATTGGGTAAGTATAAAAAAGGTATACTTATATTTTATTTCTAGAACCAAGCAGAACTTGGTACAGGTAGGTAAATATACTTTTAATGGTAAACCTTTACACAGAAATGCAATTGAGGATAGATTTGCAGTGGTTACAGGTTTGTATAACGTTAAAATGCAGTTTGAATTACACACTAATTACTTTCAGATTACTTTGTAGTTACTTTTGGACTAATTTAAGTACTGGGGGGTGGTACGCCTAGATACCACACCTTACGATCTCAACATACATGGTAAGTAAGACTTTTTATACTTTGCAGTTTAGCTTTAGTTTCTCCATACAAACATCAGTTAGAACATTTTAGGCCCAAAAATGTCTTAACATGGGTTCCTATGGGCGAAAAGTGTTAGCGGATTCTCAGGTAAGTACACGACTTCGGAGTGAGAGTTTTGGGGTTAGGACCAAGGTTCCCCAAGGTGTAGATGGGCACTCGAGTTGCATCACCAGCGGCACTGGGGTGGCTGGGTGCAGAGTGCAGGGGCCTAATGTGGAATAGTTCACAAGACAATTTTCTATTGAACAACGGTGACCACCTTTATTATTTTCATTTTTTGTGTGTGCTCATCTACATTCTTGCGCAGCAGTGTATATTTTTTCTGTTATTGTTGCTGGAATGTCAGGTATTCAGGCCTCCGCTATTCATAGCCGAGCCTGGGGAACCAATTGAGTGGGAAATGTGTTTAGATTTATTCCAGACATATGTGGAATTCCTTGGAGCTGGAGAATGTGCACTTCAAAGGCAATTAGCTTTCTTGAAACCTTCTCAATACGCAGTAGGGTTAAATAATGTAATATTTTGAGGGTCTAGAAAAAACAGGAAATGTGGATGTGTACCAAATTGTGTTGAAACAAATGCAGGGGAGATATGGCAAAAATGAATACAGTTTTGGAACGGTACAAGTTTAATTCCAGAAGTCAGCACGAAGAATCTACTGATCAATACATAGCAGTTTTAAGAGCTATTGCTGGTACATGTGACTTCAAACACATTACTTATGAAAAGGTTCTTAGTGATCAGCTAATGATGAGTAGCAAGTCAAAGAAGATCCAAGAAAGATTGTGGTATGGGAATGAAACTACATTAAAAGCAGCATTGGAAGCTGAGTATTGAACTATGTGAGAAATATATTCAAGAAGTACGAAGAGATATAAGCAAATCTGGGGTTGCTTGTTGTGTGAATTCTATATCCAAGTACAATAAGGATGAGGATGAACATAAAGGAGAGAGGCCAGAGAGGGGGTGACTGTACCCCCTCTATGGCCTCTAGTTATAGTTATAGCTGTGGGAGCATTAGTTGTTATAGCTTTGGGAGCATTTTGGTTGTGAGAGTAAGAACATTAGCTAGAAAATTCATGCATAAAAGCTGAAGAAATGTGATTTCAGTGAGGATGGTATGATATTGTGTTTTGGAGATGCATGTGTGTAGGAAGGAAGGAAGAACAAAGTTTTACCTTGGTGTACGTTTATAGTTGACAATAGAACTTTCCTTCATACAGAGGTGGGACCAGGAAGGTATACATGGGTCACAGGATCAAGATCATTGGTTATTTTTGGGAAGACCTAAAATTCAAGAAGAGGAGACCACATGATAAAGTGTAAATGGCTGTGAAGGGTGAGACAAATTTAAGTTGGCCACATCAGGAAAAACTGGGAGTAAAATGAGATCCCAGAGTAGACCAGTCTGTATATGTGAACAATACTGAAGATGAATGTATGAATGGATATCAGGAAGTAGATAAGTAAATTCCCAAAGTGTATTGTAGAAGCTGCAGAGTTCTAAACATAACAGTAGGTCAATGGAGAATGCCTCTCTCATTAGGCACCATATGTGGAGTGTTCCGTTGAGCTACATAGGAAAATTTAAAGAGATTTTGAAGTCTCTGTGAGAGAAGGACATCATAAAACCAGTAGAGTTTTATTATTGGGTGTCTCCAATTGTGATTTTACTGAAGAGTCCACAGGAATTGAGCTTATGTGTGGACATAAGGTATTTGAAATGTGCCTTTTAGGTCAATACTTTTCCTCTTTTCAATTTGCAGCAATTGCTGGCTTCCAACCATCAGTAAGTATATTTTCAGTAATAGACCTCAATAGTGCCTAACACCAAATTGAGTTGGAGGGGGGCTTTGGGGACTGTAATGCATTTATGACTCCTGTAGTGCTTTTGTTAGAAATGGGGGTCTCTCGTTGGCAGAGGTAGGCACCTTTGTTCAAATAGGGACCCTTGCTTCTAGTCAGGGTAAGGGGGATACACACTTTAGATAACCCCTGCTCACCCCCTTGGTAGATTGGCATGAGCAGACAGGCTTATCCCTAAGGCAATGTGTAAAGTATTTGTACCAACACTCACAGAAACACAGTGAAAACACCACAAAAGGACACCACACCAGTTTAGAAAAATAAAGTATCTTTATCTAAACTAAACAAGACCAAAACGACAAAATTCCAACATACACAGTTAAAAATATGACTTTCAAAAGGTTTCAAGAACTTGTACCATAGAAAACCATGGGTGCGTGACTTTTCACCAAAGTACCTGTAGTTGCGTCAAAGTTCACCAAGCCAAACAACCGCAGCATCAGAAAACAAACAGATGCGACACTCCTGAGACCCTGAGGAGGCAATGCAACAGTCCCGCTGCACGCAGAGGAAGGGTTGTATCGATTACGGTCTGTATGGGGAGTGATACATTGATTCCTTGTGCCGGTTCCGGCCCGCAGGTGATGCGTCGGAAGAACTTGCCGCACAGGTACGATGCGTGGAAATCCAGGATGCATCGGTGATCGATGCAGCGGCGTTGCGCGGCGTTGCTTCGGTCCTCTTCAGCTGCGATCCCTCGATACGTCGATTCTTGCAGCGACGACAGGCGCTGTGACGGTTTTCGCAGCAGCGCGGCGATGCGTGGAAATTCTTCTCGCGACGTGAAGATGCATCGGAAAAACAGCCGCAAGATGAGCGACGCGTCGATTTCTGTAGTTCTTTGAGTTTCTTCTCTCTTCCACCTCCCAAGCAGCAGCAACAACCTCCAGAGGCCCAAAACTGGCACAAGCACCTTTTGGCAGGTCAGAACTCACAGCAGCAGAGTTCAGGGGAGCTGGGGGTGAAGTCTTTGGGTCCCTGAGTCTTCAGAACAGGAGGCCAGCACACTTCAGGCCCTTGGAGATCTCCTTCAAGCAGGGGACACAGCAACTTTCTCCTTTCCTTGGCAGAAACAGCAACTGCAGGCCAACCACAGACACACAGCAAGGGCAGTACTTCTCCTCAGTCTCTCCAGCTCTTCTCCTTGGCAAAGGTTCCTCTTGATTTCCAGGAATGATCTAAAGTTCAGGGGTTTTAGGTCTAATACTTATACCCCAAAATGTCTTTGTTCTCTTTGTGCAAGGGGCTCTGAGACCAGTTCAAACCAGTTCTGGGGGGCACTTTGCAAGTGCACAACAACATCCTTTGTCACTGTGGGCCTTGGCTCCAGACACACCACAGGAGTGCAGAGCCAGCATTGTGGAAGGCAGGCACAGCCCTATTCAGGTACAGGTGCTACTTCTACCACCACTCCAAATGCAGATCAGGCCTATTTAACCTAGTGCTGACTCACCCAGACTCCTGGAGCCACTGCACCTCCCCAGCCCCTGTCACTCCAACACCAGACAGTCAATCCACAAACAGGCAGAGGCGCACATGATGGTTGAACAAGAAAATAGCCACTTTCTAAAAGTGGTATTTTCAAACACGCAATTTAAAAACCATTTTTACTAAAAGATGTGTTATTAAATCCTGAGTTCAGGGATACCAAACTCAATTTTTCCATCTTATCCCTATGGGAAGATATGCTTGTAAAATGTTACAAAGCATTCCCCATTCCGTCCTATGGGGCAAAATAGCCTTTCAATAGTGAAAAACGAAATTGGCAGTATTTCACTATCAGGACATGTTACACACACCAGTACATGTCCTACCTTTCACATACACTGCACCCTGCCCAGTGGGGGTACCTTGGGCCTACCATAGGGGTGCCCTATGTGTAAGAAAAGGGAAGGTTAGGGCCTGGCAAGTGGGTGCACTTGCCAAGTCGACATGGCAATTAACAAACTGCGCATAGGCACCGCAGTGGCAGGCCTCAGACATCTTTTCAGGGCTACTCATGTGGGTGGGACAATCAGGGCTGCAGGCCCACTAGTAGCATTTGATTTACCAGCCATGGCACACTCAGTGTACTTTACTAGAAACCTACTGGTAAATCAAATATGCCAATCATGGATAACCAATCACAATAAGAATTTACACAGAGAGCATATGCACTTTAGCACTGATCAGCAGTGGTAAAGTGCCCAGAGTCCTATAGCCAACAAACACAGGTCAAGAAAAAATAGGAGGAAGAAGCAAAAAGTTTGGCGATAACCCTGCAAAAAGGGCCATTTCCAACACAACCCCCTTCCAGCCTAAAGCCAGGGTAGACCAATCAATACCTCAATGTGCTTCCCGGCTTGGGGCGACAGAACATGGAACCTGGCCCGAACAGCAGGGGTCTATTCCTGTTCTATGCCTTCCTGAACCCAGTTGGATCCCTCTATCCATACTCTCAGGGTCCACTAGGCTAACCCATGGGGACCCTTCTCCTCACCTGGGGACCCCATCTGTGCAGCGCCTAAACTTACTTTGCTCACAGATGTATCCCAACAGGTAGACAGTACCCACATGGCCAACACAGTGGTGTGGCCCAGTCCACCCGCAGGGTGTGACTCCTGCCCCCCTCCCAGGGGCAACTCTGTCCACCAGGACAGCCAGCCTCAGTGGCCACTGACAGCTGTCAGTGATGAGAGCCAGGCCTCATGCCTTTTAGGCCTCTCTAACCTCTGTGGCGTCAGAAAGTGGGGGGCAGTAGGCCCAGGTGCCTGGCACCTTTTCTCCACTTTCCCTCCTGCCAAGTCAGGTATGGCATCCTGACACTGGCCCACCAGCCCAGGGTCTGTACCCTGCAGCTAGACAAGAGATTGGGGTAAGCTCTCCCACACCCTGTCTTCCTCCCTGGGGCTCTGCACCCTCCCACCTAGAACAGTACCCCCAGAACACAACTCGGTAGGGGCACTGTTAGCAGTCACCCCTTCCTCCAGGAAAGAGGGGACACCCTGAACCTGGTCCTCTAACCCAGGGTATGTACCCTTAGGCTGGACCTGTGCCTGGCAACCCAGGACTTCCGGGGGAGTACACCAACCCCCCCCAAGGGAAACACACTCCTCATGAGTGGGACGAGAGTCTGCCTGGCGCAGGTCTCCAGCCTCCTGTCCACTTGACAGAGCATGAAGACCCCCCAGTCCAGAAGTGGCCTCACCAGGGTCAGTCCTGGGGTGCTCTGACCTCAGAGCTGGCAACCCCTGACCCACTGGTCCTTCCACTGGGGACTGCGCCCCACCCTCACCCTTTTCTCTGGACTCATGCACCCTCCCCACTGGAGCGGTGCTGCCAGACACCAGAACTGGTGGGATGCTTGTTACAGCAGCCCCCCTAGTCCACCTGACACTTTGGGATCCCCCGCAGGAAATGGCCTCCCGGTACAGACTAGGCCCCCCTCCTGGTATTCACTTATCGAACCAACCAGGCCCTGGGACTGGGTTTTGGGCACCTTGGGACACAGCCCACTCCCACTCCTTCTCCTCTGAGACAGTACATGGGACCCTACACCCCTCCCACTACACTGGGACCTATCTGGGCTACCACAAACCTCCCCTTCCTCACTTGGCTGGGGAAATCCTGAGCCATCCCCTTCAGGATCACTCCCGAAAGCTTCTTCAGCCCCTCTGGAATCCACCAAAAGGTCTGCCTCCAGTGCAAGCTCCCTGGAATTAGAGAACTCACACTCCACCTGGTGTTGGCATAGCTCTGGAAAACAGGGACTTAAAATATGCTCTCCAACAATTGAATCACAAAGCCCCCCCCACAGTTGTTAACCAAGCTACCCTTTGCCCCACCATCCAGTGCCTCACACAAGTACCCCACACCACTCTCCTGAGATTGGCAAGACAGTGTCTGACTGTCTCTGTCACTAAACCCACACTCTTCTGGGCGGTCTCCACACTCACACACCAGGACTCCTACCATGGGGGAACCCCTCTCCCTGCACCTTTCATCCAGAGTCAGTAGAGTGTCCCTCCCACCACCAGGAATATGACTCCTTGTGTCAGTTCTCCAATCCACCTCAGGGACACTATACACCACTGGAGCTACCTAATTACCTTGAACCCCTTGGTGTATGTCAACCCCCTCCTTCAGGTCAGGTGCCACATCTCTGGGTGTTTGTACTTCTCCCTCAGCACTAGACACTACATTTTTGCTGCCAACATCTGAGCTGGACTCCACCTCCAACCCAGCCAAGCTCACTTCATGAGCTGCACACATTTCTTTTTGCTTGGTTGAGACACTCAGGGCCTCAAGCCTCGCAAACTCCTCATCGAGCTCTCTCATTCTCAATTCATGTGCCAAGGTCAATTTCATTTCTTCCAAGGCATAAATCTTCTTGCTCTCCTATGCCATCTTTTCTCTCTCTATGGCAGCTTTTTGGTTCTCCATTTCCAATATTTTCATCTCGAGCCTCATGACTTCTAACTCATGATCTCTAACCCTTTGGTTTTCCTCCAACTCCTCCGGGAAAAAACTTCTAGCGGAATGGTTGCTGCCAGCCCTAGAGGGTACTCTTGACACAGGTAGATCCTGTGACCTGAAACCATCCCCTTGTGCATCCTCATCCACATCTGCATCATCTGTCTCCCGAGCCTCTTTGGCCTCCCACCAGGCCCTTAAGGCCTTCTGTAGCTCCTCCTTCCTTGAGCTGCTCTTCATGGGACATCCAAAGCTCATGCAGAATTGCTTGAGTTGACCTACTTTATAACCACTTAATATTTCAATATCAAACTCCAGTTCTGCAACATCACTTGCTGGTTTACTCTTCTGAGACATGATGCGTGGATACTTTAAAGGTCTCTCAAAAATAGAACCAAAAACAAAACTCAGTATGTGGTTGCGTAGTGGTCTGCACTAAACTAGTGATGTACACCAATCACTGTGGGTCAAGTACAAATACAGGTTCAAATCCTCACCGCTGACCACCAATGTTAGAAATGGGGGTTTCTCGTTGGCAGAGGTAGGTACCTCTGTCCAAATAGGGACCCTTTCTTCTAGTCAGGGTAAGGGGGATACACACTTTAGATTAACCCCGGGCGGAGCTCTCCGCTGCGCCCGTGGTGTGTACGGAGATTTGCCTTCTCTGCATTCCGCGGAGAACGCAGAGAAGGCAAATCTCTGCACACTCCGCGGGCGGAGCGGAGTTGGCCAGCCCCCGCCTCCACCCCCACAATTACAAGTAAGTAAACATTAAGTAAAAATACATTTAAAACCACTTACCTACGTATTGCGGCGTCCCCGGGCTGCAGTCCTCATCTTCCTTGCCGTATGGGTAATTCTGGTGAAAACTGCGCATGGGCGCGCGCCCGCGCATTTCTCGCAAGAAATGCGCACGCACGTGCGTGCGCTCATGAGCAGTTTTCACCAGGTTTACCCATGCGGCGAGGAAGATGAGGACTGCAGCCCGGGGACGCCGCAGTACATAGGTAAGTGGTTTTAAATGTATTTTTACTTAATGTTTCCTTACTTTTAATAGTGGGGGGTGGAGGCGGGTGGCATAGCGGAGCTCCACGGAGTTCCACGGAGTTTGTTTGAGACCCCATGGACCTCCGCGTAGCCCCGCTACGCCCACTACGCCCAGGGTTACTTTAGATAACCCCTGCTCATCCCCTCGGTAGTTTGGCACGAGCAGACAGGCTTATCCCAAAGGCAATGTGTAAAGTATTTGTACCAACACTTACAGTAACACAGTGAAAACACCACAAAAGGACACCACACCAGTTTAGAAAAATAAAGTATCTTTATCTAAACTAAACAAGACCAAACCGACAAAAATCCAACATACACAGTTAAAAATATGACTTTCAAAAGGTTTTAAGAACTTGTACCATAGAAAACTATGGGTGCATGACTTTTCACCAAAGTACCTGTAGTTGCGTCAAAGTTCACCAAGCCAAACAGCCGCAGCGTCGGAAAACAAAGAGATGCGACACTCCTGAGACCCTGAGGAGGCGATGTGACAGTCCCGCTGCACGCAGAGGAAGGGTTGCGTCGATTCCGGTCTGTATGGGGAGTGATGCGTTGATTCTTCGTGCCGGTTCCGACCCGCAGGTGATGCGTCAGAAGAACATGCTGCACAGGTACGATGCATGGAAATCCGGGATGCGTCGGTGATCGATGCAGCGGCCTTGCGTGGCGCTGCGTCGGTCCTCTTCAGCCACGATCCCTCGATGCGTCGATTCTTGCAGCGACGACATGTGCTGCAACGGTTTTCGCAGCACCGCTGCGATGCGTGGAAATTCTTCTTGCGCCGTGAAGATGCGTAGGAAAACTAGCCGCAAGAAGAGCTATGCATCGATTTCTGTAGTTCTTTGAGTTTCTTTCTTTCAGCTCCCAAACAGCAGCAACAACCTTCAGAGAACCAAAACTGACACAGGCACCTCTTGGCAGGTCAGAACTCACAGCAGCAGAGTTCAGGGGAGCTGGGGGTGAAGTCTTCGTGTCCCTGAGACTTCAGAGCAGGAGGCCAGCACACTTCAGGCCCTTGGAGATCTCCTTCAAGCAGGGGACACAGCACACAGCAAAGTCCTTCTCCTTTCCTTGGCAGAAACAGCAACTGCAGGCCAACCCCAGACACACAGCAAGGGCAGTACTTCTCCTCAGTCTCTCCAGCTCTTCTCCTTGGCAAAGGTTCCTCTTGATTTCCAGGAATGATCTAAAGTTCAGGGGTTTTAGGTCTAATACTTATACCCCAAAATGTCTTTATTCTCTTTGTGCGAGGGGCTCTGAGCCCAGTTCAAACCAGTTCTGGGGGGCACTCTGCTAGTGCACAACAACATCCTTTGTCAGTGTGGGCCTTGGCTCCAGACACACCACAGGGGGGTGGAGCCAGCATTGTGGAAGGCAGGCACAGCCCTATTCAGGTACAGGTGCTAGTCCTCCCACCACTCCAAATGCAAATCAGGCCTATTCAGACTAGTGCTGACTCATCCAGACTCCTGGAGCCACTGCACCTCCCCAGCCCCTGTCACTCCAACGCCAGACAGTCAATCCACAAACAGGCAGAGGCGCACAGGATGGTTGAACAAGAAAATAGCCACTTTCTAAAAGTGATATTTTCAAACACACAATTTAAAAACCATCTTTACTAAAAGATGTGTTATTAAATCCTGTGTTCAGGAATACCAAACTCCATTTTTCGATCTTATCCCTATGGGAAGATATGCTTGTAAAATGTTACAAAGCATTCCCCATTCCGTCCTATGGGGCAAGATAGCCTTTCAATAGTGAAAAACGAAATTGGCAGTATTTCACTATCAGGGCATGCTACACACACCAGAACATGTCCTACCTTTCACATACACTGCACCCTGCCCAGTGGGGGTACCTTGGGCCTACCATAGGGGTTCTCTATATGTAAGAAAATGGAAGGTTAGGGCCTGGCAAGTGGGTGCACTTGGCAAGTCGACATGGCAGTTAACAAACTGCGCACAGGTACCGCGGTGGCAGGCCTCAGACATCTTTTCAGGGCTACTCATGTGGGTTGTGCAATCAGTGCTGCAGGTCCACTAGTAGCATTTGATTTACCAGCCCTGGCACACTCAGTGCACTTTACTAGGGACCTACTGGTAAATCAAATATGCAAATCATGGATAACCAATCACAATAACAATTTGCACAGGGAGCATATGCACTTTAGCAATGATCAGCAGTGATAAAGTGCCCAGAGTCCTATAGCCAACAAACACAAGGTCAGGAAAAAATAGGAGAAAGAAGCAAAAAGTTTGGCGATAACCCTGCAAAAAGGGCCATTTCCAACAGCTTTCCAAAAAAAAAAGAATGCCATTCAGTTTAGCTATTGCTTCTGCAGTATTCCAAACAGTGATGTTAAATGTGTTGAAGGGTCGGACGGGGGTGAAATTCTTCAAAGATTATTTTCATGTTTAAGGGGACAACTCTGCAGTTGTAAAATTACTATCAGTAAAATTAAACTTGTAGTTTGTGAATAGCAAAAAATAGTAAATGCACATAAAAATTACCTTTGTAAATCAGGCCCCAAGTGTTTTCAGATTATATTTGTTCAGCAATACATCGAATTTATAGGTCACAAAATTTCAAGAGATGGGATTTAACCAAAGAGGGGCCATGTGGATGCTATTCAAAAAGCAACAGATCGAACATCAAAAGAGCAAATTATGGTAACGAGTAAGGTCGCATTGAGAATACTGGGTACCAACACATTGCAGTGCATCGCAACTGCTGTAGCTAAATTTCTGAGCTGGATGTGGGTAATTAGACTCCGTATTCCTGCCATATCCTGAAAATCTATTGTCCCCCACTTATGTTAGAGCCCCACACCACTGAGAACGGCGTATAGCTCATCAACCTTTCACACATATTTAAAATGACTGTGGCTGATGGTTATCTAAATGAGCTATCTTTATGCGCTATCGATTTAACACCTACTATGATATCTATGTTCTTCTTAATTTCACAATGATTTTAACTGTGATCATGCTCGCTGTTCAAAATTTTAAATGTTTTATCGCTTTTACAGTAACCATTTGTATTTTTTGGCTGGAAATTATTATTCTGTTTTTACTGGGATTTGCTTTTATGACATGATTTGTTGAATAAAGCTTTTTGGATTGATTGGCATTCTTGTGACTTAATGAGTTTTAGAAGAAATATACAAACAAAATCGAAAAATTGATAGAAAAATATTAAATTTGCATAGACTCAGGATCAAATAGAGTGCTTTGAGTTAATCAGAAATAAAGATGCATGAGCACCATGTCTGAAACTACTAGTCCTGGGGGCCAAGAGTGTAGGGGCCATGGATGCAAGCAATTATCGCTTGGGACCTGTGTTGGTACAGATGCAAGTCAGTAAAGAGTGAATGGTGTCATATTCATCCCGTATTTTGTGTGCTAGTAAAAGGAACTATTCAGTAATTGAGCATGAATTGTTAACATGTATATGGACTTCAGACTGTTTCAGAGCCTATATATGGGTAATTACATTCACATCACAAACTGGTTTCAAACCCCTTGTCAATATTTTAGCTCCAGGAAAACATACAAAGATAAATATGAGGTTGTCTAGATCGTCTTTGAAATTATAGTCGCACCATTGTGAAGTCCAGTACATCTCAGTGAAACAGAATATTTTGGCTGATGTGTTGTCCAAGTTGTCAGTGGTTAGAGAGGAATAGGATGAAGATGGAGAGTGTGACATTGCCTTCACATAAAATTAGGATTTGGACAGTGCTGGAGAGCTTAATGATGAGGTGATCCCATAAAGCAAGTGGAAGGCAGAAATGGGCAAGGATGCGATCTAAAAAAAAATTAAGGAGTATTTATGTAGGGGATGGCCTAATGAAAGGATGTGTAGGGCAATTGTGCTATTTGCTGGAAGGTCAAAGGTGATATAATGTCATGTAAAGAGATTATCATGCCATGCGAGGTGACAAGATTGTTCCACCATTAAAATTACATAGTTTAATAGTTAGTTTCTGTCATGAAGAGCATTTCCAGCCCAAAGAGAAAGGTCAGGGACTGCTTTTGATGCCCTGGTATGGATAGTGTAATTGACTGATGGGTACACAATTGTGGTATGTGTTGCAGGAGTGACAAATCTGCAAATAATGTTAATGTGGCGGCTCTAGCTGCGGGACATGCTTCTTCAAAGGAAGTCATATACCATTGTTCTTATTGGTTATTAATCTAAATGGGTGAATTTGTGCATGGTTTCCAGTATAACCATTGATAATTGAGATTGTTTTTTTGGAAGACATTTTTTGCAGTCAGAAAATATGTAGACGTTTTAAAGAAATATGGTGTGAAATATTCAAGGGTGGCATTGCATCACCAAGAGACAAATGGCCAAGTAGGGGGTTTCATCAGAATAGTAAAGAAATCAATCCAATAGACACTTAAATCTGGGTTCTTTTGGAGGAAATATTTGCAGGCTACCTTGTTAAAATACAGAATGACTCCTAATTCTGTAACAGGGAAGATGCCTCGTGAATTGCTGAGGTTATGCAAGCCAGTGTCCAAGGTGTGATTTTTTTTTGCAGAATATCTGTTTGATGTGATTTTTATGAAAAGGAAGGAGATGTGATAGATGATAGAGTGAAATCAGAGGATAGAGGCGTTTTTGTGTGCAAGTGTGAATCCGGTTGTGCAGGTGTTATCACCAACAGTGCTGTGGGGTGATCAGACAGGGAACCAGGGTGAATGAACAGATGAGTCATTGGCATCTCTGACTTGTCTGGTGGATCATTTGCGGAATGCTCACACTTTAGGTTTCCTATGAGACAAAGAACGTGCACTCCTCAATGCATACATGATCCCTGTAGCCAGTATCATCAGCTCTCACATCAAAGTCATCTTCTACGCAGATGACACACAACTCATTCTCTCACTCACGGACAAGCCGCCCAGTACTAGGATCAAGTTCGATGCCTGCATGACTGAAATCGCCCACTGAATGAAGAACAAGGGCCAGATTCATCAAGGTTTTGCATTGCCCTTGCGCCTCCCAAGGGACGCAAGGGTGACGCAGAGGCTACGTGAGATTTATCAAGTCACGCAAGGCCATCTTGCATGGCCCTGCATGGCTTGATAAATCTAGAATAATGCAAGGCAGCGCAAATCACTGCCTTGCCTTACTCTGTGGCTGGGATGCGGCAGGGAGGTGTTACATGGGTGGAGCATGGGTGTTCCCAAGCATCCACCCATGGATTTGGGCACATTCCCAGATTTACCATTAGTGGTAGACCTGGAATGTGTCAAAATGTTCCACCTCCACAGGTGAGGTGTAACGAGGAGAAATATCTTTATTTCTCCTCTCTTTCTTTTCTTTCTATAAAGAGGACAATGCCTTTGGACACAAAGGTGTCCCTGCTTGCACAAAAACAAAGCTGCCTACAATGAAAGAACCCTTGCACCATGACACAAGGGTGCCTGCGTTGGTTCTAGGCAGCCAAATGTGCACCAGTGCTAGGAAAGGACAGGAATGAGCCATGTAATGGTAAATATGGCACATTCCTGCCCTTTCCCTTTCGTGGAGTGCAGTGCAGCAAGGTGGCTTGCTGCTTTGCGTTGCACTGCGTGAAAGAATGATAATTCTGCCCCCAAATGTCTGAAGCTAAACATTGACAAGACTGAAATTGTGATCTTTGGGAAGAGCACATCATCGTGGGACTACACCTGGTAGTCAATAGAGCAAGAACTGACACCAACCCCCACTACCCATACTAACAACCTTGGGATCATTATCGACAGCAAACTCGACATGACCACCCAATCAATGCCGTCCCCATCACATGCTTCCACACCCTGAAGATGCTGAGGAAGATTTTTAAATGACTCAATCATAACCCGGAAAACTGGTGTGCACACCTTGGTCACAAGCAAGCTAGACTTCGGGAATACCCTCTAGGCCGGGATCAACAAACAAACTCAAAAGAAGGCTGCAGACCATTCAGAACTCGACAGCCAGAATCACTCTCAACCTTCCATGCTGCACTCACCTCACACCACACCTGAAGAGCTATGCTGCCTCCTCATTCACAAACAAGCACAATTCAAACTCCTCACCCAGACTTTCAAGGAAATACATAACACTGGCCCAGCATACCTCAACAACCGCATCGGATTTAAAAAACCTTGCAGACATTTTTGCTCATTCGGACTCCTAAGTGCACAACTCCCAGGCATACAGAAAAACAGATCTACTGGTCAAACCTTCTTCTAGATTGCTCCTAAGGCGTGGAATGACCTGCTGCTACACATAAGAGCCACCTCTTCACTTCTTCAATTCTGCAAGTATCTGAAGACCTGACTCTTCGAGTAGTCCCACTAGGCTCTAGGTGTGGCTAGACTCACACCTGCTCAGCACCAGGATACCCTCCCAGGTGAATGTGTTTCTCCACAAATCTGTGCGGGTTGGACACAGGGTCCATGTTCCCTCGCAGTCCAGTGCAAAGAGTCCTGTTTGTGGTTGAGGGGGTCATGAGGAGCAGTGAAGTATTGCCGGCGGTCATCGCTATAGGACAAAGAGCAGGCCAAGCATCACAGACGGTCATCGCTGTAGCGTGAAGATCCTGTTCTTGTCATGAGCAGTCAGAACGGAGCTTCATGATGGCACTCCCTGCGAGTGGTAGATGCTTTAGCGCAAAGGGTCGGGTTGGCGGAACTTCGAGTTGGTGGGCAGTGCGAGCTGCAAGGTTTTGGCACCAACAGGCCTGTACATGGTCACGAAGAGCCCAAAAACTTCAATTCAGCCCCACTGAGGCCTCACCAAGGGTCCAGGACCTGAAGGGCACCAGCTGGGGGTCAGGAGCTTGCTCCAGCTGGATCTGATGCTGGCTCAGGTAGTTGGGAGCGTGTTCTGTCCCTGCAGCTCTGAACAGGAGAAACGCAGATTAGCCCTTGGAGTCACTCTGGTAGTCCTGAGTTCAGGTCCAGATCCCTCTGACTCAGCAGGAGGGCAGTAGAGCAGCAGTCCAGCAAGGCAACAGTCCAGCAAGGCAGTGGTCTAGCAGGGCAGCAGTCCAGCAGATTGACAGTGATATAAGCAGCACAACAGTTCTTCATCCTGGCAGAGTATCCACAGGTCCAGAAGTGTACTGAAGAGTTGGTGTCTGAGTACCAATATGTATACCAAGTGCCTCCTTTGAAATGGGAGAAGATTCTAGACATTTCCCTTTGAAGTACACAAGTTTCCTACATTCCCTGCCCTGGCTCCAGACAACTACAGGGGGTATGCAGCCCTTTGTGTGGAGGTAGGATGCAGCCTATTCAAGTGTAAGTAGGGCAGTGCCCAGCTCCGCCCTCCCATCCTGCCAGTGATGGCCTCTCCAGGCACACCTAGGCCCTCTATTGTGTGTGGCAGTCCAGGACAAATACACAAAGCCCAACTGTCAAACACACACGGTCATGCGACCCAGAGACACGCTGCAGGCACTAAGTGGCTAAGGTAGGAAAATGTCAACTTAAGTGGCATTTTCAAAATTGTAACCAAAATCTAACTTTGCCATAAAAGAGAATTTTTCATTTCAATTCCAGAGACACCAAACATGAACTGGGTACCTGTTCCCATTTGGAAGTTATAGCTTATTAAATGTAATAAGGTAACTCCAGTGTTAGCCTATAGGAGAGGTAGGCCTTGCAGTAGTGAAAAATCAATTTAAGAGTGTTTCACTACCAGGACATTTAAAACTTAGAAATACATCCTACTTTTTAAATTCACTGCTCCCTACCCTCTGGGTGTTAGAAACCATTCACCTGAATCCCAGGCATTTCTGATGGGTGACGCTTGGTCCTCCTAGGGTCTGTCCTCGATGGCAGAATAAGACACTGCACTGGTAACAGGCCCCACAAGGAAAGGGGGTTGGGATTGAGAAAGACAACAAGATGCTGTGGTGCTTCTCAGTGGCAGCTACAGTGGAATCTCAAAAGGGCCGGTCACTGATCTCGTACGATTGCCCAGTCAGAGGAGTATCTGTGAATTACAAGGTCAGTGGTTTAATTCACAGTACATTTATCAACAACATTATCAATGCTTATTTTTATGCTGTGATTCATACCCTAGAGAGACATCTACAGCGCTATGTCTTTCCGATTCAGAGGACTTGAGTCACTCGGTGCTAGAGATTAGATTCTTGATGACTCGCATGGCGGGAGCCATCACAATGGCCATGCAGTGCTTCTAATGTAGAGCAAGGATCTCTTGTCACCTGCTGGCTTGTTCCACAATGTGGTGCGCAAAAATGTCCAAATTGTAGTTCTTGTGTCAGGCCAATTTGTCCTCTTCAAAGTGCATTAATTTTGCAGCGATAACAATTTATGTCTGACAGCACCCTGCCAGATATGAAGTCTGTAGTGCACTTTTCAAAATCAAAGAACCGTTTTGTTTCTTGGCTTTTAATTGCTACTGAGTTCAGAGCGATGAAGTCAAAAGTAAAGTTTAGGAAATACCTGAAGACAGCTTTTTCCTTTTGTCATTTCTTTCTTTCCTTCAGAGAATTCAAAGCTGGAGGGGTCGTCAGGCAAGGTCAAGTTCGAGGAACAGCTGCAGTTCAAGGCGGAGAGCTGGGAGAGCCGGAACAATGTCTGACATGAACAGAAACTGAAGAAGGGGGAGGTCGAGGTATACAAGTAAGTGACGAGCAAAGAGATTAAGCGGGAAACCAGGCTAAGAGCAGCCTATAAATAGAAGCTGTCCATGTGGTATTAGTGCACGTGGGGGGAAACAATCGAAATTGTTGGAAGGAGAATATTGCCCTACAAGTGTTTAATTCTAGAAATTACTCCACGTGAGTTTTGATTGATAAGTGCACCTGCCAGGGTCATGGAACGTTCCGTATGAGCTGAGCAATTAACTCTGCCAGTTATTCCACGTGGGGCTAATTGACAAGAATACCTGCAGCTGCCGCCAGTTATAGAGTGTTCATAGAGTGTTCATATTGGCCAAAAGCAATTAGTTCTAATAAGTATTAACAGGTGCACCTGCCACAATTACCAGGATTCTGGAGCGTTCTGGTGGATTTTAACAAGCAGTTTATTTTGTAGACAGTTTTGTCAACTGCTTGAAAAGGTCAATGGTTCCCACTCTGCCACCAGGAAAGAAACGCACAGCAAACCTACACCAGAGAGTGAACATGCTAACTTGGGAAATAGAAAGGGGAAAAAAGGTGGAGCTCAACCTGAATCACAAGCTCACGAGTGTCGTGCAGAGGCTAGGACCGCAACACTGGGCTCTTAAGGGCATACCTTCTGGGTGACTTATATATATTAAAAAGGAAGGTTTGGATATGGCAAAGGTTTATTTTGCCAGAGCAAAATTACAGTTTAAAACTGCAGACACAGGCTGCAATGGCAGGTTTGGGACTTGTTTAAAGAGCCACTTCAGTGGGTGACACAATAAGTGCTGCTGGCCCACTAGTAAAAGGAACAAATGGTGGACGGAATGCAGAACAATGCAAACATTCACCCCCAGTCACAAAGATCTGGGTTTAATCCATCATTTTTTTGCTCACCACGCCACCCCAGTTTGGATCCAGCCATATGCAAATCAGTCTTGACCCTGTTCCTCATGGGAACAGTTCAGTCCTCCCTGGACTGGAAACAAGCATCCTAGGACAGGTTTCGGGGTTTCAACAGGTACAGGCAGGGTGGATCAGCTTTTTCAGAACGATGTTTGTATACCTTTTTCGGTAGCTCAATCTCATTATTTCTTTCCACTTTCATATCAAGCCAAATACATATCCTTAATTTCTGTAATTCAATCCTCATATAATAATCTTCATATTTCTAATTCCCGTTCTGCATCTAAATTATATAAACATCCGATAGCTCCTCCAGATTCTAGGATAAAACAGAGGTGGAGCATTTTTGGGAAACTGACTTACAAACTACATTTTCAATTCTGATCGGAACAAGATTTGGAATAAAATAAGGAAATCTCTAGAGCAGCTAACACTACCCAAACCTTATTTTTTATCTATATTAGGCTCTTGATCATCCTGCTACATTGCATCAGATAGACCCTGCTATCCCATTTACATGTTGATCATGTTCCGCTACTCCAGCAGATCTTAAACATATGCTGTTTGAATGTCCACATATTTATCAATTCTGGTTACAAATTTGGCAACAGATCAATACTAATTTTCACACACACATTCTGTTCACTTTTATTTTTTTTGGAAGCGTTTCAGAAGATTGGGAAACTCAGTCTAAAGTTGCCAACATTACCGATTTACTTCTTGCAGTTGCCTTTCAGCAGATTACAAAAGCATGGAAAGATGCTTTGAAAGTATCTTTTCAGGCATGGTGGTATGGAGCCGTTATAATCACAGACTAGACAGAGCATATGTTCACCAAATTAGTCTTTCTATTAAAAGAAATCTATGGCTACTCATTACAAATTTTTTAAATTGTTCTGCTCGTAAATCATATTTCCTTAACCCTCGGATTGAAGAGGTCCCTAAGCCTCCATGAATTGTCGTTTTATCATTGTTATTGCCACTAGTTGTTGTTGCCTTTGTTAATTCATAGATCTTTGCATTAATGTTGTATAATTTTTCAAGATGATATATGAGTATTGTTTTTTCTCTCTTTTCTCTCTCTCCCTGTCTTTTCTTTTTTGTACTTAAATATTTATCTTTCTATGAACAATGAATATCTTTTGTATTCCTTTCCAATGTCAATGCATGTTTTCTCAATAAATTGTACTTTTTTAAACTTTCAAAAAAGAACATTCTGCCCCTTTAGGGAAGAATGTCTTAATTAAAAAAAAGGCATCTTGGAGCCTGAGGGGATTGAAGTCCCCCATGGCTCGGAAGCCTTTGTTTCACAGCTGATGCTGATATTGTTCAACAAATAACAGCAGAGCTGCAAGCTGTTAGATGCTGAACATTCACCGCAATAGTTTTGAAAGGAGGCTGAAGTCAGCCCCTGGTTCTCCCTGGGCATAGCCAAACTTCTTTTCTTCTTTCAGCCGAGCCAGAGAGACTCAGGAGCTGAGCAGCATTCCCCCCTCCCTCCTTCGGAGGCTCTGGTGACAATGTGAGCTACAGGAGGAGGGAGGGGGGAGGCTCCTGTGTGCCTTTCTGTACAGGCCCTGCTTTTCAGTTTCCCATGACCAATTCATATATTTTGGAGAGGCAGGGGAAAGAGAGAAGTAGAGGATGTGTATTAAGGGATTATAATTTTGAGAGCAGTGGACCAGTGTACCAGTTTATATCTCCACTGCCATGCCATTGTCTTCAACTGAGCGCTCAACATTCCAATGCTCTAATTGCTTTTAAAGCCTAGACCCCAATAGAGAGAAATCCGGTTTCAAAATGATAAACAATGCTAAATATGGAGTGGTCATTAGAAGTTGTGCTCTTTGTAAATAACAAAATTCAGCAGAACATTTTAATTACTTCTAAAACTAAATAGCAATGTAGTGTATTGTTGGCCATACCTGTATTATATTATTAATTAACCAGCTCGGGTGCTCCACCACATTCATTTGCTTTCTAGACTCTAAATAACAGCTTTTGTGTGTTTTTTTAATTCAAGTGGATTGAACTCTCAACATTTGCTCTATGATTGTAAGTGAGTTATTATAGCAATTCCATTCCTCTTAATGCGCGGAAACTGCTTGTTTTGAAAAAATGCGATGGCTCAAAAGAAAAAGGAGCATGTAAATGAGTCTGAGCTGGCACAACAAAATGAAATTTCTGGCAAAAAGTACAAAACGAGCTGTGCAGAGCACCTACTTTATTTAAATCAGGATTTTACCTTCCCCGAAGTTAATTCTAGCCGGGGGTGGGGGAGACAATAGTGAATTGGGGTTTGTGATTTTAAAGCAGATTCTTTGAGATATTCACAGCACTGGGTTCACCAAAGGATTTACAGTAATTTTAAATTTTATATGCAGCACATTATCTTCCACAATATTTGTGCTGCCATAGGTGTCTAATTCATACTATTAGATAGAGATTCAATACATTGATAAACACTTGCCATTTACAGCGCTTAGGAACGGCAGCAATGTGATAGGAGATGCCAAGTAAAATATATTAATATGATTAAAGTTAACATGTTCAAGAAAGGAGTAACATACAACACGGTGTTAGTTTTGCAATTTATTTCCCAATAGAACATTTTCATTATATACTACACCTGTTTTGCACACGCTAAAAATTGCATCACCCAGAAACACTGGAATTGCTGCCACAATCCTTGAAAAAGTATGTGATTGGTGCTAAGCACGTGAAAAATTATGTTGAAGTTATGATATCCAGTGGCGTAACCAGTGTATCATGTGCCCTAGTGCAAGGAAGGAAGTGAGACCCATTGCTGCTGATTGAAATACAGCAATCCTCAGGGTTCAGTGGGCTCCTGAGGTCTCTGGGCCCCAGTGCCACTGCAGTAGCTACAGCTATTTAAACTACGGCCCTGGTGATATAGGGAAATGAATTTCAAAACTATCAAAGATGTTTTGCACGAGCCTTCACCGCTCAGTGGTTAAGCCCTGGTCAACAGCCAATAAAAAAAAATGATGATACTAATAAATTGTGGAATTCTGAAAATACCCGTTTTGGCCATTACCGAATCATTGAGGGGTATATTTATGAGAACCTTGTGTCACGTTTGCACCACGCAAATTGATACATGCATGACACAAGCCTCTACGTCAGATTCAAGAAACCACGCAAAGCCACTTTGCATGGCTTTGATTGGCTTCATAAATCTGAAGTAAGGCAACGCAATGCAAATCGCTGAGTACCCTTACTCTGCGCAAGGGAGGCGTTCCATGGGTGTTGCGGCGAGTGTTCCCACGCAACTCCTATGGTTTTTGATGCATTTCCAGGACTTGAAAACCTGGGAATATGCCAAATTCTTACACCTCCCCAGGAGAGGCGTAACAATGTTTTTACGCTTTCTATGTGTGCTGCATTTTGCAGCACACGTAGAAAGAGGAAAATTCCTCTTTGGATTGTTTTTGTGCAGGAAATTGCCCTTTCCTGCTCAAAAACAATACTGCAGTGAAGGGAGGCACCATTGCGCCATGGTCCAAGGGTGCCTGCATTGGCACTAAGCTGTCAAAATGGCGCAAGGAGAAAGGACAGGAATGCACCTTATTGGATCAATACGGTGCATTTCTGCCTATTCCTAATGACGCAGGGTAGTGCAGCAAGGTGACTTTAGGCACTGCCCTGTGCCACAATCTTCATAAATATGGCCCTTAGTATGCACCATGCATTATTATTGTTGTTGTATTCACTTTTACTGAACGTTCCTTATTTTTCTTGCACTCACGCTCCGCAGCATTTTGATAATGAAGTGAATACCGTTCCTCACTTACACTTTCTGGGGCTTATTTACATAACCATTGCACAGCAGGTGCCACACTTTGTTAGACGCACCGGCAGCACAGTGTTCCTGCCCATATTTACAAGGCCACGTAAAGCCACCCTGCATGGCTTTTCATGGCCTTGTAAATTGGCCTCCTTTACCACATTACTCTGCGTGAAAAGGGCATTCTATTGGTGTTGCTGTGGGTGTACCCAAGCAACATCCATGGAACCTGACACATTCCCAGATTTACAAGGTTTTGTAAACCTGGTAATGCGTCATATTCCTGTGCCTCCCCAGGGGAGGCATAAGTGAGGCACAACGAGGAGAAATACCTTTCTTTCTCCTTGTTTTTCCTTTTCCTATGTTTGCTACAGAATGCAGCACACATAGAAAGAGGAAAACATCTCTCATGATTGTTTTTGTGCAGGTCCCTTCCTGCACAAAAACAATCACCCGTACAATGCAGACACCCTTGCACGATGGCGCAAGGTTGCCTGCGTTGGCGCATGGCATCCCATTGTGCACCAGCGCTGGGGAAAAGGACAGGAATGTGCCATATCTTGTAGATATGGTGCATTCCTGCCCTTTTCTTTTGACGCACAGCAGGAAGGCTTGCTGCACTGCTGTGTGTAAAAATATTGCAAATGAGGCCCTCTGTGTTCATTTCACTGGTAACCACACTACCATAACCCACTTTTCAGAGGCACCACTTGGACACAATGGCATGTATGACTACATGATGCGAAGAGACTAATTTAAACATACGTTCCAGCACCGAATGAAACAGAGAACCCCAAGAAATCAGGTGAGATTTCACTTTGCTAAGGTCCTGGAAAGGTATTGCCCCCACAACACTGGGAGATATGATATCTGCCTTAGAAACCCTACAGAACACCCTTTCTGGCTACAAAGAAGTTCTCTTGCTTACCAAAATATTGGGATAACATGCACGTGGATTATAGAAAACATTACATTGATTTCTAGGGCATGTTCATTTTAAAAAAAATAAATTGCAATGTCCTTACCTTCATTCTGAACTCCTCATGAACCAATCTGTTTAAGGTCTAGCCACTGAATTCTGTGTGGTGAGCTGATCTCATAAGAAATATACACAGAGGGTCTTTAGATCAGTCCCCTTCAAATACTCATTTCTTTGCCACAATCCCATTCAGCAATTGCTTGGTGAAAGCTTATTCACATGGGGAAGCCAATTTCTTCCTTGAAAGGACTTTAGGCCTGATTCACATAGATTTTGCTACAAATACTTCTTGTGATGATAGTGAATTCCTAGTGAAAATCAGGAATAAGCCAATAGTACTCCTGAAATTCATGTATAAGCCAAGAGGACAACAAGAGTAAGTCACAATTACTCAAACAGCAGTTTTTGTGAATCAGGCGTGTTAGAAATGGGGGTCTCTAGTTGGCAGAGGTAGTTACCTTTGTCCAAATAGGGACCCTTGCTTCTAGTCAGGGTAAGGGGGATACACTTCTAAAATAACCCCTGCTCACCGCTTTGGTAGCTTGGCACAAGCAGACAGGCTTATATCAGAGGCAGTGTGTAAAGCATTTGTGAACACATACAGTAATACAGTGAAAACACTACAAATGGACACCGCACCAGTTTAGAAAAATAAGTAATTTTTATCTAAGCCAAAACAAGACCAAAACGTCAAAAATCCACAATACAGTAATAAAAATATGACTTTTAATTGGTAGAAATAGTTCAGTTCAAAGCAAATTGCAGATGCAACACTTTTCACTCAAAGTACCTTGAATGCGTCGCGCACACAAACAAAAAGGGTCACATGGAAGGTGATGCGCTGGTTCCTTACACTCAGGGAAGGTGATGCGTTGGTTCCTTGCTCCGGGGGAAGTGATGCGTCGGTATCTTACTGCTGCGCAGGGGAGGTGATGTGTCAGTTCCTTACCAGAGAGGAGGTGATGCATTGGTTTCTCACTGCGTGGGGAGGTGATACGTCGGTTTCTTACTGCGTCTCCCAACAATGCAACAGACTTGGCGCCTCGATGTGATGCGATGATCTGGGACGATGCGTGGGTTCTTGCAGCCGCACAGCAGGGCTTGTGTCAGAATCGGTGCGGTGATGTCAGACTTTGGAGATCGGTGCACTCGATGCTGCTTGCGGCGATTTCTCGAGCCGAGGGCAGGCGCTGCATCGGTTTCTTTGGCGATGCATCGGAAACATGCACGGATGCGTCACGCTTCTCGTTGTTGCATTGCTTTTCCAGTTTACAACAGCCAGAACAACCTCCAGAGGCCCAGAACAGCTACAGGAACCTCTTGGCAGGTCAGAACTCCCAGCAAGGAAGTTCAGGGGAGCTGGGGTTGAAGTCTTTGTGTCCCTGAGACTTCAGAACAGCTCAGTTTCAGCCCTTGGAGATCTTCTTCAAGCAGGGGACACAGCAAACAGCAAAGTCCTTTTCCCTTTCCTTGGCAGAAAGTAGCCACTGCAGGCCAACCCCAGACAGCAAACAGCAAAGGGGCAGTATTCCTCCTCAGTTTCTCCAGCTCTTCTTCTTGGCAAAGGTTCCTCTTAATTTCCCAGAAGGGATCTAAAAGTCTGGGGTCTGGGCCCCTCTTTTTATACAGTAAAATCCTTTGTTCTCTGTGGCAGAGAATCTCTTTGCCCAGCCAAAACCAGTTCTGTCCTCTCTGGTGCAGCTTCCTGGCGGGAGGTGGAGACAGCATTGTGGAAGGCAGACATGGCCCATTCAGGTGAAAGGAAATATCCTCCCCCTACTCTAAATGCAGCCCAGGTCTATTCAGGCCAGCCCTGACTAATCCAGACTCTGTGAAGCTACTGCACCTCCCAAGCCCCTGTCATTCCAAAGCCAGACAGTCAATACACATCCTAGCAGAGGTACACTGGAAGGCTAAGCAAAAAAATACCTACCTTCTAAAAGTGGTATTTTCAAGCACAGAATGTAAAAATCACCCTCACTAAAATATGCATATTAACATTCTGAGTTCAGGCATACTAAACTTTTTTGTCCTATCTTGTTCTCAGGGGTAGTTGTGTTTATAAGATGTTATAAGCAAACTCCCCATTCTATCCTTTGGGAACAGGTAGTCTTGCAATAGTGAAAAACGAAATTGGTAGTATTTCACTATCAGGACATGCCACACACACCAGGGCATGTCCTACCTTTCACATACACTGCACCCTGCCCACATGGGTACCTTGGGCGTACCTTAGGGGTGGCTAACATGTAAGAAAAGGGAAGGTTAGGGCCTGGCAAGTGGGTGCACTTGCCAGGTCGACATGGCAGTACCAGGTTGCACACAGGCTCTGCAATGGCAGGCCTGAGTTACATAACAGGCTGCTTATGTGGGTGGCACAATCAGTGCTGCAGTCCACTAGCAGCATTTGATTTACAGGCCCTGGGCACACACAGTGCACTGTACTAGGGACTGACTAGTAAATCAAATATGCCAATCATGGAATCACTAATCCATAATAACGATATACAGGGAGAGCATTTCCACTTTAGCACTGATCAGCAGTGGTAAAGTGCCCAGAGTCATAAAATCACCAACAACAGGTCAGAAAAAAATACAGGAGGAAAGCAAAGAGTTCTGGGATGACCCTGCAAAAAGCGCCAAGTCCAACAAGGCGTAACTACACATGGCCACCCAGTTGTACTGCAACACCATCTAAATGAAAATAATGGAGGTAGGGACTTAAATTAAAACCCATAGAAAATAATGTTAATTTCAATTAAACTATTTATTATAGTTAAACATAAAAATAAATATAAACCAATATTTAAAAACTATATTGAAATAGTACACAGTTATCATTCAATAATTAAATATTTAGAACTCTATTTTGAATTTAAAAAATAATGTAACAATGCATTTTACTCAAAATAATGATATTAATTTAATAAACACAACAAGTAACAAAAATAATATTATCCATCAGAGTGCAATAATCAGTCAAATATTAATTCATCCAATCTGTAAAAAAATACATCCTCCAGTCAACATGTTTCCTTATCAGCACAATTGTTAGTTATCACTGTTGTAATATCCATGCTGGCATTAACTCCCTTGGGGCTGTGAATGATAGGTTTATACTCACAACCAGTGAAACCCAAGTGAGTAATCATCATTTTACACAATATATTTCTTCTATATTGATTACACATGTCGATGCCGGTAGACCAAGTATAGTTAACACAGCTCAAGGTAGTCAGTTGATCCCAAGTGGCTATACCCAAAGGGCTCACTGTACAATTAGGCAGAAATTGATCACTCTACATTGGTAATTCTTGTCCACCCTGGCGAACCTGTTTGTGTATTTTTAGCACTACTCATGGTATGATTGGGTGGATATATTACAACATTGGCTATCATCCATTTAATTGTAAATCAAACCTTTTCCATGCAGGCAGGAAGAATGGGACATATGTTTATTTAACCTAAAGTAGATATCTGACATGTTAATTTCCCATATTGCATTTCCTCACTTACTATCTACTAATTCAGTCAAACCTAAGTGGGTGTACTTGAAGAGCTCACTGTATAGTTAGGTAGAAATCTATGTTGACTAATCCTCCCAAGGGTTTATAATTGTCCTCATTACATATAGCAATCACTTATCATGTTGCCTCAATGATCATTAAGACTGGTATTATCGACAAATGATTGCATATTTCTAATATCACCACCATATTTCTTTGAGTTCTTTCCATATGTATTGTTCTGCAATTCATTCATTACAGAGAATAATTTATTTTAACCTCAATGGATCTTTTCCTTGTTCTATCACACTTATATAACAATATCTAGGCCTGTCCATAAGTATCACTATATTGCAGTATTTTCATCTTTTTAATTGTAAATCTGCATTTTCTCCTCGATATTCAAGGCTTGAATGCTTTGCTTTCTAAGTGTACAATATATCGAGATTCTAATTTTCTCAGCTCTGTCATCCTGTTATACTTTCTGTTCATGAAACTGAGCAATATGTTGGGTAGCTGAATGTGAAAAATCATTTCATATAGCTCGGAGACTTTAAGAATTCTATTTAAAGGGAAAAAGTGGTACTGCCGCATTGTATTCCTCACATGGCCAGACCACTATGTAAACTCTATATTTAGAGTTACAAGTAATTTTATTTTTTATCCTCCTTGTCCTTTACCTTATGGTGCTTTGTAAGCTATTCTATTTGTAGTATATTTGCAAGCTTTGTATTTCGTGCATTTCATGAACCCTCTTTTCTGCTCTATCAAAGAGTCTGTGGGTTCGTTAGTAAAGGGCCCCTTCACCAATTTATTCCTATGACAAGGACCCTTCTGGAAATAATGGAAGGTCTTTGTCCTACCTTTTCTAGAACACATGCATATAAACTTCCTTTGTTTGCAAAGCATGGCACAAAACACACCCGCCTCATTATATTATGAACCCTTACTTGATCTACTGAGTGTTAGTTTATCTTATCAAGTTTTATATTTTAATCATGTCTACCTTACTCACTGCTTCATGAATACATTATTGCGGTACCCCATTGCTGTACCCCAATAACCATAATATTTTCTCCTTTAAAAAATACTACAATAACTTGTTGACCTTAGTAACTCTCCACATGATGTATTTCACTTTTGTGGATGGACATTTTTTTTTATAGTGTGTGGAAAATAAGGTTATTTCCAGATGATCACCTACTGTTATAACCTTCAGATCAAGACATTTCGACTCAATATTGCCCATTTGGCAGTGACAAATAGATTCCAGAGTTATGTCACTGTTGCACAGCTACTTTACAAACCTTTCTATTTTCTTCTTTTCTCCATTCCATATTGTAGGAAATCTGCCTTTTTCTGTGTGGCCACCACATATTTTTGTCCTATCTGCCAGGCGCGGTTTGCACAAATACGAACGATGGGGCGGTGGGGAGGGGCAGGGGTGGGGTTGGTGGGTAAGTTGACAGATGACGGGATAGGCAAAATTAAATAAAACAATAAATCCGAGTGTGATGCAGCAAGCCCAAGGTAAGTGTCGACTTATCCCCCCACCCCACCCCGTCCCTGCCCCACCGCCTCACCACTCTTACCTGTGCTGGCCATGCCTGCTATCTGCTTTGCTGGCTTTAGAACTCTGTGCCCTTCACCCTTGCTAATCAGGGGTAGAGTGCCCGTGCTCCACTTTAGACACTGTTCAATTGACGTATTCCTAATTGGCACAGTTAACTTGCCTGTAAGTCTCTAGTATATAGTATAGAAAGCACGCCCAGTGCCTGGAAATTAAATGGCACTTGTGGACTGTAGGACGTTTTGGAGCCTGACTGCTGCAAAGAAAATCCTGCAGCAGTCAGGCTCCAATACCCTTTTTGACAGGTAAAAACATCCATTTTAAATATCAGTAAGTCACCCCGATGTAGGCTTATCACAGGAAAGGTAGGGTGTATAATATTTAAAAGTAGGATATGTAGATAATTAATGTTACTATGCCCCTATGGAGAGAAGCCCCAAAAACTATTTTCACAGTGGCAGGCCTAGCTGTCCTGTGTATGTAGAAAACCAGATGCAGATTAAAATACCAATACTGCTAGGTAGAAAAATAATTAGACCACTATTTTACTAGTTATTAAAAATGTAATTTAATGATGAAGTTGGATTTCTATTAAATATTAAGAAAAAGCAAATTTTAGAAAGTTACCTTTTCAATGCATGAAGTTCCTGGAGGCTATTTTGCATTAGCATCTCAGCAACTACTAGCATGTGCTTAGGTCAGGAATGGGTGTGAAAGAGGTGTGAAATGCTTTCCAAGAACAATTGGCTGAACTACATGGATAGAGATGTCTCCTCTGAAATACAAAACATATTCAGAGTGAGGGCTGTGGGCATCCTGTGATGCCACACTGTCCAATCCTGCTTGATATGTCTGTTGAGCCTTATGCAACACTTGGGGTGCACATGAAAGGGAGCAAACAGGCTACTAAAACAATTCTTCGATACCCCTGTGTGGTTGCTGATTGCTGAAGAGCCCTGCTGTTGTCCTAGCATACATCTGTCTCTGGGTTTCTTATGGGTACTGTGCCTGCTTCAAACTGGATTTTAGTGTTAGATATGGGAGGACAGTGGTGATTTTCTTATGACACCACCATACAGACGTTTAGTGTGACCGAAGAATTTTGTCATCTTGAAAATGCCCTGACACATAGTTTTTTGGGCCTGTCTGCAGTAAGAGAAACAGGAACTAGTGAAAAAGTGGGTAGGATTGGCCCTGGGAACTTTAACCCCATTGGTGAGGAAGTGCCAAGGAATCACCACAACCCACTATCTGGTGCCAGGATAAATGTGGTACCTCCAGGCACCCACTTCAGAACACTTTCTGGACCTGTGGAAGAACAGAAGAGGTCTGGATCTGTTGTCTTTGACCTGAGAAATGCCCTGGTCCAACCTGCTACCTTACCCACAACGTAGAAGTGGACATTAAGGGTCAGTTGGCTAAAAGGACACATCAAGCTGAAAGAAGTGTTTCCCTGGAAGTACCAAGCTGACCAGTGGTGACTGGACCCTGCTTTTGACTTCTGCCTGACACCCTGAGAGTGACTCCTCTGAGAAATTTGGGGGGATTTAGAACTGTATTCCGGTGGCTGTCTGGTCACCAGAACAAAACTGGGAAATTTTTGCAACTTTTTCCTACAGACCAATGGGACATAGAAACCTTTTCAAAGTTTATGACTTCTAGACTTTTACCTGGACCATTTCACTTGGTGTATTCGACCTGGGTTCCCTCAAAGTCAGCCTGAAATTGCACCTTGGTCCCGGTCTACAAAGACCATTGACTATCATTGGGTCTTTACTTCTTCTTGACACTATTGCCCCTTGAAATTTAAAAAAAATCATATCTCATTTTTGGTGTAATTTTGTTGATTACATTTTACTCTATTTTTTCTAAATTGGTGTGGGAATTTATTGCTTGACATTTTGACTATATTACTGTTTTGGTACTGTATCAATACTTTACACTTTGCCCTAATTTAAGCCTGACTGCTCTGTGCCATAGCTCCCAGGGAATGGAGCTTGGGTTCATTTAGTGACTTGGAAGGTTCACCCTGACAAGGGTTGTGACTATTCCCTGAGGAGGGCAGTCACCCTCCCCAAATAATAATCCAATTACCTACACATATGATAAAAATATCATTAATATTACGCAGTCATAAAATTACATGCCTAGTTTATTCAATGAAATTGTCTGACTATAGTATCTACTCCTCCGATCAGCTCAAGAACAAATTGGCAAAGCTGCAGGTAATAAAGCCACCATGACAGTTCTTCATGCCGACTTTAACAATAAACATTTTTGTATGCAATGTGTACATGAAGGCTTCTGTGCTTCGAAAATACAGCATGCATTATTTCATCTTGATGTTTTATGCAGGAAAATAGGAAACTGATATCTAGACCTATCATCAAGTAGTTTTATTTCCTGTTTAATATTATAAATCTAACAGAGAAAGTCAGGAATGTCTTTTACAAATTATGACAGATTCTTGATAAAAGGAGCAGGAAAATGATCCACCTATCTGGAGACATTCTCCAGTAAGGTGTCAACTAATCAGACTATTGGGCTTCTCAGCGATTGATTTATATTAGTATGCCCTTTAGAGAGTGTTAAAAATAAAACACAGCATGTAGGGAAGCCCAAGTTCAAACAGTGTTTAATGCAAAATAGAGTGCAGCAAAGCTAAAATATCAGAGACAACTGTAATTTCAACTGACCAGGCCTCAAACTATAAAAGGGTTAATTAAAGAAGAGTGCTTAAAACATGCACATTTTATTTTAGTATATACACACTTTCCCCTAAAACAAGTTATTGTGAGAGGGTCATATGCAATAATTAATTCTTTCGGCAGAAACATGCAGATGTCTGGAACTTTTTCCCCAAGGAAGCACTGGACTGCCTTGAAGAGAAGATAGCATTGTATACACAAATATAAACAGCATTCTTGTCACAAAACCCTGCTTCCTTGTCCAGGTCTTAAAACAATGTTAGGCTTGCACAACATGAAGCATCATGATTCCTGGGCATGCTGTGGTCTAGACAAGTTATCAGCAAATACAATACAGCGCAAAGCTTTAAATCAGAAGGGAGCAATTTTTTTCTAACTTGCACACAATTAATACATGTGATCCAGCAGGATTTAAAAAAATCATATTACACAACACATTTATACACAGAAGACGCGAAAGCCTGAAAGTACACATTGCAAATGATAGACATAGTTACACATTAGACAGAGATAAGTAAAGTAAGAGGCACCGGAAAAGCGTGCTTTAAAGTGTGAGATCAAGAAGACACATTCATAAGATAACATTGATACACATAAATGAGTTGAAATAATAAGTTATAATGCATATTTTGCTTATAAACATATATTGATGAGAATTTGGATATTATGTGAAGTGGCCTAGTTATTTTTATGCTTTTTGTGGAGAATGCACCAGTTAGGAAAGTCGGTGCAAAAAAGTGTAGCAATGAAGTACAGGCTTGAGATTTTGCAATTGTTACTAGAGACTATATAGTTTATGAAATATCAAAAACAACTTTAGTAGAATGAAAATTTAAAAGCTTGCATTTATATGAATATCGTAAAATTTGTGGTGGCGGGGTATTTCTAGCCTTAGTTATTTTTCTGTAATAATATTGCTTTAAATTTATACATTTTTCATTTCAATTGATTTAATTTCAATATGCTTGAAGTAAAGTCAGAGCACATTTCATTTGCACGTACAATGCTAACTTAAAGGCATTCACAAAATGTTTTTCTAATGCTGACCTTCCCCCTGATTTAATACAATGGATCGTTCTTTGCAAGTAAAATGTTACATATTTTGTCCTGTAAACTTCTACACTCTGATATGTTTCAATGCTTTTACAATTTTCAGAGTGAAATATTTCTGTGGGAATAGAATTTCAGCTAAGTTGCAACTTCTCTACCAATGTTAGGCCTGTGAGGACTTGTAAACTTTAGTTTCTCATGACTAACATGGGAAACCAGCTTGATGTTTCAATCATATTAGGTGGCATGATGTGAACTCGGGCATATGATAGATTCTTGATGGTGGCGTGATGCTACACCACTCGACAGCCATTCTGAATATTCCTACTTGGGATCCGGATGCTATGTTGATCAATCTTTACTTTTGGACTGTTTGTCAATGCTACAATCGGTAGCTGATGGGCTGAGACCTTCTTTGCCAAACCATTTCTATTTTTCAAACTCCTATTTTACCTTTAAACTTCAAGTTAATGGACTCACCCCTAATGAACTTTAAATCTGAACCTTTCCCTTTGTCCAATAGGGCCTGAACTGTTAGAAATTCAAACCAAACCTGAGGGAAGTGGTACTTTGTACTCTGAATTTGATAACCATCCTCCAAAGATTTACCTAAATGCTAGGTGCTTTAATGCAAGCTGTGATATTCTTGACCGAAGTCCTTAAGAAACTGCTCATTCTGATGAATTTTGATTCCTTAATACATAAAGAAATTAATCTAAATTTGTCTGAGTCTATTATTGAGTCTTGTTGATTTTTCCATATTGACTGTAATTAGTGTTTAAATGCGTTGTAGAAAGAATCAGCTAGCCTATCAGAACATCAGGTTTATTTCTCCTGTTTTGCATTGCAATTGTTGAGCTCTTGGTTTGCATAATTCTCACTCGACTTAACTTCTTTAGGAGGTTGGGTCTTCCAGTCACTATTCTTTATTTTTACATCAGGACCTTGAGAGTGGTCTATCTAAATCTGATTTCAAGCCTGTAAGTTGACTGTCAATTAATGGCCCTCATTGCACAGCTAACATGGAGTTGGTCACCCTTATTTTTACCCCTCCTATCAGCGGAGAAAGATTCATCGGAGGATCATTGCCTCTGTGGTAAATAGAAGCGCTTTAGACTGTCTGATCGTAAAAGACCCAGTACGGTTAGAGGAGTAAGGAGAGTAAGCGTACAATAATTGAATTTATGCACCACTTCAGGCTGCAACACATTTCTCTTAATGAATATATTGAACATAACATAGCATAGCACAATATGTTTTCACATAGAGCATGTAAAATTATGGCAGCTCAGGAACAAATATTCTTCATCCTGGAAAAGTACTTGGAGTGATTTTTGGAATTGCTGGTCCTCTCACAGCGATGGCTCCATTTTTAAGTTTTTATAATGTCTCTCTTTCTTCTTTCAAAGACTTTGTCCCATGTTGATGTCATTATGTTTGGAATAAATAAAACGAATTTCGTTGTGAGCGCTGCATCGCCAAATGCGATGCAGTGCGCGCAACGAAATTCGTTTTATTTATTTAAATGTTTACTTACCTGTATTCGGCCGTAATCCGTGGTTTACTACCCCCCACCCTGCCCCTCCCCCGCCCCACGTCACCGCCCGGCCGGCACTCCTACCACGGACCGCTACTGCTCTCAAGTGGAATTCAGTCATACATATTAGTACATGATGTGGGAGGATATTACACTTGAGTAAAAGGCTTCATGATTCAAGGTAAACTTCTATGAATACCTTCTACTCATAGATGTTATATCAAAGGGCCATCTTGAGCAAAGGAATCTTGAGTGGCTGCAAACAGATAATAATTGTTGACAAATCCATTTCTTCCCACCTTTCCCTGTGGATTTCTTATGACCCTCAAATGTTTTGAGTACCCCAGTGGCTGTGGCATGCTAACTATGCCCAAACCTTATGTCAAAAGTTTAAATGAACAAACATTTTTATTTACCACTCTCATTACCCCTACATAACGTGTGTGTATAGTCATCATATTTTGATTGGTTGGAAATATTTAACATAAATATTTTAAAGAAACATTTTAACATCAATAAATGTGGACAATACCCTAGAATGCTACATTTACCTACTAGTTTTCAGTTTAAACATATTGCATTATTCTTTACATATGTCAAG
The DNA here is from genome assembly GCA_963921515.1 of Calotriton arnoldi. Lineage (NCBI taxonomy): Eukaryota > Metazoa > Chordata > Amphibia > Caudata > Salamandridae > Calotriton > Calotriton arnoldi. Next base: position 4,488,894 of record CAWUFW010000339.1, read on the forward strand.
GATGAAATGGCTCTGCAATATCATTTTCATTGTGAAAAAGTGCTGAAGCCCTCTTAATATTTGTTACATCAAACTTTATCCAACATCTTATAAAAGTATGATACTCTTTGGAGAAAACTATAGGAAAGGCACTGGAAGGGCAAGGACCTCTTGATACAGTACTTAAACATGATAAACACTTTTGTTAAAAATGAAAAACAATTCTCATATATTTGTATGTTTTTTTTATTGCTTGTATTTTCTTCAGCATAGCACAAGTCATAAAATATTATATCGGAAACATATCGGAAACATACTTCCTAGGGAAATATCAATATTTACCAAGTTGTCAGAATTTGTATATCCGTGTGACATATTTTGAAGCTCTGGTCTCTGACAATGTCATAGGCTTCATATTGCCTCCCTGTCACATGACTGCACAAGAAGGACCATATCTTGCCAAGTTCTACATTTTAGAATGTACATTTGCCACCAGACTTTTGGCTCAAGTTATGATGATCAATACTCTGACTGTACCTTTTTTCAAAACAAATTATTCTACAGAGAATTTGGTTAATTATTGCTTAAGACAGAATGTTAGTTAACAGTTCTCCTTAGGACGATGCTTGTGAAAAAGTCCAAGAGATTCAGAGTACCAGACAACTGGTAAAAATCTCAATACAACTTAACACAGTCAGTGACATTTTGACTTAAGGAGGTTCAGTTAATGTTTTGCACAAAAACGAAGTGTGAGCAAGATAATTATCTCACTAGAGTGACTGTCTTACAATGGGCCCTAACCTTCAGCCATCATACCAATGTAGTGATGAATTATACCTACATAGTTTTAGTGCCTTCCACAGTTTGAGAGAGTTGCCTGGGTGGGAAAGATTATAGAAAATCTCACTAGTGCCAATGACACATTTATGTTTTCTCTGTGGTGTATGTTTTAGCTACAAACATTACTTGTATAAATTGTTTACTGAGAAGTATAGCCATGGGGACTTTACTGATAGAATCCCCATCAACCGTGGGGTTAGACAGGGGTGTGTACTAGCCTTCACCCTGTTCTATTTGTACATTAATGGCTTGGTGGGGTGGAAGAATGTTTGTCAACATGATTCCCCAAAATGAGCAAGTGTCATCCCTCCTGTTGATATTTGCCAATAATACATTACGTATATCACTCACCCCTATGGGCTTTCAAATTTTGTTGGGGGAATTTAAAAAGTTACGTGAAAACAGAGGCCTCAAAATTAACACTGGAAAAACAAAGTTTATGGCCTTAAATCTCCATCGTTCTTTTGAAAGCAAGATGAAGGTAGATGGGATACTTATTGAGGTGGTGAGGAGTTTAGATTATTTAGGTGTGAAACTTTCCGATAAACTCTCCTGGACGCCCCAACTTGAAAAGAGTAAGGGCCAGATGTATCAACATTGTATTTTGCGAGTCCTTAATAGCGAATTTTACCGATTCGCTATTATGGACTCGCAAAATGCAATGTATATAGATTTCGCAAATAACATTGCGATTCCTACGCATTCCTATGGGCCTAGAGGCCCATAGGAATGAATGGGAATTACATGCGCAATTTGCGAGTACCCAATAGGTACTCGCAACTTGCGCATGCAATTTCAAGGGTGCAAGGCGGCCAAAAGAACACCCTGTTCCACCCCTGAAATATGCATGTGTGCACATGTGGCGCACATACATGCCCGAAGGGCATGTATGTACACCACATGGCACCTAGAAAAATGCAAAAAAATGCATTTTTTAGGAATTTGCAAATTACCACCAACTTGAAGTTGGTGGTAATTTGCGATTCCTTAAAGCCAGGTCGCAATATTTTTTTGCTGCCAGCATTGCATTTAAGGAAGAGCAAATTGCGATTCCCTAAATGCATTCGCAAAATAGGTAATCGCAAAAATTGCAATTCCTTATTTTGCGAATGCCTTTTGAGATGATACATCCCAAAAGGATTTTTACCATTTGCGAACGGTAAAACGCTTGATACATCTGGCCCTTAGCTCATAAATGCACACCACAATATGAAACTTTTATGAATAGGATTACCCAGCACACAGCCAAAGTGTTGTATTTTCGTTTCAGAATTAGTTACCTTCCTCTTAAAACGCTGACTGCAAAATAGAAGGGGAACAAAGGTGATGCAGGGGATTGTCCATCAGCTAGGGAAATAGGAACTCACTTTTTTTCTTTTGCCCAAAGTATACTTTACCCCACACTAAGGGGCATATTTACAAGCCCCTATTGCCACAGGAACATCACTTTTTGTAACGTTCCTGTGGCGATAAACCTTTTGCCTTATTTACAAGGCAGCGTTAAGTCACTCAGCGTGGCTTAACCCCACCTTGTAAATAAGGCCTCTTTTAGCGTGAAAGGAGCATGCAATGGGTGTTGTGATGAGCATTCCGCCGCAACACCCATTGATTTTGACACTGCCCTCTATTTACATGGGTGGCGTAAATAGGAGGCAGCGCCAAAATTAAGACCACAGGAACCCTGGCCTTATCATGGCAAAACGAGGAGAAATGCTTTCATTCTCCTCGTTTTTGAGGTTTCTATGTATACTGCATTGTGCAGCACACGTCGAAACAGCAAATTGCCATGAATAATTGTTTGTGTGCAGGAAGGTCCCTTCCTGCACATAAACAATCATTTAAAAAATGACGAGTTGCAACTTGCACAATGCAGCACACATAGAAGTTACAAATCGCCATTCTGGATTTGGACACCTTCCTGCACATAAACAATCATTCCCTCAATGCAGGCACCCTTGCACTATGGTGCAAGGAAGGATGTCTGCATTGGCACTAGGCAGCTGAATTTAGCGCCAGCCCAGGGAGAAACGCAGGGGTGCAACATATTATTGTAAATATGCTGCATCCCTGCATTTCTAAAGTGACCGAGCGTGGAGTTAGCAGTTTTGGAGCTAACCTGCGCTCCACCACTTTCTGAAACATATGCCCAAGTGGATTATTTCGATTTGTCTCTACTTGGGTGTCAGCCACTGTGCAGAGGTGCTGCAAATTCTTAGATCTGACGTGCATGAACCAATAGTTTTTATGCTATCAAGATTTTTGAATTGGGTTTGGTACATAAGAACTACAAGTTATCATTAGCACATTGAATATTTGTTTAAATCTACCCATGGAAAGTGAGAAGCTAATACTGTGATGTTTCCAATACTGATGGGAGTGATATGTTATTATTTGGATATATTTGTAGTTTGGACATTTGTCACTTTTATATTGATGTATTATTTATTCGAGTTCTTTAGTTACATTTCATTGCAGGATTAAGCACGTCACTTTATCATGTACTTTATGTCTCTGTGAATAGTGGATTACTACTAGCGGTTTGAACTTTTTGAAAGGCTTATCTTGTCTAAGGAACTCCCATGATTAGCATGACTTTCCCTAGTCACTTGTCACCTTATTTTTGAAGTTTTGCTTGTAGTGAGTCTTCTAGATATTTGTCGTTGTAGGACAACCCATGGACCACATTCAAGTTTAAAAAGGAATGTTATTGAAACAACAGAAATGTCAACATATAAAATCAAAATTCAACAAGTGTCATAACATTATGAAAAGGAACTTATGAATAAATATAATAATCAAAGCATTATAGATTAAAAAGTGAAAGGTAGTACACAAGGAATGAACCAGGAGTACAATTGATAAAAGAAAAGCAAAGGACTGTTCAGGGGGATCATGGAGGTTTGAGTACCTCCTGTTGAGACGGTAATAACCTAACAGAGCGTTTGGCACTAATATCAATAAACAATGTTACAGGTGACCATAGATTCAAACGTTTTGTTGCCATAGAAATGGGATAAACAAAAGAAGTATCTAACCTGTGATTATGGCAAACTGCATACCACCATGCCTGATATGAGATTTTAGTGGAATCCTTCCAATTTGTGGTAATTTGCTGAAATGCCACTGCCAGTAACAAATCAAGGATTTTGACGTGTGTTGGGTAATCCTTCCAAATAGGGGAAAGGCTGCCCAAAAACACATGAACATAATTAAAGGAGAAATTAGTATTAAAAATAGAGTTAATTTGAGACCATACACGTTTCCAAAAAGTTTGAACAAAAGAACACAAAAACAACATATGAAACAAATCAGCATTTGGAGAAGAGCATGTCCAACAAGTGTTTGCTACTGAGGGATATTGCTTACTTAATGTATTAGGACAAACCAAAAGTCTATTATAAACAAAAAATAATGTTTGCGCCGTGTTTGCAGCTCTTGAGAATTGTCTTATCTTAGTCCAGATCTTCCCCCAAAAAGAAACCGACCATGACGTCTGCAACTCGAATTCCCAAGCGTGCTTTACCTTAGTCTTCTGTCTATCTCCTCTAAGTCCGTGTGAGTAGATAATGGAGGCTCTGGGTTGAGTGCGTAACAGGGTATGAAGATTGTGAATTGGGACAGAAATGTGAGCATCAGTTGACACATTGATACATTTGGTGGATAACTGTAACACAGCACTTTTAAGAAGATTATATTTAGGAAGGAAGGAAGCATGCAAACCATAAGATGCCCTAAGTTGAGGAAAGGGTATACATTCTGAATGGGAGAATAATTGATGGATCCAAATCAAACCCCTTTGGCGCCAAGATTTCCAATAGAAGGGTCGATTATGGATTAGTAAGAATTTATTATGCCAAATTGTTGAGGTGAGGAGGGACTCAGAACTCTCCATCTCCGGAGAGGAGTTTGATTCTAGAAGCAGGGATGTGAGTTTGATTATAGGAGTGGAAAGGGATTGCGGCTTGCGTGAAAAAGAAAGGTATTCTTGAAAAGAGAAGGGATATAAAAATAAGTTCTCCACTAGGGTCCATAAAGGACAATCATCTATGGACTCATTGAACCAACATGCAGCTTGGCGCAAAAGAATGGATCTGTGATATGTGGAGAAATCAGGAAAACTAACTCCTCCCTCAGATTTGGGTCGGGTCAATTTAACCAATGACATACGAGGCTTCTTGTTGTTCCAGAGAAAGGAAGAAAGAATTGAATTAATGTTTTTGATCAATTTGGCAGATATGGGTACAGGAATATTAGAAATAGTGTATAACACTATGGGAGAAAGCATCATTTTTATAGTATCAAGGCGACCCCACCACGATAGATAAAGAGGATGCCATTTGGTTGTTAGTTCGGAAAGTTTTTGAGTACAAGTACTCATACACAAGGAAACTGTGTCTGGGATTAAAGGAGCAAAATGCAATCCTAGATATTTAATATGTTTGGGGCTCCAAGAAAAATGGGAGGAAGCAAAATCAGCTCTAAAAGTGTATTTGGTGAGGGGCATGATTTCACATTTGTCAATGTTCAACTTATAGCCAGAAACAGAAGAAAATGATTGAACCTCTGTTAAAAAAGCAGGAATAGACACCACTGGTTGTGAAGTAAAAAGTAAAATATCATCAGCATAGGCTGCAAATTTAATGTGGGATGTTTTAATCTCAAAACCATGGATATCTGGATTTTGTCGAATTCTGGAGAGAAAGGGTTCCAAAGCTAGGTTGAAAAGGAAGGGGGATAAAGGGCAACCTTGACAGACGCCTCTGCCTAAATCGAAAAAGGAAGATATTAGGCCATTAGCGCAAACTGCAGCACGGGGGTTTGAATAAAGTAGAGAGATGAGAAATATAAACTTTGGTCCAAAGCCAAACCATCTTAGGGCATAGAAAAGATATGGCCATTCAAGTCTGTCGAATGCCTTCTCCGCATCCAGAGCTATCGCAGCGAGAGAATGTTTGAGATGGGAAGATTTGGATAATACATAAAAAAAAGTCTTGTATTATCCGTATTAAGCTGGCCTTTAACGAAACCAGATTGTTCTTTGCCTAGTAAATTTGGTAAAAGGATTCCAATCGAAGAGCTAAAGCTTTAGAATTTTTTTTATAATCAATATTGACTAATGAAATAGGCCTATAATTTTTACAATATCTCAAATCTTTGCCATCCTTAGGAATGAGACAAATATGCGCCTCTAGAAAAGAGCCAGCAGCGCCTCCAGATGCGGAAAAGGATCGAATCAGAGAATGGAGTTTGGGAAGTAGTAGTTTAGAAAAGTGAAGAAAAAATTCAACTGTAAGCCCATCTGGTCCTGGTGTTTTGTCTTTTTTAAGGTGTTGTAAGGCATCCAAAAGTTCTTTTAATGTTGGGTCCGCCTCTAAGGGTGAAAGATCAGGAAAACCCTGTATTGGCTTTTGAATATTAGAAAAAAATTGGGACAACAAAGAGTCTGTGGGTTGTGCTTCTGTAGTATATAATGTTTTGTAGAAAGAGGAGAACATAGACACTATGTCCGGATCTTTGAACTTGAGGTTGGAATGGTCATCGTAAATGGATTCAATATTCATTTTATTTTGTTTGACCTTCAGATAGTTGGCCAATAGTTTTCCTGCTCTACATTAATATGCATTTTATGCTCCTGTAGACAACGGATTAATAATGTGGCACTGAAATTCAAACGTATATCTTGACTATGGAAATTTTCAGACTTGTAATTGTTCTTTTCATGCTGCATCTGTACTCAAATAAGTTTTATATATATTTTACATTGCTTGGCTATAGAACGAGTCACTTTAGTAAGTACGTCATGCCTATGCAAACAATGGACTATTATGGTAGCACTAAAATCTTAAATGTTTATTATGTCCGAAGAAATTCTTAGAACCTTTTAATGAGGTTATGCCTAGTAAAATTATTAATCATTGTAAGCTGTTTGATTTGTACATAAATATAACGGCATTGTGACTTTTCTGTGGTTTTATTTGTGAGTGATTATGTTTTAGCTGCGATTTCACTGTACTTTTATGGTTATATTTATGCAACCTAAATAAAGCTATTACTACTACTACTGAGAAGTAACTTATATTTACAAAGATATTTTGGGAGCTTATGCTAGATGCAGAAGAGTCAGTACTTGGCTGGTTTAAGAGAAAAACATTTTAGCATTGGTGCCCACTGTTGAGAGATTTTCTGGTTGTTTCCAGACAGCTGTAGGCCTGAACCGGAGACACACGTCTATTACCAACAAGAGCACTATGATCAAGCGGCATAGCCAGAGGTATAAGTGCAATATTGCTTGTAATGCATTCAAACTACTTATACATACACATCAATATAATATACAAGCATTGGCAAAGCCTACAGGTCTCGCCTTTGGGACCTATTGGCTTTGCCTATGATTTTTAGTGGTGCTGCACTGCATCCAGTGCTGTATCGCATCCCCCATGTTGCACACCATGGCTTAAGAGGCGATTAAAAAACCTGTGACACAGATGGCTGCACCATTTTCTAGAAATGCGCCCCATGCATGTGCGCATCCTTATAATAATGCAAGCACCTTTTTTTAGGTCGAGCATTCAAGACCTCTTTTATATGCTTTAGTATATACTTATATGTGTATGTACTTTGTGGGCTCTGGAGATCAGCCCTAGGACTTGTCTGCTTCCGCTTAGGGACTTTTTTTCTGTTCAACTGCCTCTATTTAACTGTTGTGATAGAAAACGGCCAGTAGAGGTCAGTAAAATACCAGAATTGCTTTCTGCTGAGGGACTTTCTTTTTAAAATTTTTCTGGCAACTGCCTCTATTTAACTTTCTTGATAGAAAATGACCAGCAGAGGTCAGTTAAATACCAGAATCACTTTAGCATTCTGTAGATTCCAGTCCATAGAAATTGCCTTCCACGAGCACCCGTAGACAATTTTTTTTTTTCCAAATCTTGTATTTTCAGTGATATGACCACCGAAGGCCCTGATTTTATATTAAAAACAGAGCTTTGGACTATACCATTTCCCACTGAAAGACAATATTTCTCTCCATGTGTTTCCATACCTGGTGTGTCACGCAGTTTGATGCTTACTTTCCCTCCATGTTAAAGCACAGTAGATGTTTCAGCACCCAGGCTAATGTGCTGCATAGCTAAATACATATAAGGTCCCAAAGGCGAGACCGATTGCATTGCAAATGCTTGTTCTTTTTATTTGCCAATCTGGGTGGAACTGGGAAATTTAAAAAATGTAGCCCAAAAGCATTTATTTTAAGTGGTTGGGGGAAGAAACAAGGAGGGCCAGGGGCAAAAGCAATATGAAGGGCGATGTGGGGGAAGTAACAGGGAAAGCGCGTGTTGGAGAAGCAACATGGAGAGTGATAGGTTGAAGCAAAGTGGAGAGCGTGAGTGGGTGGAAGGAACACAGAGGGCGTGGTTCAGGGAATGAACATGAAGAGCAGGTGAAAAAGTATATAACCATTGCACAAGGCACCGTCACTGTCCACTAAAGACACTAATAGCCACCATTACAGCACTGATTATGTATGTCCCACGTGTGCGCTTCCTTTGGCAGATGATCTCCATATGTTCATGCAGTGTCCAAAGATTGCAGCTTTTTGGATGTCGGTGAGTAATTTCATTGAGGAAGTGACTGGACAACGGATAGAGGTAAGCCCTCGCCTCATATTCTTTGGGCTATGTTCAGAAGCAAGCTTACGTGTAAATCCTATCATAACAAACTTTGTTTTTTATGTGATCTTACTGGCGAGGCGGGAGATCTGCAGATTATGGAAATCTAAAAACTCCCCTCTTGGGATTGACTGTTTCAGAAGTATTAAGTTTACATCTCAGGCTGATATCGCTTGTGAAGCTAGGAGTTTGGAGAGGGTTTGGGTACCGTATACAGCTTGGAGACAACAGCTAAGTGAGTCCAATGATTAAGCCTATCTGTTGCGGTCCCGGCTCCTCCCCGTCTCTTAATCAATACGGGAGGGAGAGGAATGTGGAAGCAGCAGCATTCTTTGCAGGGATAAGCTTATAAAGCCCTCTTTTGACAGGTAAGAGCTTTACCAGCAAGAAAGTTGGCGGAATGAGGACAAAAAAAAAACCATTACAGCACTGTAAACTTGATGGAGGGGTATTGATTGAGTCCAAAAATCCAGATGTAATTATTGCTTTTGTGCAGTGGTAGACCATTGGCAGCCGACCACACTGCACACTACCACTTTGAAGAGAAGAATTTGTCAAATCACCAGGTCCACAATGTCGAACGTGTGGGTTTAACTGATACCTTGTGCAGTGATGGACTGGAGGCATCACTGCACTGCGTTTCTCCCCCTGGGCACCACCCTGTACAACAATCCTTACTAGTGGATAGAGACTCAGTGGGGAGGGGGGCCTCCGGTCCAGGCCAGCACTCTCCCCAGCAGCTCCGCCTCACCGCCGCAGCCTTGAGTCCTCAGCTGCGCAGGGTTCGCGCCTGCAGCCCGCCAGTATCTAGTTGCTCGCAACTTTAACTTCACTCCTAACTTTTTATTTTCACTGTGTCACTTGTAGATTGTACTGTGTTTACTTCCTGATTGTTTTTCTCCCTTGATCGTTTTTCCTCCCTCTTGACTTAACTATTATCCGGTTTCCAGCCGCTGCAGTCCCGCGGCCCCTCCCACCCCTTCACAGCCCCCGCCTCCCAACTTCGGATCCCGCCCCCCACCCCTACTTATGGCGTCCGCTGCGGGGGAGCGCGCGTGATACCTAGACCTCCGGTCAAGGCCAGCACTCTCCCCAGCAGCTCCGCCTCACCGCCGCAGCCTCGAGTCCTCAGCTGCGCAGGGTTCGCGCCTGCTGCCCGCCAGTATCTAGTTGCTCGCAACTTGAACTTCACTTGTAACTTTTTATTTTCACTGTGTCACTTGTACATTGTACTGTGTTTTGCTTCCTGATTGTTTTTCTCCCTTGATAGTTTTTCCTCCCTCTTGACTTAACTATTGTCCGGTTTCCCGCCGCTGCTGCCCCGCGGCCCCTCCCACCCCGTCACAGCCCCCGCTCCCACCTCCCAATCTCGGATCCCGCCCCCCTCCCCTACTTATGGCGACCGCTGCGGGTGAGCGCACGTGATACCTAGACCTCCGGTCCAGGCCAGCACTCTCCCCAGCAGCTCCGCCTCACCGCCGCAGCCTCGAGTCCTCAGCTGCGCAGGGTTCGCGCCTGCAGCCCGCCAGTATCTAGTTGCTCGCAACTTTAACTTCACTCCTAACTTTTTATTTTCACTGTGTCACTTGTACATTGTACTGTGTTTACTTCCTGATTGTTTTTCTCCCTTGATCGTTTTTCCTCCCTCTTGACTTAACTATTGTCCGGTTTCCAGCCGCTGCAGCCCCGCGGCCCCACCCACCCCGTCACAGCCCCCGCCTCCCAACTTCGGATCCCGCCCCCCTCCCCTACTTATGGCGTCCGCTGCGGGGGAGCGCGCGTGATACCTAGACCTCCGGTCCAGGCCAGCACTCTCCCCAGCAGCTCCGTCTCACCGCCGCAGCCTCGAGTCCTCAGCTGCGCAGGGTTCGCGCCTGCAGCCCGCCAGTATCTAGTTGCTCGCAACTTGAACTTCACTCGTAACTTTTTATTTTCACTGTGTCACTTGTACATTGTACTGTGTTTTGCTTCCTGATTGTTTTTCTCCCTTGATCGTTTTTCCTCCCTCTTGACTTAACTATTGTCCGGTTTCCCGCCGCTGCTGCCCCGCGGCCCCTCCCACCCCGTCACAGCCCCCGCTCCCGCCTCCCAATTTCGGATCCCGCCCCCCTCCCCTACTTATGGCGACCGCTGCGGGGGAGCGCACGTGATACCTAGACCTCCGGTCCAAGCCAGCACTCTCCCCAGCAGCTCCGCCTCACCGCCGCAGCCCCGAGTCCTCAGCTGTGCAGGGTTCGCGCCTGCAGCCCGCCAGTATCTAGTTGCTTGCAACTTGAACTTCACTCGTAACTTTTTATTTTCACTGTGTCACTTGTACATTGTACTGTGTTTGCTACCTGATTGTTTTTCTCCCTTGATCGTTTTTCCTCCCTCTTGACTTAACTATTGTCCGGTTTCCCGCCGCTGCTGCCCCGCAGACCCTCCCACCCCGTCACAGCCCCGCTCCCGCCTCCCACCCTCGGATCCCGTCCCCTCCCCTACTTATGGCGACCGCTGCGTGGTCACGTGTAGCGGACGCGCGCCTAAGGCAAGCCCGTCTGCGCCCGTCCGCGACCCGACCGCGACCAGCGCCAGGAACCCTGGTCCTCCCGCTACGACTCAACCACCCTCCACCCACTCAATCCCGGAAGACACGTCGACTGCGCAAGATCCTCGCCGAACACCACCCATGGACAGTTCTCGTGCAGACCCTGCCGCAGATCCTTCACCATCGACAAAGCTCCCACTACCGCCGAAGGCCCGCCTGATGCACGCAACGCCGAAACCCTGACATGCATCCTCCTCAGCATGCGCTCCCTGCACCGACACGCAGTAGAAATCTGGGACATGATCGACACCCTCTCGCCCGACGTTGCCTTCTTCACGGAAACCTGGACCAACGCCACTTCCGGCCCCGACATCGCCACTGCCATCCCCGGTGGCTACAAGATCCGGGGAAAAGACCGCCTGCACCGCCCAGGAGGAGGACTCGCCATGGCACACAGGACCCCCCTCCGACTCTCCACATCCAGCACGAGTGACCCCCACTCCAACACGGAACACCTCCACTTCCAGATCCAGACCAGCCCCAGGACGACGCTACGCGGCACCCTCATCTACAGACCACCAGGACCTCGCACCCTGTCCGCAACTACCATCGCCGAGCTCACTGCACCCCACGCCATCACCTCCACAGACTACATTCTTCTCGGGGACCTGAACTTCCACCTCAACAACTGCAACGACCCTGACTCCACCACTCTCCTCGACAACCTCGCCAACCTAGGACTGAAGCAGCTGGTCAACACGCCCACCCACAGAGCAGGCCACACCCTCGACCCCATCTTCGCGGGAGGAACAAACATCTGCTTCAGCCGCACCACCCAGCACATCTGGACGGACCACCACTGCGTCCACTTCACCTTCAACACCACCACTGCACCAAGCCCGACCCGCGCCCGCCACGACGGAACTGGAGCAAGGTCACACAGAAACACCTCAACACCACCCTCCTTCAAAACCCCCCCAGCGCCACGACCGACACCAACTCCTCAGCCATGGAATTCCACCGCTGGATCTCCTGCTGCGCCGACAAGCTCGCACCCCTCCGCCACCCCACCAAACAACGCCCTCTGAAGGCCGCTTGGTTCACCACAGAACTTCAAGAAGCCAGATGCTCCTTCAGACGCCTAGAGAAGACCTGGCGGAACCAGAAAACCTCGGAAGCACGGAACAACCACAGGAGCGCCCTGAAGGAATACCACCAGCGCATAAGAGACACCAAACGTACCTTCATAAGAGACAAAGTCCAGACCAACGCGACCAACGCCAAGGAACTGTTCGACATCATACAGCAGTTCGCAAAACCCACCAGCGAAGCCACGGACGTCACACCCTCCCAGGAACTCTGTGACAAGCTCAGCTCCTACTTCCATCTGAAGATCACGGTCCTCTACGACAACTTCAGCAAACCAGTGCCGGATACCACCCCCCTACCCACCACCGCCGATAAGCCGACCATCATGACCTGGGATCCCGCTACCATCGAACTCATCACCGCGACCATGAAGAAAACCCACTCAGGAGCACCAACGGACCCCTGCCCACCGCACATATTCCACAGGGCCGCCGCCGCCATTGCACCCGAACTGGGACGGACCATCAACGCCTCTCTCAGATCCGGCATCTGCCCACACGACTGGAAACGGGCAGAGGTGAAACCCCTCCTCAAGAAACCAACGGCCGACCCAACGGACCTGAAAAACTACCGGCCCATCTCTCTCCTCCCCTTTGCAGCCAAAGTCACCGAGAGACTCGTAAACGCCCAGCTGACCGCCTTCATCGAAGAGAACTCCATCCTAGACGCCTCCCAGTCTGGATTCCGCAGCAACCACAGCACCGAGACCGCCCTCCTCGCCGCCACTGACAACATCCGCATACTACTTGACCAGGGACACACTGCGGCCCTCATCCTTCTAGATCTCTCCGCAGCCTTCGACACCGTTTCACATCGCACGCTAGCAGCCAGACTTCACGATGCGGGGATACAAGGAGCCGCCCTCGACTGGATCTAATCCTTCCTCTCCGGCAGAACCCAGAGGTTTTGACTCCCTCCCTTCCTCTCCGAACCCACGGAAATCAACTGCGGAGTACCCCAGGGATCCTCACTCAGCCCCACGCTCTTCAACATCTACATGGCCCCCCTCGCCGCCATTGTCAGACAGCATGGGCTCAGTATCGTATCCTATGCCGATGACACCCAGCTCATCCTCTCACTCACGAAGAATCCCGAATACACCAGACTGTGCTTCCAGGAAGGAATGCAGAACGTGGCAGCATGGATGAAAGACAGCTGCTTGAAGCTAAAGTCAGAGAAGACCGAGGTCCTCATCCTCGGCCCCTGCACCACCGCCTGGGACAACGCCTGGTGGCCCTCCACCCTCGGGAACCCTCCCACCCCTACAGACCACGCTCAGAACCTCGGCATCATCCTTGACTCCTCCCTCTCCATGAACCGCCAGATCAACGCCGTCGCTTCCACTAGTTTCAACTGCCTTCGCATACTCCGTAAGACCTTCAAATGGATCCCCTCCGACTGCAGAAGGACCGTCACCCATGCACTCATAACCAGCAGACTGGACTACGGCAATGCCCTTTACACCGGAATCAACAGAACTCTTCTACACAGACTCCAAACCATCCAGAACACCGCAGCCGGACTCGTCGTCGGGACACCGCGTCACGAACACATGACCCAACACCTACGAGCCCTCCACTGGCTCCCCATCGAGAAGAGGGTCACCTTCAAACTCCTCACCCATGCCTACAAATCCCTCCACAACATCGGACCCAAATACCTCAACGAGAGAGTATCCTTCCACGTACCCAAGAGGAACCTCCGCTCCGCCGACCTCGCCCTGGCTGAGGTCCCCCGCATCCGCAGAAACAGAACTGGCGGGAGAGCCTTCTCCTACATCGCAGCCAAGACCTGGAACGAGCTCCCCGTGAACATCAGACGCTCCCCAACCCTGCACACTTTCAGGAAGGACCTCAAGACCTGGCTCTTTGACTGATCCGGAGCCGCTCCCCCCCCAGCGCCTTGAGACCCTCACGGGTGAGTAGCGCGCTATATAAACCCCCTGATTGATTGATTGGTACTACTTAATACCCCTGAGTAAATACATTCATATTTTTAACTTTGGTGATCACCTTGCTAGTACCACTGGAGAACAAATAGGAGCAGCTAAATTTATTTTAAACAGGAGAGAGGTCCTCCAAAATATCCCTACATCCCTAGAGTCCTGATGAGACCCTTGTAACATTGGAAGGGTCTAAATGTCGTCAACAGCATAAATTAACAAACAAATGATACGCTTTTGAGATTCAAATGACCATTGGAAATATTGATGTTGTTTGTTACAAACACACAAAAGCCTTGTTCACTTTTTGATTGTTTGTTAATGTCTCCTTGTTGTGGTTCTCTTTTCACTTGGGACACAGTGCACACTCTTTTGGTTGTTTGGCAGCAATGATGGTTTATTGATTTTGATAAAGAATAATATTACTAATGAACAATTGTGGTGGTTGTTTATATTGTGGCCTTTAAGTAGTAATTGCCTACATTGATTTCACTGTTCATTGTATGCCAAGGATATGAACGATACCAAAAAGAACCATTGTTTTTGAAGAATTACAGCTAGCCATGAAGTAGACCTTACAATCTCCTTCTCTAACCGTCAGCTGCATATTTCTAAGCTTGCTTTGCCATGTGAGATTCATCAGCAATTCATGCCAAGATGTATAACCCTGTACTATAGTGGCAAACCTCCCCTAGTCACACAGAGTGAAGAACGTGAAATAAGCAGCCCTCATCTACAGACCTCAATGACTCACTAGATAAACAATGGAGAGCCGAGCAAGCTACTTCCCTGGCAAAGAATACCACATTCATTCTCAGGCTAGCACTTCGATACAGTTTGTTCAAGAAGATTAACGTAGATGGAAACATTGAATATTCTGAGAGCATTGGTTATTTTTTCTGAAAGCTAAACAGCAAGAGCCACTAGTTGCCCCGAGGATAGCCAAAGCTCAATTCAACCTGGATCCCTAAACACAATGTGCCTCATATGTAGAGCCAGGTGCTTTCAAACAGTCAACAGGCTTCAACTTCATTTGATTTCTACTTTTAGATCCCATCAGGAACCTCCTTGATAACAACAGAAACCCCTTGTTTAATTCTCCTTCATCTCTCAACAAACATTTGCAGGCTCAACTGTTTTTGCATACCAAGGCTCAGAAGACCAAAGCAACCGGTCATCGGTGCCACTTCTATGAAGATCATGTTCATAACAATCCTAAGATAAGTTAGATGAATTAAAAAGAATCCAGTTGTACACACATCGAGTCAATGTTTTAAAAGAAAAGATTGATGCTATTGATTAATGGCTATCTTTCTTTCAAGCACCGAGACTAAAATTAGAACAGCACAGTTGGAAACATATTGAACGAACACCAACCCAAGCCCAGTATTGAGATTCAAGTTACAATTCTTACACATAAAGACTTAGAAGATAGGTCTTGATGTACAATATATGAATCCTAGAAGTTGCTGAGGGTGCAGATGGGGCTCAAATTCCAAAATGATCCCATGGATAATAGGCCATTTTAGTCACTGTGTCCTTTATAAAGACCAAGAACACTCAACCTAGGAAATGAAGAGCTAGAACACACTGGTTACCATCTGGTACACCTTGGACTGATAGCATTGCCTTCTTTCAAGATATCAATATTAAGGAGAAGGTCCTGTCTCTTGCTAAAGAAAGACTGCAGATTTCTACCAAGGAAGGCTGTACTGTGGCCATATTTCCTAACTTAACCTGGGAAGCAACAACATGCCAGCAGGAAAAATGAGATTAGGACTCTTATTCAGGAATTCCACTCCCTCTCAATCCGAACACGTCAAAATCAGTTGTCATGGCACCTTTTAGAGTTCCATGGACATACCTCAAGCCAAACTCTTTCTGTCATTATGTCAATAAAAAAAATGTTTGTTTTTAGATCAGTCATAACAATATGTTTAATTTAGTCATTTTGAAAGTGATTCGCTTTATGATGGTTCATATTGAACTAGACGAGTAGGCAGCTTTAGGGCCCCCACATATTGTAAGCAGGTATTCTAATACATCCAAAAGGGATAGGGAGGCCAGGATCCGACTCATCAGATGGGCAGGCCATGGATGATCAGCGGGTGGGAGTGGGGATGGAAGACAGGAGGCGGTATGGGAGAGGTGGAAAGGTGATTGAGAGCATGACACAGGGTGGTGGCAGATGAGGTGCTGTCCTCTGTGAAGGATTATCAATTAAAATTACCAACAGACATCAATACAAAGAATACTGATGTTTCGCCAGATTCACACTTCCTTTCGTCATATATACATTTGTTCTATGCTGGAATGTGAAATACATTAGGAAGGGTATTAAAAAGGCTAGGATTCTGTCTGAGACTTGGCATACAAAACCTGATATTTACTGACTTTAAGAGACTCATCTCATGGTGACCAAATTGAAGAAATGTTGTCAAAATAAATACAGAAAAGTATATGTTCTGCCAAGAATCTATGCAGTATCTAGCTCCTCATCTTCTGGTAGAGTAAGAAGGGTCTCTATCATTTTTCAAAAAATTTATCCATAAAATGACACATGTTAAAGCATATGATCAAGGGCACTGGGTATTGACATAAATCACTTCTACAGTGGTGAAAAACAGATTTACTCTTTTTTCATTACAAACCTCTATTTTTGATAATCACAAGTTCTCCATAAATCTTTCTATGGAACTTTTAAACTTCTCTTGTCCAGGTATCAGTAGATATTTTACTATCACTACTCATTTAGAGACATCCAGTTCCTTTCACATAGGGTGTATGAAAAATTATAGATCTAGTATAAACACCCTTATGCATCCTCTACGGCTCATTAAAATCTGGCAACATAACACTTGTGAAAAAGTGAGTATACATTCTATTCTAAACCCCATGGCCTATACTTACAAATTGATCTTTTTGAGGTTAGTGCAGCTATTTGTGGTGATTATGTGTCTGGGACCCAGCACTTATATTCAAGGCACTCTGCAATCCTCATTAATTGGTAACAACAATTAATCAAACTCACCTAAGAGTACCTGTACTTTTCTGTCCCATCTTTTAGGAAGGGAGGACTTTATTAATTTGTGTGTTAATTCTAACTATTATAATTAATATGGGAACTGAGGCTCCTCAAATTGTGTGGGAAGTGATGAAAGCTTATATGAGGAGTAAAACAGTCATTTTACAGACTGGTCTACTGGAAGAGAATAGTTATAGGGTGAATGTCATAATTTAATACACATACACAAGCTACAAGTACTTAATAAATCATGACAATCCAATTCTACCAATCTTGACTTTTGTGCTTTAGGGGCACGTTAAATCTATACCAAGTACCAAAGCTAGTAAGATGGCCCTGTCTCAAAAAAATAAAACAGTTGAATCTGTGGAATAATTAGGAAGTTTGATTCCAGGTATGAGCAGACAAACTAATAGCTCTAATAGTATTTCAGCAATAACAGATGAGTCACTTGCATCATGACAAAATCCTTTATTTTTTTGAGCAATTCTACCAAGACAGTGAAGATGTTAATACTCAAAGGGGCATATTCTCAAGAACGTGTGATAACTACCGCAAAAGTTGCTTTACGCAACTCTTCACATCGCAGTCCATCGCGGGAAAATAACACTGTGTCAATGTGGTATTCCCAACCCTGCGGCACCATGCGATAGTAGCAGGACAACGCGCCAAATGACCTCCCAAAATGTAACGCGACGCCGAAAAAATGCAAAACACGAACGCGAAAAAATCTGCGATTCCCCAAATCGCGATACAAAAATCAGCGTCAACCAGCGACAGGCCTGCAATTCCCACGCGTCATGCGGGAAAATGCACTACAAAAGCAACCAAAAAAACACACCAAAACCAAATCAGACTGCGTAGCACCATGGATGCACCCGGACCGAGTGCAGAGGACAACCCGAACCCCACAAGCCCCACGGAGGACCAGCCAGGAACCCCGTTTCTGGGGAAGGGCAAGGAGAAGAGGAAGAGGAAGACGGGTTCAGTCTGCAGGAAGACCGGATCATCGTCACGGAGGTGATAGAACACTACCAACAACTGTACGTCACCTCCACTGCGTCATTGGCAACACAAACGGAAATATGGCAGTCCATCGTCACCAACGTGAATGCAGTCGGAGTGTTGAGGAGGTCAATGGAGGAGGTCAAGAGGTGCTGGCATGAAGTGCACAGCCAAACCAAACAGAAACTCGCTGCCAACAGGAAGGCAGCAAAGGCGACTGGAGGTGGGAGTCCTGCGCCACAGGAGGAGCTGGATGAGATGGAGGAAATGGTGGCCACTGTCATCAGTGTGGAGACGGTGCAAGGAGTTGGGGGTCTGGATACAGCTCGATATGACCTGACCCAACAGCAACAGGGTGAGTAACGACCAGGGACTTGGGGGACGGGGGGAGATGGGCACAATGACACACATGCACAATCAAGTGCAGCACACTGCAGACCCACAATGAGTGTGGAACATGTCCCTGATACCCTTGGCACACTGCAGCACACATAGAAACACCAAGTAGGCCCCCGTCCACAATGTGCACAAATGGGCCCCCCTCCATATCACCAATGCCACAACCTACCCATGCACATGTGCTGAATCCAGAAAAGCAGCGGCTCTGTGAGCCACACTGACAATGCAAGTGACACTGCATGACAGATAGCATGGCTGAAGTCACAATACATGACATGGTGCACGAGATGACATTGAGGTGGCTGAGTGTGGACCACATCCGTAAAGGAGCAGGTCACACTCTGACACATCCACGTGCACCTACAACCCATGACGTCAAAAACACATCTGCAGACAAACAATGCACAAGTGTACAAAATTTGTCCAGGAGCACAAATGTCCCAAGTCGCAAACATCCCAGCACCCGAAAAGCACACAAGTCAAAGGCACACCGACTCAAAGGGATAAGGGTCCGCCAAAGCAGAGCTGCAGGGGCGAAACGCCAACAATGCAGCACACACACATAGCAATCACAGTACATCAACATTGACGACAATGTGGCACAAAGTGCAACCCCTACACCACAGGACAGAGGACACAACTGGTGCCGCTCGTGCGTAGAAACTGGCCAATCACATCTGGCACTGCATGACACTGTGAGATGACAATGTACGAGTACAACCACACATCCGTCATGTAGTCGAAATGTCCACTGTCTCCCATCAAATAGCCAGCTTCACCAAAACAGTCACAATGTACATTGTCATGCAGTCTGAATGTAAATATCTACAATGCGTCAACATACATGGAACACACTGTTAACCTGCATCTCCCCTTTACATTGCAGAGGGACAATCAACACCCCCTGCAGAGCAGACCACACATCTCTTCAGTGATGATGAAGAGGACACCCTGCACATTTGCCCAGACACACTCCAACGGCTCGTGGACAGCCTCCGCACACCACCTCCAGGAGCAGGGCAGCCCAGCTGCATCGCAGTGACCCCACACCCTGCACAGACCACACAGCAGGAAGCACACACCACCACGGCTGTCTCCCAGAACCCCCACGAACAACACATGGAATTCCAACGCCGTGTGTTAGGGTGCCAGGAGAAGATGGCTGATCAGCTGCGCGTGGGGTTCGACCTCTTGGCAGCCAAACTCGATGCCACACGTGGGTGCCTGAGTCCCATCAGGGAGCACCTACAGTCCCTAACGGACACCCACTGTCAGCACCATGCTCACCAACAATCCCTGGCTGACATCGCTGGGGCCATTACTCGGATACAAGAACTGTCTAGTCAGACAGGCTCCAGCGATGGCAGCACAGAATTGGCACAGATGCGGAGGACAATGGAGACCATGGAGCCGATGCAGCTGGAAGTATGGCTGCCACGGCTGAACACCAGCGAGATGTAGCTGGGATCTTCCATGCCCTGCAGATCCTCATGTTGCCATTGCTGCCATTGAGCCTGTACCAGATGACTGCTGCAGGAACCTCGACACACACATCTCTGCCCCCTGACGTGTCAATCAATCAATCAATCAATCAATCACAAGATTTGTAAAGCGCACTACTTACCCGCGAGGGTCTCAAGGCGCTGAGGGAGAGGAGGGGGGGTGTTGCCGCTACTGGTCGAATAGCCAGGTCTTGAGTCGTCTCCTGAAGGTCAGCAGGTCTTGGGTCTGACGTAGGTTGAGGGGAAGGGTGTTCCAGATCTTGGCGGCGCGGTGAGAGAAGGATCTGCCTCCGGTGGTGGTTCTCCGGATGCGCGGGACGGTGGCCAGGGAGAGGTCGGCGGAGCGGAGCTGACGGTTGGGAACGTAGAAGGAGAGTCGACTGTTGAGGTAGGCTGGGCCGGTTTTGTGGAGTGCCTTGTGTGCGTGGATCAGGAGTTTGAAGGAGATTCTCTTGTCGATGGGGAGCCAGTGCAGGTTTTTCAGATGGGGGGGTGATGTGGCTGTGGCGTGGAATGTCGAGGATCAGGCGTGCAGAGGCGTTTTGGATTCTTTGCAGTCGTTTGATGAGCTTGGTCGGGGCTCCTGCGTAGAGGGCATTTCCGTAGTCGAGACTGCTGCTGACGAGGGCCTGGGTGACTGTTCTTCTCGTGTCTGTCGGGATCCACCTGTAGATCTTGCGGAGCATGCGGAGGGTGTTGAAGCAGGAGGAGACTGCGTTGACTTGTCAGTGGCACACAGTGATGCAGCCCTATCACCTTTGCACCCTGATGTGTCAGTGGCACACAGTGACGCAGCCATAACCCCACCACACACACCTGACACACCAGACACAGAAGACGTCTCAGAGGAGTAAGATGTGGAGGGTAATGACTGTGTGAGGAAGGAGGTAGTAGCATCCGTCCCGCCATATGGCCTGTCCCTGCCTGGTTCTGCTCTCTGCATCATGCCCTGGAACAACACCTCCCACTGTCCCCCGAAACACTCTGCGACATTCACCTGGACCCCGACATGGACTGCCATATCTGCTCTGGTACCAATGACACAGCAATACGGCTGCGGACTGAACTCTTCCTCTTCAGATTAACTTTGCATTCCCCCAAGGACTCTGGTTGGCCCACCACTGGGCAACCATGTTATGTGGGCTTGAAATGGCCATGTACTGCTCCAGCTTCGACGCTCCCCAGAAAGTGAATAAAACATTCCAAATCACACAGATGTGTCATGTCTATGCTCACTCACGTATAAAAGTTTGGATGGATGTAGGGACATTGATTGCACTAAAAGGTCCACCCTGGTAAATGTCATCAATGCGCATGTTTGACCCTGACCCACATGGCCAATTAGATGACTGTGAAGGTGTGAACTAGCTGTGGCCTCATTGCACATGAACAACAATCTCGTTACCCCCCAACGTAGCCCCACGTCCATGTATTAAATAGGGCTGTGTGTAGAAATGACAAATTCGGTAGCAGTCCTGAAGTGGTGTCCCCCATCACATGTGACAACAGAACGTCTCTTCGCATACCTACTCACACACATCTGTGTGGACACAGTTTATTCTGATGGATAACCTTGATTTACATGGCAAGAGGTTGGACACCATACTCACATTGCTGGAGACACGTAAGAGCACAGGTCTGCCAGCAACTATCCCAAACACAATGTCTGGCTCACAGAGGTGGAGCTGCCAATAGGGACTCACCCCCAATTCACAAGCGTCAGTCAATCCCTCCATGTGTACGGACAATGCACATGTAGGCACACGATTTTTAATTATAATCAACACGCATCACAGTTGTACACTAGTGAAGTTGCGTAGACATTATTGGCATGTGCGTGTCAGTACGGGGAGGGCAAGGGCCACAACATGCAGACCAATGTTTAAGACACTTACAGGCAGCTTAGGAACATGTTGAGGTGCAAGTAATGGGGTGGTGTTAGAATATGGGGGTCTCTAGTTGGCAATGGCTGGCGCCACTGTCCAAATAGGGAACCTTCTTCCTAAGTCAGGGCAAGTGGGCTACCCCCTTTGATAACCCCTGCTCGACCCTGTGGTAACGTAACACGAGCAGTTAGGCCTATCTCAGAGGCAGTGTGTGAAGCATTTATGACCATGCACAATAAGGCAGTAACGACACCACAAAAGGACACAACTCAAGTAGGTATAGACAAAATAGTATCTTTATCTAAGGTTTGGTACGAGTCTCTCAAAAGCGTTTTAACCAGTCATCATGCATGTAAATCAGTATGGACTTAAAAAGGGCAATACGTATTTACCAGAACGTGGCACTGACTGAGTTCAAGGCCTGGGTCTACGCGACCCGTTGCACACCAGATACCTGCCGTTGGACGGGGACACAGCACGTAGGTTCTCAAAGAAGCGGAGACGGAGACAGGCGGACTCCCAGTGACCACAGTTCTCGATGGCAGTGGTCCGCAAAGTGCACTCGCAATGATTCGGGCACTCCGGGACAGGCGGGTCCTCAGCTGCAGCAGCACGCGGCTGCAGCGGCCCGGGCTGGTGGTGGCGATGACTCTCGTCGTGCAGCTCCGTGGGGGGCTTGCGGCGGCAGCAGCGCTCTCCTAGCTGTGGCGGCCCACGGGATGATTCACGATGGTGCAAGGTTGACAAAGACGTGGGCACTCAGCGGCAGCAGCTCTCTTAGCAGCGGCGGCCCACAGGACAAATCCCAATGATGCAAAATTAGCAAGGGTGCGAGCATTCCTCGGCAGCAGCTCTCTCTTAGCTGCGGCGGCTCACAGGACAAATCACGATGATGCAAAGTTAGCAGGGGTGTGAACACTCAGCGGCGGCAGCTCTCTCTTAGCTGCGGCGGCTCACAGGACAAATCACGGGGCTGCAAAGTTAGCAAGGGTGCGAGCACTCAGCGGCGGCAGCTCTCTCTTAGCTGCGGTGGCTCACAGGACAAATCACGGTGATGCAAAGTTAGCGAGGGTGCGAGCACTCAGCGGCGGCAGCTCACTCTTAGCTGCGGCGGCTCACAGGACAAATCACGGTGATGCAAAGTTAGCAACGGTGCGAGCACTCAGCGGCGGCAGCTCTCTCATAGCTGCGGCGACTCAAAGGACAAGCCACGATGTTGCACAACTACCACAAGTGCGGGCATCCAGCGGCAGCAGCTCTCTTAGCTGCGGCGGCCCACAGGGTTTCAGCAAAGGTTCTGAGGATTCAAAATAAGGCGGGCACTCAGCGGCGGCAGCTCTCTCTTAGCTGCGGCGGCCCACACAGTTTCAGTGAAGGTTCTGAGGATTCAAATTAAGGCGGGTACTCAGCAGCGGCAGCTCTCTCTTAGCTGCGGCGGCCCACACAGTTTCAGCGAAGGTTCTGAAGATTCAAATTACGGCGGGCACTCAGCTGCGGCAGCTCTCTCTTAGCTGCGGCGGCCCACACAGTTTCAGCGAAGGTTCTGAAGATTCAAATGAAGGCGGGCACTCAGCGGCCGCAGCTCTCTCTTAGCTGCGGCGGCCCACACGCAGAGTTCACAAGGGTTATCAGTCCGCGTTCCTCACAGTAGGACTAGAGGTTCCGGATTACTCGACGGAGGCCTCACCTGCAAGTAGAATTCCTAGCAAGGGAATTCGGGCGGCTGACGGGGTGAAGTCTAATGTCCCTGAGACTTCAGCAGGAGGCGCTCTCAATTCAGGCCCTTGGGTAGTTTCTTCAGCAAGCTTGGTGAAAGTTTCAAAAGTACTTTCCTCTGTCCGCTCAGACAGAGTTTCGTCTTGACATCCAGAAGGAACACACCGAACCAGGTTTCAGCGCAGCGTTTTATACCTAAAAAGTCTTTGTTCCCTGCAGTCACAAATCACTGCATCCAGCCAGAACCAGTTCGGTGGTGTCGGGGAGCACTTGGTTTACAAGGCGACATCCTGCCCTTTAAGAATCTGGGGGTCTGCTATCAGACGCCCAGTGGGAGATGGAGCCATCATTCACCTTACCAGGCACGGCCCTGCTCGGATCAAAGAGTCACCCCTCCCCATACTCTAAATGCCGATCTCTCTCTCCAGCCAGTTCTGCCCCAGCTGGCCCTGCTGCTCCAAAACCAGACGGCCAATACACACGCTAGCAAAAGCCTACAGGAAAGCTTCAGGCCAGAAAATACCTCGTTTCTAGTAGAGGCATTTTCGAACACGGGCTGCGCAAATAATCCTTACTAAAAGATGCATCTCAATGTTCTGAGCTTAAACATATCAAATGCGACGTTCCTATCAGGTTCCTGGGGGCAGGTAGGATTAAGGCATGTAATACTCAGCCTGCACATTCTGGCCTATGAGAACGGGTGGCCTCGCAATAGTAAACAGTGAAATGGAGGGTAACTCGCTATTAGAACATGCTACACAGACATACTTTAAAAGCTGCTTCGGTGGGTAGCGCAAATCAGCGCTGCCGGCCCACCAGCAGTATTTGGCCTACCAGCCCTGGGCACACACAGTGCACTGATACTAGGGACTTACAGGTAAACCAAACGAGCCAATTATGATTATCCCAACTCATACAGTTATCTTTACACAGGGAGCATTCGCGCTGTGTCACTGATTGGCAGTGGCACAGCGCCCAGAGCATCTAAATCCAGCCAACATAGAAGGTCAGAAGCGAAAAGAGGAAGGGAGACCCGCGCCAATGATGCCAGGTCTAACACACGTCCCCTGCAGCTGAAATGTGGGGAGAACTAACCATTCCCTTGGGAGTTCTCATCACTAAGGCGGAAAAACCTGGACAGACCGTCAGCATTGGCGTGCTCTGTACCAGCGCGGTGTTCCACCATGAAATCCATACCCTGTAGGGAAATGGACCACCTCAACAACTTGGGATTCTCACCCCTCATATGCATCAACCATCTAAGGGGCCTGTGGTCTGTCTGAACCCGGAAGTGAGTCCCAAACAAATATGGCCTCAGCTTCTTCAGCGCCCAGACCACAGCAAATGCCTCACGCTCAATTGCACTCCACCTCTGTTCCCGGGGAAGTAACCTCCGGCTTAGGAA
Organism: Calotriton arnoldi; assembly: GCA_963921515.1. Classification (NCBI taxonomy): domain Eukaryota; kingdom Metazoa; phylum Chordata; class Amphibia; order Caudata; family Salamandridae; genus Calotriton; species Calotriton arnoldi. The sequence continues at coordinate 4,513,936 of CAWUFW010000339.1, forward strand.
GGCTACCGGTTGGTCTAGTCCCTCCTCATTGATCTGTGACAGAACAGCCCCTATACCATGCTCTGAGGTGTCTGTCTGGACAACGAATTCCTTTGAAAAGTCGGGCGCCTGAAGCATGGGTGCAGTGCGCATGGAAGTCTTCAGGGCGTCAAAAGCGTTCTGACAGGTGTCAGTCCAGTTTACCTTCTTTGGCTGCTTCTTAGAAGTCAGCTCAGTCAAGGGTGCAACAATGTTACCATATCCTTTGACAAACCTCCTGTAGTACCCCGTGAGTCCTAAGAAGGCTCTCACCTGCGTCTGAGTCTTGGGGGTTCCCACGCCAGGATAGTTTCAATTTTGGGCTGAAGGGGCGCCACCTGGCCGCTCCCCACCTGGTGCCCCAAATACACTACAGAACCCTGCCCAATCTGGCACTTACTGGCTTTGATTGTGAGGCCTGCCTTCCGCAGTGCCATCAATACCTCCCAGAGGTGGCGCAGGTGGTCCTCCCAAGAGGAGCTAAACACCGCAATGTCATCCAGGTAGGCGGCACTGAAGTCTTCCAGCCCAACCAACACCCTGTTGACCAGCCTCTGAAAGGTGGCAGGGGCATTCTTCATTCCAAAGGGCATCACCCGGAACTGGTAGTGCCCATCGGGTGTGGAGAAGGCTGACCTCTCCTTTGCTCCCTCGGTCAAGGCGATCTGCCAATACCCAGACGTCAAGTCAAATGTGCTGAGGTATTTGGCAGCCCCTAACCGATCTATGAGCTCATCAGCTCTGGGGATGGGGTGCGCGTCAGTCTTCGTGACTGAATTGAGGCCCCGATAGTCCACGCAGAACCGAAGTTCTGGGGTGGCACCAGGCGCTGCAGCTTTTGGTACCAGGACCACTGGGCTGGACCAAGGGCTGCTAGAGGACTCAATCACTCCAAGGGCAAACATTTTGGTAACCTCATCCTTAATGTAGGCCCTTACCCGGTCAGTCACTCTGTAAGCCTTGTGCTTAATGGGAGGACTGTCCCCGGTGTCCACGTCATGGACACACCAATCAGTGACACTAGGTACCAGGGAGAACAGATCACTGAATTGCCCCAACAGTTGGCGACAATCACCCTGCTGCTCAGGGGTCAGTGTGGTGGAGAAGACCACACCCTCCACTGACCCATCTCGCTCCCCTGCACACAGGAGGTCAGGAAGGGGCTCGCTCTCCTCCTCCATCCCAGCATCTGTGGCCAGAAGCATGCCCACTTCAGACCTCTCAAAGTGGGGCTTCAGGCGGTTAACATGCAGGACCCGCAAGGGGTTCCTGGGAGACTGCAAGTCCACCACGTAGGTAACAGGACTCTTGCGCTCCAGCACCTCAAAGGGGCCGGTCCACCTATCCTGGAGCACACAGGGCTCCACCGGGGCCATGACCCAAACCTTCTGTCCAGGCTGAAACTCGATCAGAGTGGCATTCTGATCGTGCCAGCGTTTCATCTCTTCCTGGCTGGTTTCCCGGTTTGCCTCAGCAAGTTTCCTGAAATGCCGAGTCTGGTTCCTGAAGGCCAGCATGTAACTAAACACATCCTGGGGAGGTTTCCTGGGAGATTGCTCCCAGCCTTCCTTGACCAGACTCAGAGGCCCTCTTACCGGGTGACCATAGAGCAGCTCAAAGTGACTGAACCCTAAGAACTTCTGTGGCACCTCACAGTAAGCAAACAACAGGCATGGTAAGAGGACATCCCACTTACGCCTCATGGGCTCGCCTAGGCCCATAATCATGCCCTTAAGGGTCCGGGTTGAATCTCTCAACCAGCCCATTACCCTGGGGGTGGTAAGGAGTGGTGAACTTATACGTTACCCCACACTCCTCCCAAAGAGACTTCATGTACTTGGAGATGAAGTTAGTTCCCCTATCGGACACCACCTCTCTGGGGAATCCCACACGGGAGAAAATCCCCATCAGTGACCGTCCCACCACGGGGGCCGTCACTGTCCTGAGCGGGATGGCCTCAGGGTACCGGGTGGCATGGTCCACCAAGACCAGGATGAACCTGTTGCCCATGGCTGTCTTGGGATCCAGAGGCCCCACAATATCAATGCCCACTCTTTCGAATGGGGTGCTCACCATGGGAAAGGGCTGTAGTGGGGCCTTAATCTTCCCCCCACTCTTCCCACTTGCCTGGCAAGTCTCACACGTCCTGCAGTGAGCATCGGAGCTCCTGCGCATCTGGGGCCAATAGAAGTGGGTGACCAGCCTCTCAAAGGTCTTGGTCTGCCCCAGATGTCCGGCCAGTGGCACATCATGAGCCAACCCCAGTAGGAACGTCCTGAAGCGTTAGGATACCACCAGCACACGGGCTGACCCAGGCTCAGCAACCTTAGGCTCGCTGTAAAGGAGGTCGTTCTCCCAATAGAACCAATGTGACCCTGTCTGGTCACCTACTGCCTGGGCGGTGGCCTGTTGCCGCACCCCCTCAAGAGAAGGGCAGGTTCTCTGCTGCTGATCGCAAAATTCCTCCCTGGAGGGCCCCCGTCCTGCTGCCAATGGGTCAGCTCCGGTAGGTCCCCCAGTTCGGCCACTTGTTCCCCTGTAGGTTCCAGGGCATCCCCCTCAAGGTCTGCTCCCTCCGGGACCATGGGAACCGTGGGGGCCAGTTTCCCGCGCCCCCTACCCCTTCTCTTTGAGGCAGGGGCCTGGGCCATACTTTCAGGCTCCAGACCCTCCTGAACATCCTTCTGAGTTGTCATGGACCGAGGGGTCACACACGCCCACTCAGGCAACCCCAACATTTCCAAATGGGACTTTCTCTCCACCGTAGCCCACGGGGAGTTCTCCAGATCATTGCCCAACAGACAGTCTACAGGCATGGCGGCCCTCACAGCCACTTGAAGAGTTCCTGTGACCCCCCCCCACTCGAAGGGAACCTGAGCCACTTCACACTGGCTCTCTGAGTTGTCTGCTGACACTACGTGGCAGAAGGCATGGGGGACAACTTGCTCTTTGGACACCAACCGAGAGCTGACAGCAGTCACACTAGCTCCGGTGTTCCTGAGAGCCTCCACCCTATGGCCATTGATGGTCACCCACTGCCGGTACTTTTGAGTGTTGGTCGGCAGTGTGGGGTTAGGGACCTTCTCGAAGTCCCCTAGCGAGACAAGGGTTAACTCTACGGGATCCCACCCACCTTGGACCTCCATTTCCTCCCCCCCAGGGCTACACTGGCAATCTGGCGGGATGGTGCACGGGGTGGTGCACGAGAGGATGCATTGGGGTCCCTCTGGGGACACTGGGGATCATAATACCGGTGGCCCACTTGACCACACTTGAAACAAGTAAGGGGCCCCCTATGAACAGGCCTACCTGTCGGGGACACTGGCTTCTTCTCAGGGGGAGGCTGGGACACCACTGCTTGATTCCCTTGGGAATTACTTTGGGGCCCTCTCTGGAACTCCCTCTGTTTACCCTTGTCCCCCCCACTTTTCTGCTGGGTACCCTGCCCACCTCGGGCGAAGTCTCCCACAAAACCTTTGCGGACCCGGGTGCTCACCCAGCGGTCCGCCTCCTCAGCAAGCTTCCTAGGGTTAGTCAGCTTGCTATCAATCAGGTGCTGGCGTAGCTCTGGAAAACAGTTACTGGACAAATGCTCCCACGCAAACAAATCATACAATTGCTCGAAAGTTTCCACTTTGCTACCTTTTACCCAGCGATCCATTGCTCTGCAGAAAAAAGACACATATTACACCCACGTGGTACCCTCTAACTTCTTACAGGTCCTAAACCTCTGCCTGTACATTTCCGGGGTCAAACCATAACGGGTCATCAAAGCTTCTTTCATATGGGCATACACCATCCTGCTCTCCTCAGGCAGGTCCAACAGGGTATCCCTACCATCACTCACAAAGCGCCCCCACAATCCCACTCCCCAATCCTGATCAGGGACCCGGTGGGACACCATTGCTATCTCATATGCGGCAAACCATTGCCCAATATCCTCACTCTTGTGAAAATCCTTAATGACATCCTTAGGAATATAAACTCTAGAGTTACTAAAGGTATGCTGCCACCAGAGGCGGAGACCGGGACACTCCTCGCCCTGATCTCTATCTCCCTCAACATTCTCTCATGTTCCATTCTCATTTTCTCAAGTTCAAATGACAATCGATTCTTCTCAATGTCTAACTTCTTACTCTCAAGGTCCTTCTGACCTTCCAATTTAGCCATCTCCAAACTATGCCTCCTATCTCTCTCCCTGTCCTCCAGCTCTTCTGGGGTCAGGCTCCTTTGGGATACACTAGTACCTGGATTGGAGGGTGTTCTATCTCCCCACCCCTCTACTGCATCATCCTGCTGCCCTCCAGCATTCTCTTCCTCAACCCCAGCGGACTCTCTCGCTTCCCAACAGGCCTTCAGCGCCTTGTGGTACTCCTCCTTCCTAGAGAGACCTATCACGGGGACTGCGAATTGCCTACAAAATGACTTCAGCTGTTTGGCAGTATAGGTATCTAATCTTTCCTCCTCAAAGGCGAGATCCTCTGAAGCATTGGAGGTTGGCCTTCCCATATTAGCAGTACTCATGGCTGCGATCAACAATTCAATACTAAAACAACCAACTAAAAAAAAATTCGGAGAGAGAAAAAAAATCTGCGCGTGTCTGTGCTTTGGTCTGTACTCACTAGTGGTGTCTACAAGTTATTGTACGTGGATCATAAATGCAAGTCCTGATCCTCACCGCTGACCGCCAATGTTAGAAATGGGGGTCTCTAGTTGGCAATGGCTGGCGCCACTGTCCAAATAGGGACCCTTCTTCCTAAGTCAGGGCAAGTGGGCTACCCCCTTTGATAACCCCTGCTCAACCCTGTGGTAACGTAGCATGAGCAGTTAGGCCTATCTCAGAGGCAGTGTGTGAAGCATTTATGACCATCCAAAATAAGGCCGTAACGACACCACAAAAGGACACAACTCAAGTAGGTATAGACAAAATAGTATCTTTATCTAAGGTTTGGTACGAGACTCTCAAAAGCGTTTTAACCAGTCATCATGCATGTAAATCAGTAGGGACTTAAAAAGGGCAATACGTATTCACCAGAACGTGGCACTGACTGAGTTCAAGGCCTGGGTCTACGCGACCCGTTGCGCACCAGATACCTGCCGTTGGACGGGGACACAGCACGTAGCTTCTCGAAGAAGCGGAGACGGAGAGAGGCGGACTCCCAGCGACCATAGTTCTCGATGGCAGTGGTCCGCAAAGTGCACTCGCAATGATTCGGGCACTCCGGGACAGGCGGGCCCTCAGCGGCAGCAGCACGTGGCTGCGGCGGCCCGGGCTGGTGGTGGCAATGACTCTCGTTGTGCAGCTCCGTGGTGGGCTCGCGGCGGCAGCAGCGCTCTCCTAGCTGCGGTGGCCCACGGGACGATTCATGATGGTGCAAGGTTGACAAAGACGTGGGCACTCAGCGGCAGCAGCTCTCTCTTAGCTGCGGCGGCCCACAGGTCAAATCCCAATGATGCAAAATTAGCAAGGGTGTGAGCACTCCTCGGCAGCAGCTCTCTCTTAGCTGCGGCGGCTCACAGGATAAATCACGATGATGCAAAGTTAGCAGGGGTGCGAGCACTCAGCGGCGGCAGCTCTCTTTTAGCTGCGGCGGCTCACAGGACAAATCACGATGATGCAAAGTTAGCAAGGGTGCGAGCACTCCGCGGCAGCAGCTCTCTCTTAGCTGCGGAAGCTCACAGGACAAATCACGATGATGCAAAGTTAGCAGGGGTTCGAGCACTCAGCGGCGGCAGCTCTCTCTTAGCTGCGGCAGCTCACAGGACAAATCACGGGGCTGCAAAGTTAGCAAGGGTGCGAGCACTCAGCGGCGGCAGCTCTCTCTTAGCTGCGGCGGCTCACAGGACAAATCACGGTGATGCAAAGTTAGCGAGGGTGCGAGCACTCAGCGGCGGCAGCTCTCTCTTAGCTGCGGCGGCTCACAGGACAAATCACGGTGATGCAAAGTTAGCAACGGTGCGAGCACTCAGCGGCGGCAGCTCTCTCTTAGCTGCGGCGGCTCAAAGGACAAGCCACGATGTTGCACAACTACCACAAGTGCGGGCATCCAGCGGCAGCAGCTCTCTTAGCTGCGGCGGCCCACAGGGTTTCAGCGAAGGTTCTGAGGATTCAAAATAAGGCGGGCACTCAGCGGCGGCAGCTCTCACTTAGCTGCGGGAGCCCACACAGTTTCAGCGAAGGTTCTGAGGATTCAAATTAAGGCGGGCACTCAGCGGCGGCAGCTCTCTCTTAGCTGCGGCTGCCCACACAGTTTCAGCGAAGGTTCTGAAGATTCAAATTACGGCGGGCACTCAGCAGCGGCAGCTCTCTCTTAGCTGCGGCGGCCCACACAGTTTCAGTGAAGGTTCTGAAGATTCAAATTAAGGCGGGCACTCAGCGGCGGCAGCTCTCTCTTAGCTGCGGCGGCCCACACGCAGAGTTCACAAGGGTTACCAGTCCGCGTTCCTCACAGTAGGACTAGAGGTTCCGGATTACTCGACGGAGGCCTCACCTGCAAGTAGAATTCCAAGCAAGGGAATTCGGGCGGCTGACGGGGTGAAGTCTAATGTCCCTGAGACTTCAGCAGGAGGCACTCACAATTCAGGCCCTTGGGTAGTTTCTTCAGCAAGCTTGGTGAAAGTTTCAAAAGTACTTTCCTCTGTCCGCTCAGACAGAGTTTCGTCTTGACATCCAGAAGGAACACACCGAACCAGGTTTCAGTGCAGTGTTTTATCCCTAAAAAGTCTTTGTTCCCTGCAGTCACAATTCACTGCATCCAGCCAGAACCAGTTCGGTGGGGTCGGGGAGCAATTGGTTTACGAGGCGACATCCTGCCCTTTAAGAATCTGGGGGTCTACTATCAGACGCCCAGTGGGAGATGGAGCCATCATTCACCATGCCAGGCACGGCCATGCTCAGATCAAAGAGTCACCCCTCCCCATACTCTAAATGCCGATCTCTCTCTCCAGTCAGGTCTGCCCCAGCTGGCCCTGCTGCTCCAAAACCAGACGGCCAATACACACGCTAGTAAAAGCCTACAGGAAAGCTTCAGCCCAGAAAATACCTTGTTTCTAGTAGAGGCATTTTCGAACACGGGCTACTCTAATAATCCTTACTAAAAGATGCATCTTAATGTTCTGAGCTTAAACATATCAAATGCGACATTTCTATCAGGTTCCTGGGGGCAGATAGGATTAAGGCATGTAATACTCAGCCTGCACATTCTGGCCTATGAGAACGGGTGGCCTCGCAATAGTAAACAGTGAAATGGAGGGTAACTCGCTATTAGAACATGCTACACAGACATACTTTAAAAGCTGCTTCGGTGGGTAGCGCAAATCAGCGCTGCCGGCCCACCAGCAGTATTTGGCCTACCAGCCCTGGGCACACACAGTGCACTGATACTAGGGACTGACAGGTAAACCAAACGAGGCAATTATGATTATCCCAATTCATACAGTTATCTTTACCCAGGGAGCATTCGCGCTGTGTCACTGATTGGCAGTGGCACAGCGCCCAGAGCATCTAAATCCAGCCAACATAGAAGGTCAGAAGTGAAAAGAGGAAGGGAGACCCGCGCCAATGATGCCAGGTCTAACAGGTGGCAAAAGTGAACACAAATCATTACGGATGTCAACGGTCTCAGCCCACCTTGCCTTGCTGGACGAGTCATGTGATGTTTGGCGTCTGCTCATTGGCCCGTGTCAGGGAACACGACTCACAGCCCATGGGATCTGCATAGTGCTGTAGCACCGGACTGCGCTGACTGTGTGCTCTGCTGACAGTGAGCAGGTGAAAGGATCCTACAAGGTCACATGTCGTACTACATTGCCATGTGTGTACTCTCCCCCCAGCAGTTTCTCTGATTTTTGAACGTTGCCAAACGACGCTGTGCAGCTCCGCCCATGGGACTGCATCACCTTGCACAGGTATGTGTACACACGCGTAGGTCCACGCACATGCATTCTGATTCCAGGCGAAGGCAGACATGTCCATTGTTGTGGTGGGATATGTGACCATTCCTCCAAGATGCTACCAGGTGTGGGGACCTGTGCTGTGGGTGACAATCAGTTGTGGCTGCAGGAACGTAGTTACTCGTCCATGAATGCGAGCGCTGCTTCATGGGCAATCTGTTCCAGGAGTACACCGCAGCCGAGAAAAACAGATGGTTTTGAGACAAACTGAGGAGAGTAAAGTAACATGGGTCTTCCCAATGCAGTCCTCATCCTTCTATAGCAGCAGACCTTCTTCAAAAGAATACTGTTTTGGGAATTCCAGTGCAGAGAGGTCTAATGTAGCTACTCAGTCACCTTCTGTGAAGAGAACACTTGGGTTCACCTCACAGCCTGCTTCTGTGAAAAAAATGAGACCGAGTCAGGATTACAATGGATGGAATAAGTCTTGTTTTCAGCTGTCTAGTCAAACACAGCAGCTGCAGGGCTTTTCAAACCTAGGAAATACATGCTATATGAATGCAATTTTACTGTCCCTCTTTTCGCTGCAGTCATTTGTCAATGACCTACTCAAGCAGAGAATTCCCTGGAAGAAAATCCCTGTCAATACGCTGATCAGCTTTTGTTCCCTGGAGATTCAGAGACCCCTCTGAGAGAGACCACAGAGACAAGGGATTCACACTCAGAGGATTGGGAATGGTCCCACTACCACTGGGAGCACAGCACCGTGACCGGCGCTCTCGATGGAACTTTTGACAAAGCCCCCTAGGCGGAATACAAAACCTTCTTTACGTACTGCGGTGCCCGAGCAACCTTGGCCGATGACCGGTGGAGCTGTCCTTTGCAGCTATAGAAGAGTTTGGCTCTGGTTCACCCCTTGGCCGTCACCTACCCAGCCGGACATCGGACACTGTTTTCCTCATCTCCCCGTTGTTTCTTTCTTCTCCCCCGCCTCCTCCCTCCATGATTCTTTGTCTGCCTCCCCTGTTCCAGCCTGACTTTCCTGTTTTCCCTGAACTACTTTCCCCCTTGCCGTTTTTTTTCTAATGTTTATTCTATGCTTTTGTAACTCGTGTATCTACATTATACTGTTCCCTTTCTATGTTATGCGACGCTCCAACAACTGATGTAACTTTGTAACTATGTTCTGAAACAATGTCCTTCCTCATGTAAAGCGCTCTGATACCTCCGGGTCTAGCCAGCGCTATATAAAACTTTTCAAATTAAAAAAAAAAAAAAAATTGTTGTCGAGGTCAAGGAACACAATGGCGAGCCAATCCATTACCTGGTCCGGGCAGCTGTGCTCCGTCCAAGCCGTTTCACCAATCCGCAACACAGCCCAATAGTGGAGCGCCTCGATGTGGTCACTGCACACGAGGAGTTGTGCAATCTCCCAGGCCCAACTGCCTGCACATACGCCAAATATCAGGGCATCCCATGCACGGGTATCACGGTTACACTCCTGTTCGTGGGCCAACAGGGGGCGCACACACATGTCATTATCCAGTTCAGCTACCGTTCTGTTGGATAGGCAGACATCCATAGGCCACTCAAATGTGCATGATCGACAGTGGAACCAGGGCTGGACTCAGGTGACGTACGCAAGACGGAAACTCAGACGGTAACTGATGCGCAACACTGCCAGTGGCAGTGATCCCAACAGATGCAGCATTCGTGCACGGTACAGTTCCACGTGACAGGGGTTGTGCATGTGCCTGGGATTGCCAGCCATTGCCTTTGTTGGTCTCATAGTACCCGCACTCTTCTGACAGGCGGCAGTTATGTGGATGATATGCCACTGCTCGGAGCAATGAGTCGTATTTGTGTGCAACGTTTGGGCGTATGGGTTGTTTTTTACTTATGTGTCAGGAGCATCCCATGCAGGTGTACCTCAAGCAGGGACAAGTGTGTGTGGGGAGTGGACACGTTGGTCTTTCATTCACGCAGTTCGTGGTGTGGGAGTCGTCAAGATCTGGTATGGTATCTCTCGCAGGGAGTGCCAGCCGCATTCAAGACCAAGGTCGGGGGTTCAGATGTCCTTCAGCCTTGTGTATTGAGACAAAGGAGCTTTCATTCCTAATGTTCGTCTGACTACTGCTTGCATTTTTGAAATGTGATGTGGCCTTCGCGTTGCAATTGATGCCAGGCCTTTGACTTAGTGTGCACCAATAGCGATACACACACAACAGTTGGCATGTATGAGCCAAGAGCCCGATTGGCCTTGCGCTCCTTGTACAATCTCTCTCTTTCTCTCTCTTTCTCTCTTTCTCTCTCTTTCTCTCTCTCTCTCTCTCTCTCTCCCTCTCCCTCTCTTACTCTCACTCGCTCTATCTCTATCTCTCGCTCTCTCTCTCTTTCGCTCGCTCTCTCTGTCCTTTGATGAGCGCATGACACACCTTCTTATCTGGATTTTTTTTTTTGCAGGCTGTGACTTACAGATTGTCCTGAGAGGACCCGCCATGACTCTTCACAATAGTTGTTTTGTGTTTATTCTGAATGAAGCAAATTATTTGCAAATTCTGAGATGAATGTATGATTCTAATTTTTCTGACAACACATGTATGTTGGGTGTTGTAATTGTGCGACATCATGCACATTGTTTTGTTTATGATTTCGTAACGTTGATGTGACATATCTTTGTCCGGGGGTGGGCGGGAGGTGCCCGGAGTGAGGCCCCGGTGCGGGGTCGGGGGTCCTGGGGGTGGTGGCGGTGGGTGTTGTTGCCCTCTTGGGGCTCCGGGATGCATGGTGAGTGGCTCCATGGCATCTGTTGTTCTTCATGTGTGGCTCTGGGCTGGGCTCCATTTGATGGTGCAGGTTGTCGTCCGACTTTGCACCAGGTCAGAGCAGGTGTTAGATTCATGCTGCTAACGCGCCTTATCGCATGTTTTGAGATCTTATCGCTGATGTGGCTGGTCGTTGGGAATGCTGAGGTGTGATGTTGTTGCGGATTTTTGCTTGGGAACGCCTACTCTGCATCTCATTAGCGATAGTTGCCGGGGTCATCTTTGGCGATGTTTTTTGCGGGTGCTATCGCAGGTAAACTGGTGTTATTGGCTGTTGGCACCAGCTTGTGAATGGGGCGATAATTTTATCGTGACTTTGGCTGAGATAAAGTGCTGTTAACTCGGCAATAGTTCCTTGAGAATATGCCCCTAAATATTCACAGCTTTCTTGACAGTATGAATTTCCTGTTTCACTACATAAGTAGGAAGTCTATTCTCACTGCAGACTTTACTCTGGACAGTCTCAAATCCTGCATAATGCAACTAAAATGTGGTAAAGAATCAGAATTATATAACCTACTAATAGAGGAATTCACTTGTCTTTACTTAAAGGTTTTAAAGAAATTAGATTAAACAATAAAGTGTCTGATTCTTGGTTGAATGCTGTGAGTGCTATTTTTTTAAGAATCCACTGATTATAGGTGTTACAGACCAATCACCCTCCTGAACGCTATCTCTAGAATATTTACAAATATCCCAACCAGACAAGCTCACTGCAATAAATACCCGCTTAAAATTTGATATTCAACTTGGCTATATACCCTGAAAAAATACCACCTACCATATGAACCTTGGAGTAGCCTGAATTGTTAAACACTGAGAATCTTCAATAACCCCTTGCTATTATGCCACTAAACACAGAAAAGCTTTTGATCCAGCATCCTGGAAATTTCTATGCAAAATGGTTCGAACAGAGGACTTCATTCTGATTAATTTAGGTGTATTTAGACTTTGAATAAATCCCCAAAGTCCTGTATTATTAGTACTATATCCTTGGCAATCTTTATTTATTTTATTTTTAAACATTACATTGATTTTCAGCAACCAGCAGATCGGAAAATGAAACAACCAGTAATAAATCCCCAAGTCTCCCCAACCCATCAACCAAATGTACATATTTAATACATAAGCAAGAATTCGATGATTGACTGATCTTCAATAGACCAACTTCGAAGTTTGGACCTTCTAAAAGGAGTTCATGAGCCCTGCAGCCCCAACTCCCTCCTTGGATTCCATGTGTTGTGTAATTTCTGTAGGTAACCACGAGCTTTGTACATTGTCTTCTCAGCCAAACCCACTAGTCCTTATTTTGGCCACTGTGCCACTCCCTGAATAGTTGAGGACCCCCCCCCAAAGCTGCACAATGTCCCTCCTCACCACCGCCAATACGATTCTGCACCATCATCTGGGAACCATTTCATCACCCCAAATCCCAAACATCACCAGAGAGTAAGTGAGGTCTATGTTTTCTTCTGCAAATGGGATCTTGTGCCACACCTGCACTCAAAACAATGGGATCCACAGGCAGTCCCACAGTTGGGTAACAGTGTCCTTTTTAGTCTGCAGTCTCTCAAGTATTTGTTGTCCCCCATTTTCCCCAGGGTGAGCAGTCTAGCCCCAGTGTGAAAGATCTTAAGTTGTTCCAAGCAAACTCTCACCATAATAGCCACTTCTCTAGAATACCTACATGCTTTTTCCCAGTCTACATTGTCCAAGAGCCCCAGATCTCACTCCCCTTGCTCCAGCAGCATGCTGAGGGGGCTTGCACCATTGGCCACTCATGTCCAGTATATTTGGGAAAGGACGTGGTTGATAAAGGGGGCTACCAGCTCTCAAGAGGAGATTTATCCTCCACTTCTTGTAACTGTGTTTTATATTTGGAAATGGTATGTCTGATTTGTAAGTACTGGAGCCTTTGGCTATCCGCTAGCTCTATTCCATGTAGAGTGTGGCAAAGGGTATCATCCTGCCCACCCCCCATACATCACCCAGTTTTGAAATACTCAGTAGGTCCCATTGTTTGTGGCCTTAGAGTTTGCTCAGGTTCCCCTAGACAGCTGAGTCCCACAAGAGCATCTTTAACGTTAGTTTGCCTCCCCATCTCAGCTTTTTAGTGGCTCTCTTCTACATCTTAATCCCTGATTCAGAAGGGGTCAGTAGGACGTCTCCATTCCTTTCCCGTAGAGCCTCCCCACATACCCCCTCTCTGTCATTGTGTGTCTGCCAGAGAGTAGTGCAGGTTACTGTTCGATAGAGAACACCCATTCGTTCACCACAAGTAACTGAGTTGGGCAATAGTAAAATTGCAAGTTGGGCAAGGTAATACCCCCTTCATAGGGGCCCCGTGTCAGCGCCTCGAGGGCTATCCTGGGTAGACCCCCATCACACAGGCGTTGATCCACTTCTTGGAAGAACCAGTTGTTCACCTCAAAAGGTATATTCTGTATCATTTTTAATAGGGAAGCTCTTCCAAGTAGTGAAATTGGAAGCCATCTCCAACACCCCACATTCCCTCTGAATTCCTCTAGGATCCACCCTAATTTGGCCCTTGCAAAACCACCAGGTTCATTATTATGTAAAGTTCAAAATAGGTAAATCCCTCAGGTAACCGTTTCAAGGGGAGATCCCTACCCACTGGGGGAATTCATGGAGTAACTGGGAACAATAGTGACTGATGCCAGTTGATGCACATGCCTCAGAAGTCACTAAAGACCCCTAAAATCCTTAGCAGTTGTGGAATCATTGGATACAGCAGTAAAACATCAGCATAAAAGGATCTCCTCTCTTTCCAATATAAATGCCACTGGATACCCAGCTACTCGATGTCTCTCCTCACCCAGCAAGTCAGGGTTTCCACTACCAATAAAACAGGAGGGGGAACAGCAGGCATCCCTGTCTAGTTCCCCTCCCAGTGTAAACTTTTCAGAGAGTGTCCCATTGACCCTGACTCATGCCACTGGATTGGTGTACAGTAGTTGCACCCAGGGTCTAAATCCTGGCCCAAATCCCATCTTCTCCAAGATTGCCATTAGATATGGCCACTCAAGAGAGCCAAAGGCCCTTTTGGCATCTAGTGACAACAGCACCACATGCTCACCTATAGAGTGATGACTTGCTAGGCACCTGAGGTAATGAAAGGTAGCCCTGTGAGGCATATAAAGCATAAAGCCTGACTGGTAGGAAAGACTAGTTTATCTATTACTTGGCCCAGGTGAGATTCAAACAACTTAGCCCCCACGTTGTCTTTGAAATTCAATAAAGAAATGGGCCTATAAGATCTGCAGTCTGCGGGAGGTTTACCCTTTTTCTGGATGACCTCTTTGGTCGCCATGCGAAGATCTTGAGATAGACAGTCTACCCTGTGTGCTTCAATGAACATATCTCTCAAAGGTTCCCCTATCTTAGCCCTGTACACTGAAATAGTTCAGTTGGGAGGCTGTTTGGCGCGGGGACTTCCCGCTCCCAATCGTTGGATTGTCTCCATCACTTCTGCCACTTGCAAGGGAGCCTAAAAAGTGTCCTATAACTTCCTTCCAACACCGGGATAGGAACTACATCCACAAACACCCTTGGGGTGTCTCCCACCTCTTCTAGCCATAATCGGTACAGAGCACTAAGGGAGTCCCTCAAAAACTGTGCAATATTGCCTACCACCGCCCCATCCAGTAGGATGATTTTGTGGACATCCTTGTCCCTCATCCCTTCTTGCCAGCCAGGCAAGCAATTTCCATGTTTTATTGCCCACCTCATACAATTTATGTTGCTTGCTGCTGTAATGTGCCCTTGCCTCCTGCTCGACTAGTTGTCTATGTTCTTCTGTAGGGAAAGCAATTTGACATGATAGCTCAGGATTTGAGGATTAGATGTAATCCGACTCCATTTGTAGTAGGCAGCCTTCTATCTCAGCACCCTCGCGGAGTCATTCATGTGTCTTCCCTGTAACATGGAAACTCAGGATCTCCCTGATCACAGGTTTGTAGGCCTCCCACAAGGTAATTGCGAGTCCACAGATCCCACATTTTCCCTAGAGTATTGCCCTGTGGATTCCATCAAGAGCTGTCTTGTTTCCCAATCGGAGTTCCCACTGGTCTAATCTCCTCCCGGTGCACCCCTGGGCACTGGCAATTCCTACCTCATACTCATCAGTTAGTGGTCTGAAATCCCCATGCCAAATAATGCATTTCTAAAGTAGTTCCCATGCAATTGGGGGACCAAGGTATAGTGCAGTCTTGATATTACCTTCTTACCAATAGCTACGAACAAATAGTGCCTGATTATCAGGCGTTCCTCCCTCTAGAGCTCCACCGGGCCCAATGCCCCCCTAAAGATAAGTAATTGTTTGTCCTCCCTCCCTCCTTCTTTGCCTCTGGGCACTCTACTCATGGCTCTATTATTGGTTACATTGATTCCCCCCCCCCTGACAACCAGTAGGGTGTCTGGAACATTCACCATCCATTCTCCCAACTTAGCCCTGCAAAACAGTCTGAAAAGCCCGGTGGGAAGTACCTAGAGGCTACCATCAATTTGTGCTAATTTCATTTGCCCAGAATTGCGGCACAGCACCCCTTCTGAGCTGTCCATGTCTTGGTAACGTTAGGAGGAGAGACTTCGGGGCAGGATTCTCACTCCCCGGAAGCCTGAGGAAAAGCCAAAATGAACCAGGACTCTGTACTTTCCCCTTACCCAAAACAATACACCAGTTATCCCTAAGTGAGTTTCCTGTGGGAGTCAAGTCGGGTTTGTATTGTAAAATGAATTAAAACACCACCCCCTTTTTCAATCTATTACCCAATCCATCCATATTCCAAGAGAAGAATGAGAGACCCTGGCTATTTCAATCCGTCAAGTAGTGATCATTGCAGTTCATCACATCAGGCCCTGTTTCATAAATTTGGGTAGGTTGGAGTCTACAAACTTTTCCCCCTAACAAGAACAACCTCATGGACCACTGCCCCACTCTGCGAGTTCACAACAACCAAAAACCCCAACACTTGAGGTGTCTGCACCCACCCCAACATAACATAAACCTGTTAGTATATGCTACATCTCCATACATTTCACACAGTTAACACCGTATCACCCGGTGTTGACATTACCAAGTTATACAGCTCCGGAAGCCTGTTACAATAAGCACTCTGTCCTCTCTTCATCAGCCTCATTCACACAGTTTATAAGACCGTATTCTGTCGATTCTCAGAGTGTGGCCTCTGGGGGCCAATGTGGCTGGGTGACGCCACAGCCCGTCAGTCATCCATCCAGTACCAGGCATCATCTGCATTTATAAAGAACTATGACTTTTTCTCCATCAAGATTCGCAGCTTGCTGGGGAAAATCATTGCATATTGTATTCCTCATTTGCGCTGTTCCACTTTCACCTTGCTGAAAGAGTGTCGATTTCTCTCAACCTTCTGGGTGAAGTCTGGGTATACCATTATGTTGTGGTTTTCATATGTCAGTGGGCTATGCTGTCTCACTGCGTGTAGGCGTGCGTCTTTAGCTCTAAAGTTCAGGATTCAAGCTATGATTTTATTTTATGGTTTTGGTGAGGGTCCAGTTACCTGGGATGCCCTTTCCACTATGAACTTCACAGAGACCTTACTTGGTATGACGGTGTTTATGACAAAGTTCTCAATGAAACGTTCCACGTTTCCATCTTCTACCCACTCCTGGAATCCTACCAAGTGAACGTTGTTGTGGCACGACCTTTCCTCAGTATCTTCCCTGCTGGCGTGTAGATGATGAGGTGCATTCTTGAGTTGGCATACTCCATTTGCAGGGTTTTTATTGCGTCTGCATGGTCTATAAGAACCCCCTCCTCCATCTGAGCTCAAGCTGCTATCTCGTGGACATCAGTCTGCAAGAGGTTAATGCCCACTTCCACAGTGTCTATTTCCATTTCTGGGGTCGACTTAGGCCCTTATTTTGAGTTTTTTGGACAGGTTGCTCTATCACAAATTTGACAGCTATTCCATCCACCTAATTACAAATGCCATAGGATATATTGCCCTCGTAATAAGACTAATTGGATATCTGTCATGTTTATTAAGGGGTAACCCATCCACCAAACTCTAAATTAGTCCCCCAGTCCTTTTATGGCGGCTAGCAGTTCCCTAATTGAGAGTTCCCCATCAGTAGGCCCCCTTGGTGTGTTGGTCGAGGGCTTTACTGTGTATCCCACAATTTTGTAATTGCATATTTGTCCATTTCGTTGGCCTGGGAGGTACTGTGTCCCTTATCCCGGACTATGGCACTCCCCATGTAGAAAGAGGCCCCTCCGGGGCACGCGTGATCAGAGTTCCACTTTGCACACCTCAGGTTCAATCAGACTCAACACTCTAAGGCACCCCAAAACTGCAACTCAGAGGCAGGGAGAGGGTGCCACTCCACAGGCTTTCAAAGCTAGCTTACCTTACTGGGCCGGATCTGCCCCAACCATGTACTCTTCCTGAGCTCCCTCAAGATCCCTGGTGGGACACTCCAACAATTCCACCCACCCATTCTAGTGGGAGGGGGAAGCCCATAGTTTATCTCATTAGGCTTACCTGGGGCCCCGGAGCTCTCCTGTGGCCTCCTACCTGCCCAGGCAGAATCAGGACAGATCCAGCTCCTACTCAGAAAGGCGGGGCCCCAGACCCCACCTGGCGCTCGCAGAGACTTACCGACACCTCGACCTGCGTGCCTTTTCTTTGGCAGCCTGCACCCCTTGGGCACTCCTTGTGTTCTTGTCCTCCACTCCGGCCTCACATGGGGAGCACTCCCTTCCCTCAGCACTGCCGGTTCTCCGTGGCTGATGGCATCTTAAAATCAGAACAGTTACTCCACTCTAGAGGACTGGAGCATCTTCACTGAAGATTTGAGTTTAATCAACAACAGCCCTGTGATACCTCTGGGCCAGGCACCGCACAAGCAACTGACTAGAGCAGTTCGACCAGTGGAAACTACTACAGTGATGCTCTGATCTCATGCTTTAGGTGACAGAATGAGTCCCCTCACAGATTCCTCAAATTATTACTGACTATACGCTCCTTTTTTGGGCTAGCATGGGGAAGCAGTTATGATTCCTCTAATCTGGCAATCCCCACGTTGTTGGATCAATATTTTACCCAATGGCAACAGCTGAGATATATTAAATAGCTTTAGTGATGCATTTAGATGTAAGAAATTAGGAAAGATGGGCAGACATCAGCCGATTTTTACACATCCCTTAATTTCATTAATGTGCACCACTACTGCTGGCTATTTTCTGAGATAAATAATTTTTAAAAATGTATGTATTAGGACCTTCTGAATTAATACATCTGCTCCAGTCATACTTTGAAATATTTTTATTAATTACAAACTGAATTTGTCCTGCGCAAAGATGACATTTTTAAATACTTACAAATCAGACATTTACTGCCTAAACAGGCAACACTAACTTTCTCATTGCTTATTTATATGTGCTCATCTGATGTGCAATGGAGGCACGGTTCACTCATTGTTTACTTCTATCATTTTGAAAGGGAAGTGTTATGTAGTTTTGTATTCGGTACTCCCATTTCAAAGCTAAGAAGAAAGCAGTCTGTCGCTACATTTTTCCTTTTTCTCGACCTAGAAGCAAGTTTGTCCATTGATATGTACACCAATGCCCAGAAAAATAGTAACTATTTCGGCTCCCATTACGAGTCCTATGAAATTCAGTGAGGCAGAAACTAATATATCTGCACCCTGAATCTTGGCCTTGCAAGTTAAAGCACCTAAAATTAGGAATAACGTTTATACCTGGGTACACTGATTCCTTTTCCGCATGTGGATTCCCAGTTCCAGAGATATTACTGCAGACATTTTCCACCGGCTTGGAGCAGGTGGAAAATGTCAATTTGTCAGTGAACCCGCAGTGGTTTAACCAGTAATTTTGTGTGTAGATACATCTGCCCAATCATAACAGGCTGGAGCGGTTCTTCAGCCCCTGGTACCCTCCCCATGCGATGCCTCTAGAGTCAACTCATAACAGGGGTCCCAGACAGTATCGGCTACACTGTATAGAGAACTATTAAAGTAGATGCTTGTGATCTGGGACTAATAATTTTCTACAGACTAGGCCCAATTTCATCACCCAACAATTCCCTTCACGCTGGGTTAGTGAATTACTAAGCAAATTACCATTATTTACCAAAAAACTATTTGTATCTTCATTTCTATTATACCAATTATGGTGATGCGATCTTTATATAGTTGACAGGGTTTGGCAAACCAATTCTTGTTCCTAGAATACTCATAAACTAGAAAAACACCTCTAATAAAGACAGACACATTTGTATATTTATAATGTTTATCTAAATAATGTGAAATAAATGCTCATCAATACCAAAATACAGTAAAAATCATAGATCATCACAGAGCAAGAATATCAGAGAAATAATGATAAAAATACATCTCAACTTGTCAGTGCATAAAGGAGTGGAAGGGCGAAGAGACAAAAGGTTCAGAGACAAAATACATTTGCAAATGATTATGCAAATTAAATTTTCTGTCTATACTAACCCAATTGAATAGAAAATATACTCTCTGGCCATGAGAGCAGTAAGGCCCCTCAAGAAGAGTTAAAGAGGCAAAGATTAAGTTAGGAATCAGCAGACAGGAACAGCCAGCTCAAGAATAGGAGACAGTAAAGAAGGCCTCTCATCACGCAGGTAGGAAAGCAAGCCACCAACTAACCACCAACTAACTTAACCCCTCCAACCAGGAACCTCAATTATACCCTAAAACCCAAATGTCCAACCCACATTTGTGTCAGAACAGAGGTTTTCTCTACACATGATTGGTTAAGGAAGGGGGTGTACTGTCACACCACTCTCGTCATGTCCATTTCACTCAATGTCTTGTTGTTTATTTATTCTGCATATCTACTTCCACCCCAAGAAATACAAATTCGAGCCACTGTCATAGCATTTGTTTCCTCCATCCCAGTCATGTAGCAAATTCTGTGTCACATTTATCCGTTTGTGCCGCACAAAGAGGAAATGTTCTTTCACTTGAGGAAGAATTTGTTTCTTTCATCTGTCTCTTGGCAGGCACACAGGATCTGTGAAGGACACTTGTCTTCCACTTTCACCATCTTATTCAACTCTATTTTTCAGAATTTATTTTATTCTCATTAACCCCGTGTTTTCCCGCAGAACAGAAAACCATGCTTCTATGAAAAACAAATACAGGCATTATTAATCACTTATAATGCTTTTCATTACGCATCCACCCCGTGCTGCATCTATCCATGAGCAACCCATGTTAATATTATTTTTTAGCAAATGTTAATATTGTGCACAAAAGCAGCATTAGTCCTTTTATTTTTATTTGTCGAGAAGCATTTCTGGCCTACTCCAGTGCTTTAGTACGCGCTTGTGCAGTAGCATTTTCCCTCATGTTAGGCTTTTTTCCACATTAGTTTTTCGCCGCACACTGTTAGTAAATGTTACTGAGGGTTCAATTCGAGCAGGTTTTATTTCGCGAAAACCCTGCTCCATCAATCCCCCCTTTGATGGCGTTTTGAGCCATCACCAAAATACCCACCAATACAAATTATCACTTTCAGAAAGCAGTTGTTCTCTCTCGCTTTACCATTATTCCATCTAAATCCTTCATTATTTCATAATAATTCCCTTTCTTGTCCTCTAATTCTATCTCTTCTCTCTTTCTCTTTCTTGCTCATCGTTTCACATCAGATGTCTCCTTTTTGCATTTACAGCATTTATAAACCAGAAAAATCATTAGTATCACTGTAGCCACTGCAATGATAGGTGTTAGTATTCTTCCTAATACACTATTCCCAAAAGTAGAAAACCAATTACCCATTGAGGAGAAACTTTTACTAAGTTTCTCCCAAGCACCGTCAACCTTCAGTTCAGCCAAATCTTCTCGAAGATTTGTAATGTTCTTAATATACCCCTCCAGACTCTTACTCTTATCAAGGATATAAGTACAACATTGTTGAATTTTCAACATATTACAGGCTCCACCCTCCTTGGCCAATAAGACATCAAGGGCAAGTCGATTTTGTAAAACCATAGACCTAATTGCAACCATCTCAGTATCAACAATCAAGAAGCCACCAGCAGTATCTGTTGATAAACGATCAACCACTGTGGACAATTTTCTAATTTTATGTGAGTTTAATATGACTCCAACTGAAGGTATCAATGCTCCAAAAATATCTCCCACTATTTCTGGAAAACTCGCTCCTCTCTTATTACGCATTAATCCATTCTTTACTTCATTGATTCTATCATTTTTATCCAAGTGGTATACTTTTGGAAATTCAATCCCAATATAGCAACATCCATACCATTGTGCAGGCAACCTATAGTAGGCATTCTTACCGCACACATAATAGATTCCTGGAAAGACAGGATCAGTCCCTCCTTTTATTCCCCATCCTCCCGTAATTAGGAAAGTATGATCACACTCACTAGAACCAATGAAATAGTTGTTATAATCAGTTTTTAATCTAAGCAAACAAAGCTTCCCTCTATGATGGCAGTCCAGGGTCATGGCAGCGTATGTCTCACCCTTTTTATAATCTCCTTCTCTGAAAGCCCATGGAGGTACATGAGACTTTTGCTCAGCAGCTTTTCTCTTGAAATCCTGCCTTCTATCCTCTACCATGTTAATGAATTCTATTTCTTCAAACCGCAATCTACATGTTAAGTTATGCCTATGTGCGTATACTATATCTATTGTTTTTGTTGTATGAAGAAATTCCCCATATATTCTGCATTTTCAGCACTACTTACTCTATTCATGTTCTTTCTAATAGGAATTTCTGAGAACACTAAATCCATGTTAGAATAATAATATTGTAAGCTACTTTTCTCGTAAAAGAGACTCATTAGAACTCTACAAGACACTCCATATGTTAAAGGTAGGTGATGGTAAGTCACCCCCTCTGAGACAGACGATGGTAATTGCATGCACACATAACAATCTCTTGCATCCATCGTATCAACATACTCATACAACAACTTAGTAAAAACATTTAACGTAAAGCTGTTAATTGATTTATCTTGATGGTAAATGCTGTCACCTTCCATCTTTTCTATATTAGTATGTGAGATTTCTTTAAGACTTTTAAAATCTACCTTTTCACTCATCACACCATTAGTATTGATTTTATGATTAGTTACCATTAAGACAGGCACAATAACAATTAGTGTTAACCACACCAAAATTAGTAATAAAATACTAAATAAGCAAGCATTAATACATCTACGTTTAAACCTATGATTTTGATATCCAGTCTCTGCTATTTTTGCCATTTTAGTGAAAAAATGTATATCAATTCAAAAAGAAAAAAGAAAAACTAGAAAAACTATAAAACTATGTAAGTAGTGTATCCAAACACTTCAAGCCTTCTTCTTCTTCCTTTACCCCCACTTTTTCTTTTTTTTCTTTTTTGCTTTATATTTCTTCACAGCCTTTGATTTAATTTCTTCTTTAGTTCGCTGCACTTCTTTGAATGAATTCTTTAATCTTCTGCATTTTTAGTTTACACAGATCTTTTAAGGTGGTTCAAAACCATTTGCTTCACTCTGTTTTGTACCAGTTTCTTCTTTGCTCTGATCTGTATGCTCAATTTCTTCCAGTACCACATATGTCCATTCTGGAGCTGTGTATTTCTTGTTCGGAACTCTTACTCTCTTAGTTTTCCAAACTAGTTCTTCTTCTGACTCACTTTGTTCTATTTTCTTTGCTACTTCAGCTATCGTGCCTGGTGTTTTATTTTTCAGAGTGTATTTCAGTCTTTTCACTCCTTTTGGCCACACATCACCTTTTCTTTCCTTCTTAACTTGCACAGTTCCTTCTGCTTCAGTGTCAAGTTCGCAAGTTCTTTTATTCAGTTCTTTTCTCTGTTGCAATTGCTCTTGATTCTCATTTAACACTTCTCCATCATCATTTTCAACAGCAGTCTTATGAGACCCAGTAGCTGATGCCCACTTTATTCGACTTTGTTCCCGATTAATCACGTGTTCAATACCTTCAGAATCTGTAGCTTCAGACTCTATGGTTTCACCTTCTACTGCTTCTGCCTCTTCTTGGCTCTCTGCCAGTTGCTTTTCTTCTTCTTGTCTTTCAAATGGACTTGGGACTCTCCTTGTGTGACTTGTGTGTATCCAATTTGGCAAACCACCACACTTCACTGCTGTCGTTGTCACCAGTATTACCTGGTATGGGCCATGCCATCCAAGTTCCAGACACGACTTTCTCACATGCTTCTTCACCAGGATCCACTCTCCCGGACTTAAATCATGTGCTTGCTCTTGCTGTGTTGTGGTTGCAATTTCTCCAACCTGATGAGACACTGAACACACCACATCAGCCAATCCTTTGCAATAATCATACACCAAATCATCAGTTATATTCATCAGTTGATTTGCTGCTACAATCGGCTGTCTCATTGCTCTCCCCATTATAACTTCATGAGGGGATAATCCAGTCTTTTTATCAGGAATGCTTCTCAGACTCATTAATACCAAGGGTAAAGCATCTGGCCATTTCAGTGCTGTGGTTACACACACTTTTGACAGTCTTGATTTAATAGTGCCATTAATTTGCTCGACCACACCTGAGGCTTCAGGTCGATAGGCACAATGCAGCTTTTGCTCAATTTGTAATGCTCCGCAAACCATCCGAATTATTTCATTATTAAAATGTGTACCTCTATCCATTTCTAAAGAGACTGGAAATCCAAATCTAGGAATGATCTCTCTTAAAAGCAATTTAGCAACAGTTAAACTATCATTTCTTCTTGTTGGATAAGCTTCTACCCAACGAGAAAACAGACAAACAACAACCAACACATATTTCAGTCCATTACAAGGAGGTAGCTCAATAAAATCTACCTGTAATCTAGTAAAAGGTCCTGCTGCTTTTCCAATCCACCCCCAACTAACAACAGTCTTTCTTCCTGGATTTTGCTGCTGGCACACTACACATCTCTGGCAAATACTCTCTGCAATAACCCTGAACTTAGGATTTTACCATGACTGTTTGAAGAGTCTAATCATAGCATCTCTTCCCACATGTGTTACTCCCTGGTACATCCTTGCAAATTGTGAAAGCAAGCAATCTGGCATTACTGCTCTATCATCCACGTACACCCATATTTCATCTTCAGGTCTCCTTGTACATCCTGATTTAATCCAAATTTCATTCTCTTCCTCACTAGCTTCTGCTTGCAATTGTATAACTTCATCCCATGTTTCTACAGAAGAGAACATCAAGTGGCAATTTGTATTCTTTTTTCTGCTCCTTTATTAATTGAAACCGAATTTTGTGCACAGAAATGAGCCATTTGGTCTGTGTATCTGTTGCAACTAGTCACATAATCCTTTCCTGATTTATGTGCATGGCATTTGACCACTGCAATCTCTTTAGGCAATTGTAATGCATTCAGCAAATCTTTTACATCTTTGCTATTTCTGATCGGGGATCCTGAAGATGTCAGAAATCCATGTTGCATCCACAATTGACCAAAATCATGCACCACCCCAAAACCATATTGACTATCCGTAAATATGGTTATCCTCAAATTTTTGCCAATTATACAAGCCCTGGTCAAAGCGACCAATTCAGAAATTTGAGCTGAATTTATCCCTCTTAGATAAGATGCTTCAAGAACCATGGCCACTGTACATACTGCATATGAAGCATGCAATACACCCTTTTGATCTCTCAGACATGAACCATCTACAAACATCTCACAATCTGATTCTGGCAATGGTGTGTCTTTTATGTCAGGCCTTGGTTTCGTACACAACTCTGTCACATCCAGACATTCATGACCTGCTTCATCTCTTACTTCTTCACAACTCGAACTCGGCAACAAAGTCGATGGGTTCAGTGTCGTACATCTTGTTACTGTCACATTCTCAGCACCCAAGATCACCCTTTCATATCTAGTCAAACGACTACTTGTCATGTGCTGTGTTCTTGTCCTTGTCAGCAAAATCTCAACAGAATGTGGCACATACACTCTCAATGGATGTCCCATCACAATTGATTAACTCTGCTCCAGACTCACACATGTAGCAGCCACTGCTTTCAAATAACCTGGCAACGCTGCAGCCACCGAGTCCAAAGTAGCAGAGAAATATGCCACGGGACGACGCGCCATTCCATGTGTCTGCATCAAAACTGAAAGTGCACATCCATCCTTCTCACAACAGAACAATGCAAAATCTTTAGAATAGTCTGGCATTCCCAATGCAGGTGCTCGACAAAGACTATCTCGCAACTCAACAAAAGCCTTCATGCTTTCTTCATCCAATTCGATCAGATCGACTACATCTTTGTGAGTCAATCTCTGTAATGGCTTGGCTATCAGTGAAAAACCACTGATCCACTGTCTGCAGTATCCAACCATGCCCAGAAACATTCGAACTTCTTTCTGTGTTCTGGGAGGACCCATTTGCAAGATCACAGCAATTCCATCTTGTGATACTTTCCTGACTCCTTTCTCAATTTTGTGTCCCAAATATTGCACCTCTCTTTGACAAAACTGCAATTTTGCTGGAGACACTTTATGCTCACCTACTGCCAAATGGTTCAGTAGAGCAATTGTATCTGTCACACATGCTTCTCGTGTCTTTGATGCCACCAATAGATCATCAATGTATTGCACCAATACTGATTCTTCTGGCATAACTAATGACACCAGACACTTTTTCAGAATCTGATTGAAAATTGAAGGACTCTCTGTGTACCCTTGAGGAACTCGACACCATGCCAAGACACAGTCTCCGAACCGGAAAGCAAAAAGATATTGGCTATCCTGATGCAAGGGTATCGAGAAAAATGCTTGGCACAAATCAATCACTGTGAACCATTCTGCGTCACATGGAATTTGGTAATGAATTACTGCTGGGTTTGGCACTATCGGACAACAGGGTACTACAATCTTATTAATCTTTCTCAAATCTTGCACAATTCTATACTTGCCACTCAGTTTTTTAATTCCCATAATAGGTGAATTACAAGGACTCCCTAGTATCTCTCTCAGAATACCTTTTTGAATCATTTGCTCAATTACAGGAGTAACTCTTGCAATGGTCCCAGGACTCATTTTATACTGTGGTGTTTTCGTAAGTTCTGCACCTTGTTTGACCAAAATTTGAATTGGGTCAACACCCTTCATCAATCCAATGTCTTTCCCTGTAAAATCACACACATCAGTCGTCACAGTATCTCTCAATTCAACAGGCAGATCCTTCGCTGTAAATAAAGGATACAAATCATTCAGTTCTGTCCCTTGCCTTGCTAACATCACTTTGAAAGCAACATCCTCATCTGGAGTTTGGAAAGCAATACCATCTGGTGTACAGTAGATGGTGCAATTCATCTTACGCAACAAGTCCCTACCTAAAAGGTTCACCGGACTCGTATCGTGCACCACAAACCGATGCACATCTCTAAATTCTCCAATATGAACCTCCATTGGTTTGGTCACTGGAGTTCTAATGTACTTAGTTGAAACTCCTACAACTTGGATTGTTTCTCCCGAGAGGGGTAGGTTTGAAATTTCTGCTGCTCTCACAGTAGAACGGGTAGCACCAGTGTCCACAAGGAATGTAATATCATTACCTTCCACTTTCCCATCCACAAAAGGACCTGATTGATCTACCGTTAGAGATGCACCAAGCATGCACTCTTCCTCCCCCTTAGGCACCATCATTGAGATGAATCTGAATCACTCTCGGGACATTGCAACCAATATTGTGAAACCATAGGTACATTTTGTTTCTTACCAATTGAAATCCAGCATTCGCACTGTATCTCTGTACCTGAGCATTCACATTATTTGGCATAGGAGCTTGAGGCACTTGTATCTGTTGTACCTGTTGTACCTGTGGTGTAACTACCTGTTGCTGTTGCAGCTGTTGTTGATTCACAACCACCTCATTCTGCATCTGCGGATTAAAATTTTGAACCATTCCATTATTTTCTAACAAGAACTTACACTTGTTCTTCCAATGTCCTAACCTTCCACACGCATGAGAAGGGAATTTCCTCTTCATCTCTTCCTTATTATTTTTACCTCTACCCTTTCCCGGTAATTGCACTTGAACACCACCATTCGGTACAACATTCATACCAGGAACCTGACCATTTTGAAAATTCTGATTCTGCCCTTTCATTGGGAAACCTGTTTGAGAAAAATCAACAAAATTCCCCTTTTTCTGCTGTGCCGCTTTCACTTGTGCCCACATCATTTTCTCTTTCAATTTCTTATGCCTAGATTCAATATCATCACTACATTACTTTGCATACCTCAGTATTTCATCCACTGTCTTGTTCTGCCAACAAATCAAATGCTGCTGAATCATATTAATAATTTCAGGTTGCAATCCAAACACAAACGTATAAACAAAATGTCCCATATCTTTGTCAGTTATGCTTTCAAAACCACTAAACTGTTTAAACACCTATAAAAGTCTCTCTTAGTAGGCATGTACTGTTTCTTTTGACTCCTGTATCGTCCTGTCAATCTTAACCCAATCTGTTTCCTTTGGGGAAATCTTACTCTTCAAATAAGTAATCACTTGATTATATTTCTTCATCACCTCTTCTGAAGGCGCTCCAGTTTTAACATCTCTAGGATATTCCTTTTTTGGCCAGTCAATTGCAATCTTGTACTCAGTCCATAAATCAGCTGGAACTACAATATCAAACAAACCATCCAAATCTTTCGACAAGACCTTTGAGACCTTTACAAACCTCTCTACCTGTTTATACCACACGGCAGGCTTTTCTCTCAACTTTAGGAAGTCATTTGTAAAAGACAATATGTCCTGTCTTGACCAAGGAATATGAACATATCCACCACCCAGAACTTCTCTCATTGGGTATATCATTTCAGCAGGTTCTGTCTCTTTTAACGGAAGCAAAGAAGATGCAATCACACCTTTACTTGCAAGCGTTTCTACTTTCTTTCTCGCCATCTACCTATCCATCGTTCCAATTCACCCCATTTTTTCAGAGTATTAATCAATTCCTTTATTTGCAATCGTTTACCAGATGCATTCAAATTCTCCAGATCCTTGTCACTAAAATCCAACCTATATGTCTTTTGTAAAGCTTTCAATTTCTCAATATCCACTCCATATTCCTGTGCTGCTTCTGCTAACTTCTCATGCAAATTTCTTGCTTTCAATGTAATATTCTTACACAAGAATAACAACTCATCATCCTGATATTTACTCAATCTCTCCGGACTTATTGTACCAATAATCATTTCTTCCAGATCTACTCTTAACCTACCTACGTCTATACTCTGTTTGAACTTACTAGGTGCTATTCCTCTAATCCAATCATCCAACTCTTCTGGCGAAGGTCCCACTAAACTCCCTGATACTGAAGTCGTTTCTCTCACATTTGGCATTAATTTTCTAGGATCAATCTGTACACCCCTTCTTGGTGTTTCAGTCACATTTCCATTTACTGGAATATCAAACAGTGATGTACTCATCTCATTTGATTCTGGTCCACTAAAATCCCTAGCACTATTCACGGGAACTGTCAATACATGCACTCTCGAAATATTTTGACCCTCACTATACAATGGAACTATAGGACCAATTGTCACCGTAACTGAAAACGCTTCTGCATTTAAACTCATCTGACTAATTTTCTGAGTCAATTCTTCTTTTGCTCTATTGAGTATTTCAATATCTCTCTCCTGTGAGACTCGAGTAGCTGATGAAGACTGTAAAACTAATGGAACTTGTGAAGCTTGTGGTACCTGTGGAACTTGTGGAGCTTCTATTTCAATTAATGGCGCACTTGGAGTAATCCCATCTGGACTCTCCTGATATGGTGGAGGTCTCTTCAATAACATCTCATCTAATAACTCATCATCAATTTCATTCGGATCTGTATCTAGTTCTGAAGTCTCTACATTGTTCTTTTTCTCCTTCCACTTTCCACCAGCGTGTCCCTCAGCAACCATTACTGGATATAATCCATCTATGATTACATCTCTCCTCCACCTTTTCATCTACACATCCCATTTAGCTTCTGAATACATCTCATTGTATTCCTATATTTCATCCCATTCCTATCTCTCTCCCTACTGTACGCCTCATGTTCCCATTCCTCAAGCGCCTCATATTGTATAGGTCTAGGATTTGGTTTTAACAAATGTATTCGTCTTCTCAAAGCCTCCAAAACGTTTACATTAAAAGTACATGCTCTGGGAAAGCTAAAACTCCATCATCCTCTGTATAACTCACCCAATTCTCTAACCATGTACACGTATGGTATCCACGCTCTATCATCATAAAAGAAGCAGGCGATCTTGGAGGAGGTACAGGAATTCCCTCTCTAGTAACTATTGGCTTGTCTTTTTTAAACAAATCTTGAAAAAATGTTATCAACCTCATTTTCAACCCTCTCTTTTCCACTAAATGTTTTAGAAATCAAGGAAATCCTTCCGTAATTCTGCTCACTCTATTCACTCGCACTCGTCCATTACCAGCGCAACTCACACTAACCAACCATTCACAGCACAATACACACCCGCTATATGACCAATGCCAGCGCTGCTTTTTTTTGTGACGTTAGTACAACTCCTACGACTGACCCTCCCTTTACAAAATAATACGGCAATGCACTACAAAGTCTTTCTAAATAAATTCTTATTAGAAACGACACAAAACGCTGCTACTTTGTCTGCTCCACTAAATGAAAGATAGTTCAAGAGAACCTTTTACTACCAGCAGAATAATGATCAGCATCACTCTACTCTCAATCAAGTGAAAGAAGGTCTTGGTACTCCTTTAGGTGGGTTTCCTAAAGTTTCGGAAGAGGACTTTCACAATTACAGTCAAGCGAAGTTAGGTCTTGGTACTCCTTTAGGTGTATTTTCTAAAGTTTCGGAAGAGGACTTCACTATAACATCCAGCTTACTTACATACTTTAGAATAGGTCCCTTAGAATAATATCAACAGTCTTTCACTGTTCGATATTACAACAACAGACAAAGTACTTCTGCAGTGTGATACTTTTCCACACTCTTCCTCTGCCCCTGAGGCTAAATCAACATCCTGGGATCTTAGGCAACTCCGTACCCGTACTTCCAGACTATATAAAACAAATACGCCAACTTTTCATATTAGTAACCAATATCAATAATTCAACCATTAATTTGACAAAATAATCAATATAAACCATCAGACTGCTACCAAAACTGATCCAGCAATCTGGGACTAATAATTTTCTACAGACTAGGCCCAATTTCATCACCCAACAAGTCCCTTCACGCTGGGTTAGTGAATTACTAAGCAAATTACCACTATTTACCAAAAACCAGTTTGTATCTTCATTTCTATTATACCAATTATGGCGATGCGATCTTTATATAGTTGACAGGGTTTGGCAAACCAATACTTGTTCCTAGAATACTCATAAACTAGAAAAACACCTCTAATAAAGACAGACACATTTGTATATTTATAATGTTTATCTAAATAATGTGAAATAAATGCTCATCAATACCAAAATACAGTACAACTCATAGATCATCACAGAGCAACAATATCAGAGAAATAATGATAAAAATACATCTCAACTTGTCAGTGCATAAAGGAGTGGAAAGGCGAAGAGACAAAAGGTTCAGAGACAAAATACATTTGCAAATGATTGTGCAAATTAAATTTTCTGTCTATACTAACCCAATTGAATAGAAAATCTACTCTCTGGCCATGAGAGCAATAAGGCCCCTCAAGAAGAGTTGAAGAGGCAAAGATTAAGTCAGGAATCAGCAGACAGGAACAGCCAGCTCAAGAATAGGAGACAGTAAAGAAGGCCTCTCTTCACGCAGGTAGGAAAGCAAGCCACCAACTAACCACCAACTAACTTAACCCCTCCCACCAGGAACCTCAATTATACCCTAAGACCCAAATGTCCAACCCACATTTGTGTCAGAACAGAGGTTTTCTCTACACATGATTGGTTAAGGAAGGGGGTGTACTGCTCTCGTCATGTCCATTTCACTCAATGTCTTACTGTTTATTTATTCTGCATATCTACTTCCACCCCAAGAAATACAAATTCGAGCCACTGTCATAGCATTAGTTTCCTCCATCCCAGTCATGTAGCAAATTCTGTGTCACATTTATCCATTCGTGCCGCACAAAGAGGAAATGTTCTTTCACTCGAGGAAGAATTTGTTTCTTTCAGCTGTCTCTTGGCAGGCACACAGGATCCGGGAAGGACACTTGTCTTCCACTTTCACCATCTTATTCAACTCTATTTTTCAGAATTTATTTTATTCTCATTAACCCCATGTTTTCCCGCAGAACAGAAAACCATGCTTCTATGAAAAACAAACACAGGCATTATTAATCACTTATAAAGCTTTTCATTACGCATCCACCCCGTGCTGCATCTATCCATGCGCAGCCCATGTTAAAATGATTTTCTAGCAAACGTTAATAATGTGCACAAAAGCAGCATTAGTCCTTTTATTTTTATTTGTCAAGAAGCATTTGCGGCCTACTCCAGTGCTTTAGTACGCACTTGCACAGTAGCATTTTCCCTCATGTTAGGCTTTTTTTCCACATTAGTTTTTTACCGCACACTGTTAGTAAATGTTACTGAGGGTTCAATTCGAGCAGGTTTTATTTCGCCAAAACCCTGCTCCATTACTTGCTTTATTTGTCTATAAAGTGTTGACTTCAAACTCTGTCAAGTGCCATTTAAAATTGAGATCAGCTTTTCCGTTTTGCCTACTGAAAGCTGAATCAGTGGTGCTTTAACAATTTTTAGAGTAGGGATGCTGCCATCAATGTTACATCACTGAAGTCATAGGGATTGTGAGCATTTAAAGTGTCACACAAAGAACAAGTATAGCAAATGTAGTCAGCAGGACAGTGGTAAAGGTGTATGATGTAGCTGGTGGTGAGTTTGGAAACCTTTGTATATTACTGAAGCATGGCAGAGCAATTTCATTTACAAACAGCACATTTTTCATTGAAAGGGCCACTAAATTTGTTCAGGCATAGATTTTACTGATAAAAAGCACACAAACGATAATGTCTAGAAATTGTATTTCAGACAAATATTTGCTTTATTTGTGCTTTCAGAAGTGCTAATACAGTCAGATACATTTGTACAGTTCATTTACTGGTATTTAAATTGTATTATGTGTTAGAAAGAATGACATCTAATGTAACCCGGCAAGACTGCCGCCTAGTTCACTTTACAAAATCATCCCGCTTTGCAGATAGAGAAAATAAACAGCAATCTCCATGTTTGTTGGAAGAAATAAGCCAGACAAAAACTTAAAAATGTTTCCTGAAAACTCTATTGTCACTAATTGACTGATACAATAATGGGCTTATTCTGGGGGCTATTATTTGGTCGTCCTTGTGCTTCAAACAGGTCACATAATCTGGAAACACAGTCAGCCTTGGAAGCAGCAGTTTTCTGAGTGTGCCAATGCTTATACCTTGAGGTGCGCAAGATACATTTTTATGTCTCATCTTCCGACAGCACATGCGCTGTTTTTGCTGTGAGGGGTACTGTTTACTGTAGAGGCATTGGAGCCGACCATTACTTACCAGTTGTTGGAATTATTGTCACTCTTCTTTGCTGCCTCCTAATTGGTCAGCACATGCCGGGCATCACTTCCTTTTCTTTCCATGGACCAAGCACAGATTGATTCATCTTAATTAATGTCCGTCTGCTACTTGAGCTGTGATTAAGGTACTACCCTCCTTGACAGTGTTGCTTCTTCCCCTCCCACCTCCCACCCCAACGTTTGAGAGAATCATCAACGAGCTCCCAGAAACAGTTTGGTTTTCCTCTGACAGTCTGTTCTGATGCCTCTTCTCATAGGGTGATTGTTACTTTCTATCATTCTCTATCATAATTACGTCTGCTACTCCTACTTGGAAAAGGCATTTAACATTTTTAGCTCCACAACACTCTCCTTTAACCCCAACTGGTACAATAAACGCTGCACCCTCACCCACTAGCCCCATCTGGTCTAAAACGCATTTATAAACAAGCTGCTGCATAAGATCAAAGGCATCAGGTATTTTCATGGATTGCATGTCGAGATAATTGGTGAAACTTTTTATGATAATTGCATTTATATAGCAGAAGGCTTGAAACATTATAGAGACATTCAGTTGCACCCCAGGCAACTTCCAAGACCAGTAGAGGCTGGTGACATTTGAAAGTGGTGGGGCGTAAAAGTTTGGTACGACTTTTATGTAGTGAGCGACGCAGTCAAGCTTAATGGGCAAATGTGGGGTCCTGGCTGGATCCTCCGCCAGAGAAATTTTTTAAAAAAAAGATTGGTAAATGGTGCATTTTAAAGGAAATTAATTTAGGGATAAAGCAAAGCTTATAAAGCAGTGGGAACGTATAGTTTTGAAATATTAAACACATAAAAACTTCTCTATATCTTACTGCATCAATATGTTCAACTGTTACTGTAATGTGCAAATTGTACAACACAACAACTTCAGCCTTTTAAAGTGTGTGCTTGCCCAGTGTCTTGCACTGCATGCAGCATCAATTTTAGAAGAAAATGCTCTAACCAGGCTTCAGGAAGGACCCACTGCTGCTGATTGCAATCAGTCATATAGAAATATGTGAAGACAGGTCTTTAAGTGGGATGAAAAATGTGGGGACTCTCTAAAAGGGAACACATGAAATAATTTTCTGTGATTTCCATAGTATGCTACCCGACCAGTATTTTGGTTTCTCTCTGAGATGTAATTGCATCCATATATATAACACAACAACTGACCTACACCTAAAACCTGTCAGTACGATTGGCTTTGTTAATGGTCGTTAGCTGTTGAACATAAATGAGTAACAGCAAGGATTTGTCATACATAATTAACCTTCAAAATGTTTAAATTCTGAAATGTCAATAGTTTTGAGGCCTGTGGAAGGAGTTTTGACCTTCAGTTATGTGCACTTTATGTTAGATATTTATGTCCTTATTCTCTGCACCTTTTGCCCATCTGCACATCTTCAACCACCTCTCTTTCCTCTTCAGTACCCTCTTTTCACTCTTCCCAGAATGCACTTTCTTGCATCTCCTTCACTTCACCACTTCCAAACATACACTGCAATCACTCACATTTACGCAATGTACTTACTTTTGCTTTTGCCATGTAAAAATTTTGCCATCTGTGCACCACCTTCACACACATTTTCACAATATTGCAATTACAACTGGAATACATGACCATTGTTCTGTGTGCTCTGCAGAGAAGCCAACCCACTGACAGGCACTTTACTTTGGCTTTAACATCAGCGATCTCAATCAAAGCCCATCAGAAAAACCTGGCATGGCTCAAAGTATGCACGGAAAAAAATAAAGCAACATGATTAAACAGCTAACTCTTGAGGAAGGCAAGATTAAGTAAAACTTGAAATAAGAGAAAAACGAAATCGCTGACATGCATTGCCTTAAGTTTTTTAACACACATTGTGCGTAAATCAAGCCATGTTTTTGGCATGAATGTAGTTAAGGGCATGAAGATAGAGTCAGTTTTAATGCCATACAGCTGATAACTGTCTATTGTAAGCACATATCTCTCTCTTTGCGCTTAACTCGGGTATTTGGATCAACTTCACAAGGGAAGAAGAACCCTTGCTGACTAACTGATTAGGCCAGTCAGTAAATGATCAGTCCTTTCCGATCACAGGAGCAACTGCAGACCATTGATACATTTCCTTTGATGTTTGAAGAAAAAGGGGAAACCCTTTTGCTGCCCCTTTTCCTTGCAGCCCACACAAAATCGTAATGTTGAGGCTGTGTGTTGCAATGAAATGCCCCACTGGCGATGCTACTTTTAAACCCTGCATTTTGCTTTTCCATTCCTTCAAAGCCTGGAGCTTTGGGTAAAGCAGGATTTGCGAGGGTGAAAAACGAAATACATTTTCAATATATTGGGCCCTTTGTAAGCTATATGCATGCACTCAAGAAGGGGCCGTGGAGTGTAGAGAAAAAAAACCACAGTGCTGTTTACCAGCCTAGCATGGGCAGTAATCACCAACAATAGTCACTACAGAGTGTTGCTCTGTTTGATGACATCTGCTGAGGTTTTGAAATGTATGGAGACACAATTCACTGGGACGTCCCTTTAGACATAGGTCCCTTCTACCACATGAGTAAAAATTTACTTGGAATCAGACAGACATTTTATGCTAGGTTTGCACTGCTTGTTTGATTTGAACGAGTGATTCTCTAGGCTAGACGCTTTCAGGCAGGGGATGGAAAAGGAGATTTGCAGCTCTGTGTCAAGCTGCAGGCGGACCTATTATGTTTGCAAAACTCAGACTGGCCTGCTCATCTTTTGGATCCATTTCGCGGTGGAACAAATGCAGCAGCTCCACTTCAAACGGGGCCAGCGAAGTGCAGCCAGGGCCTGGGGTGTCACAGTGGGGGAGGTTAGGGTGGCTAAGGGTCTAAGAACAATATACATAACCGAAGATTAGCATTCTAACACTTACCATTACCAAGGACAAGGCAGCAAAATACACGTGCTTCACAGTGCTTGCATCCACTCCTATGTTTGATGAATGGGAAAGTGTGGAATCTATGGCTGGGAATGACGGACGGCTGCTCTCACACAGGGAGGGAGACTCCAACACCCCAAAGCATGACGCT
Organism: Calotriton arnoldi; assembly: GCA_963921515.1. NCBI lineage: Eukaryota > Metazoa > Chordata > Amphibia > Caudata > Salamandridae > Calotriton > Calotriton arnoldi. The sequence goes on from CAWUFW010000339.1 coordinate 4,549,339, forward strand.
GACAGCGTCACTGGCCTATACTAGTGGATACTGTCATAGACTACAATGGCATTGATTCATTATGAAGGGCTTTAGAACGGTAAGCACTGCGTTGTGCGTCACAGCTAAGAAAGCTGATTACTGCCTGGCTTTCCTCTCCTGCTTCAGAGCGAGGCAGGGCAGGCAGCCTGGGACGGACAGTTTACAATCATATCTCTAAACAAATCGATCTATTTTATAATTGTACAGGAATGTGAAGAAATTTCAGGGGGGCGCAGCCCCAGAGCCCTAATGGAGAATCAACCCCTGTCCCATACCACACAATGCCACTCCACTCCACTCCATTCTACTCCATTCCACTCCACTCCACTCCATTCAATTCTACTCCACTCAATTCCAATCCACCCTGCACAATTCTACTCCACTACATGCCACCCAATGCCACTCCACAACTCCATTTCATTCCATGCCACACAATTCCATTCCATTCTGAGCCATACAAATCCATTCCACTCTACTCCACTCCACTAAATTCCACTCCACGCAATTCCATGCCACTCCACTCCACTCCACATCACACAATTTCACTTCACTCATGCCACACAATCCACTACATGCCACATGTTTCCACTCCATTTCACACAATTCCACTCCACTCTAAACCACTCCACTCCACTCTACTGCACGCCACACAATTCTACAACATTACACTCCACTCCCCTTCAATCCACTCCACTCCACTCCACTCCACTCCATGTCAGACAATTCCACTGCAAGCCACACAATTCCACTCCACGCCACACAATTCCATTCCATTCCACTCCACACCACCCAACTCCACACAATCCCAAACCACTCCACTCTACTGCACACCACACAGTTCCACAACATTCCACTCCACTCCACTTCACTGCATGTCAGGCAATTCCACTGCAAGCCACAGAATTCCACTCCATGTGAGACAATTTTGCTCCACACTATTTGACTCCACTTCACTCCACACCACAGAATTCTACTCCACTCTGCACAATTCCACTCCACTCCACACAATTGCATATCACACAATTCTATGCCACTCAACTCCATACCAAAGAATTCCACACCACACAATTCCACTCCTATCCATGCCACATAATTCCACTCACCTCCATACCACACTATGTTATTCCACTCCACTACACCCCACATATTTCCACTCCACTGCGCCTAGCACAATTCCACTCTACTCCACTCCACACAATTCCACTTCATGACATGCAAATCCATGCTACTCCACACCATTCCACTCCACTCCATGAACGATCATATATGCTCCATTAAGTCCGGAGCCCCCTCGGACCCTTGTCCTCCACGGGTCGTCAATCTGGCAGCCAGGCAGGTAGCCGGCCCACTCAAGGAATTACTAAATATGGCATTGAGCTCAGGGCATTACCCAAGTATCTGGAAAAAAGCCTCCATTCTGCCCTTGGTGAAAAAACCTTTCCTTGACCCAAAGCTGGTGGAAAGCTACAGACCCATCTCCTGTCTTCCGTTTCCTGCCAAGATTTTAGAGAAGGCAATGAACGAGGAAATACTAACTTTTTGGACACCAACCAGCTGCTCGACCCCTCAGAATTCGGTTTTAGAGCAAGCCATTGTACGGAGTCAGCACTGATGGCTGCATCTGAGGAAATAAAAGATATAGTGGACAACGGTGGCAGAGCTGCATTAATCCTATTTTATCTCTCCGCCGCCTTCGATATGGTTCACCAAGCACTTCTTATCAAGTGTCTTCATTCCCTGGGCTTTAGGAATACTGCATTAACATTGCTGAGCTCGTTCCTTGAAGGTAGACAGCAATGGGTCGAGGTGGGAGAGGTAAAGTCTAGACTATTTTCTCTCCCCTGTGGGGTGCCTCAGGGTTCTGCGCTCAATCCCACCCTTTTCAACATATATGTCATGCCCTTGGCAAAACTTATTCACAGTTTTTGCCTGGCCGTATTATCCTATGCGGATGACACACAGATAGTGGTATCCATCTCATCACAGGTGGAAAATGATGCACACAATTTTTGCAGGTGCATGGCCACAGTCGCAGGTTGGATGCAGAGAAATTGTCTTAAGCTAAACTCGGACAAAATGGAGGTTCTGCTTTTTGGGAAAGAAACCTCCTTTTGGGATGCTTCCTGGTGGCCCTCGGAGCTGGGCGCTTTACCTCAGCCAATGGATAAGGCAAGAAACCTGGGAGTCATCTTTGACACCAAACTATGTTTCTCTGCCCAAATTAATGCGGTGACCTCAGCTGGGTTCTTTATGCTGAGGGTTCTAAAAAAAATTCTCCTGTTCATCCCATTTGAACTACAAAAAACAGTGCTGATGGCTCTCATCACCTCGAAAATGGACTACTGTAATGCCCTCTATCTAGGCTCCTCCAAATACCTGATAAAAAAACTGCAGTCTCTACAGAATGCTGTAGCAAGAACACTACTGAAGGTCCCCAAGTTCAAACCAATTTCTCACCTGCTGTATGGCCTTCACTGGCTGCCGGTGGAGAAGAGGATATCCTTTAAGGCTCTGTGTTTAATCCACAAGGTGCTTTATAGAACTGGTCCATCTTTTTTTTCAAGATCGGCTCTCCTGGTACTTGCCCTGCAGGAACCTCAGATCAAGTTCTGCGCACATGGTCATGGTTCCAAGAATTACCAGAGCAAAATGGGGTGGAAAAACGCTTGCATACTGCGGTGGGAAGCTATGGAATTCCCTGCCTCTCTTACTTCGCTCACAACCCACCCTACAGCAATTCAGGAAGGAGCTGAAGACCTGGCTATTCCCACTCCACTGTGTGACACCTTAGACCCTCCCCCAGGCTGATGCCCCCCCCTGGATCTTGATTTGCATAGCGCTAAGACGCCCTCAGGTATTGCGCGCTTTACAAAACTATTTCATTCATTTAATTTATTCCACACAATTCTATTCCACTCCACGCCACAAAATTTCACTTCTTGCCACTCCACTTAGTTCCACTCCATTCCACAAAATTACACGCCACACAGTTCCACTCCACTCCATGCCACACAAATCCACTCCATGCCACAGAGTTTCGTGGCACAAAATTTCACTCCACTCCACGCCACACAATGACACTCCAATCCACACAATTCCACTTCACCACACACAGTTCCAAGCCACACAATTTCACGTCAAATACTTCCACACTACTCCACACCTCACAGTTCCAATCTACTCCAAGCCACACACAGTCACTCTACTTCACTCCACACATGACACTCCATTCCACTTTTCACAGTGCCATTGCACTCCACATCACACAACATCCCTCCACTCGATGCCACATAATGTTATTCCACTCCATGCTACACAATGCCACTCCACTCCATGCCACAAAATACCACTCCACTCCATGCCACACAATTCCACTTCACTACATGCCACACAAAATTCCATGCCACACAGTTCCACTCCACTCCATGTCACATAATTCCACTCCATGCTAAACAATTCAACTGCACTCAATACCACGCAATTCCACTCCACGTCATGCCACACAATTCCTTTCCACTCCACTGCACATCACATAATCCCACTCCACTCCGCGCCACACATTTACACTCTACTCCATGCCACACAATTCACTGCCACACAATTCCACTCTACTCCATGCTTCAATTCTTCTCCATGCCACACAATTCCACTCCATGCCATACAGGTCCATGCCACACAATTCCACACCAGTCAATTCCACACCACTCTATACCACACAATTCCAATCAAATTCACACCACACAATGTCACTCTACTCCACTCCACACAATACCATTCCACACCACACAATATCACTCCACTCCACTCTTCACTGCAGTCTACACCATATACTGCCCCTCCACTCCATGTCAAACAATTCCACTCCACTATATGCCACACAATGCCACTACACTGTACTTCATGCCACACAATTCCACGCCACAAAATTCTACTTCACTTCTAGACACACAATTCCATGCCACAGAATTCCACTCCATGCCACAGAATTCCATTCCACACAATTCCATTCCACTTCACTCCACACCACACAATTCCACTCAACTCCACACCACACAATTCCACTCCATGCCACACAATTACATGATACACAATTCCATTCAACTCCATGCCATACAATTCCACTCCACACCACATACTTCCACTGTACTCCATGTAACACAATTCCACTGCACTCCATGTCACACAATTCCACTCCACTCCATGCCACACAATTCCACTCCACACCACACAATTCTTTGACACACAATTCCACTCCACGCCACACAATTCCACTCCACACCACAAAATATCATGGCACTCCATGCAATTGCACTCCACTCCACTTCACTGCTCATTACACAATGGCACTCTACACCACACAATACCATTCCGTGCCACACAATGCTGCCACTCTACTCCACACCACGCCACTCCACTCCCCACACAAGAGGGGGGCCCTTGTCTGAAATGCTGCACTTTGTTAAGATTATAATTTGAATCTGTGAAAGATACTGGGCCCGATTCACAGCGGCAATCTGAGACAAAAGTCTAACTCTATGACTTTTCCTATTCACAGAGGTCATTTATGAGTCTGTGTGGTGCTGCTTGTGGTCTGCGGGGGGCAGGAACTCCAAGCCCCAGAGTCCTGAGTGGCTTGTTCATCACCACCGCCATTTCTGCTGCGCCAGGAGTAGCACAAAAGTCGACCAGGGCTCCCACAGCAGGGGACGTGCCCGGGCCAAGCCCGTGCCAATGGACGGGACCGTCCATGCCCGTTAGAGCCCGGAAGAGGCTTGGCTGGGCCCCCTTATAACATCTTGAACTCTCATCTTTGTAGCCGTGACTAGATTCGGACCCGGACCAGCAGATGGGGAAAAGGAAGTCCACCACAAACGGAGGTGAGCAACTAAACACCTTAGATGCTTTCCTCATTAGGGCCTCCGATGCATTGAATAAAGAAATCCAGATTGCGGAACGTAGACTATCCATGGGTGAGCACATGCCCCCTGATTGCCCAAAGGAGTGTGTCACTACTAAGCCCCCGAGTGCGCAGGAGGATGCTCACTCTCAACCACTTAAGGCAGTTCCATCTTGCTCAAAACGCACAATTTCCCATGCTAACACCACAGCTGACTCGGCACCAGCCCATGCTGATCCGCCTTTAAAGAGGAAAAAAGGAGGTGGAAGATCAATCGTCAAGCCACCCCCACCCCCGCTTCTCTAGGAGCCGAGACAGTTCATTCATCCCTACCAGTCGATATACTTTTTAAAATTGAACAGTCATTCACTCACATGCTTCAACCCATTTTAGACAGACTATCCAGAATCGAGACTTGCCTAGAATCCCTAATCCCCACTCGAACTGACACGATTAATTTTAACCAGGCAGGGTTGAGGGCAGTGGAGCCCTTCTTGCAACCCTTGAAACCTGATGTGCATGCGACACTTCAGTGTACCTCTACTAATCTACAGGATAGCACACCTCTGGAAAGAGGGGGCCGTAAGCTAAGAGGTTCCCAACAAACTGGTTCGCTACCCGGGGGGTTGAACAGCCACTCTGAATCTTCAACCTTGCAAGATCTTCAACCCCTCACTCAACCTTGTAGCAACATACCGAACCCACAGAGAGCCCTCAGTTTGTATATACGATCTATTGTGCCACCCACCAGAGGCTTTGATTATGAACCGGCAAATGGGGCTCAAGAAACTTGTGATCAAAGGCTAGACCTCCCCCGAGCTGCATGCCCCTATGTAATAGTTTTGGTGAACGTTCCCAAACTAGACCCAACCCAGAAAGAAACCACTGAGCAGCTCATCACAAAGGCATGCCACTGGATCAGCAAACACGGAGGGGGCTGGGGGGAGCTATTAACCTGTATTTTAATGGCAAGAAGGGTAGCATGGGTGGGGAACTCCATGAAATCAATTCAGGGGGATTGTGTGGCAGTTAGCCTTAATTCACACCATTTGGTTCAGTCAATATTTGGCCACCTACCTGACCGCCCTTCAAAGCATTTCCAAATGTTTGCACTGCCACTTGGCTATTTTTACAAACCGCATAACCCCTCTATTAGGTTTGAAGTCCTTCCGTGCGAGCCCAGTGCCAACTATTACGAGCCCTCCCATCTTTCATTGGCGCGACCTTTCACCCCTTTCCCTGTTAACAACCGTTTTAGTGCCCTAACTGATCTGGACGGGTGAGATTGACAGTGGGGGAACAGGCCTTCTTTTAATTCTTTTAATTCTGTCCAAACTCTAAGTAAAGGGGGCCCTGAACTTTCTGTATCTCCCACCGTTGGTCACATTCAACCGCCAAATCAGAACGATTATGTAAAATTTATCACATGGAAGATCACCAGCCTAAGATCTAAAGTGTCTAATCCAGACTGGCTAGCAATCATTGATAACTATGATCTGGTATGTTTCCCGGAAACATGGGATATGGGACCAATCGATCTAGATGGCTACTGCTCTTTTAACACTCCTGCTCGCCCGTCGGTCTCGGGCCGTGCTAGAGGGGGGATCCGCACTCTGCTAAAAAACACTCTAAAACTATCAGTTTTATTGTTTTTTAATGACTCCTCTTACTATCATTTCCTTTTCCTAAAGGCCCTGAATGGAGAAAAATGTTATTAATTAATTTTTATAATAATAATTTTAACGATAATATGAAACAGGTTGTAGATACATTGGAAAGGGATATCACTATTTTCCTAAATACCCTTAACCAACCTCTAAAGATTTTATGGGTGGGTGATTTTAATGCACACAGTGCCCTTCCTCAAATAAAATAGGATGTGGCATGCTCAACGAGTCAGGTGAACCCACTCCGTACTTTGTCCATGATCCTTATGGTGGTGCCCTGAATAGATTGTTTTTCATTCATGGTATGGTAATTATGAATCCTGTAGACCCTAGCTCTGGCATCCTACAAAATACATTTGGCCCGGTTGGCCGGGGTTCTACCCTAGATTATATACTGATATCCTCGTCCCTTAAAACATTTATTTCCAACACTGTAATCATGCCTTTTGGGTTTAGTGACCATAACGCCATAATCAGTGATCTGGAATGGGGTGGAATACGCTTAGACAACTCACGCCAGACCCATGATAGCAAGGAAGAACGGGACCATCTTAAAATGGGCAACGGCTGACAAAACAAGAACTACTACAGAAGTGGTTGGCAAAAGATATAACGACATCATGACCTGCCTGGCAGAGAATCCTGATTCAAGACTGATTACTGAGGCCTTTGACCGGATACTGTTAGAGGCCAAACAAGCCTTAACGAGGGTTAGCCTAACCCCAAATAAATCAGGTCCCAAATGGTTGGACCAGTCATGTACTAAGTCTCTATCCGCCTTACATCAGGCTCTTAAATCCAACCCTAGAGACGTGGAATTAGTACATTGCGTTACCGCTATTCAGAGGCAAGGAAGCTGAGAATCAAAACCCTTAAGGAAGAGGCATGGGAGCAGTTGCACCAAGCAGCCCTTTCGAACAATGCCAGGGATTTCTGGAGAGTCATTAACGCCCCTTTTCTTAAACCCCCAGAGGAGCCGAGCACAGATTGCCACGTAGATGAGGAAGCTTGGATTGCACACTTCTTTCCTATTTTTAATCCACCTGTGGAGGGATTGGTTACCCAGCAGGCACCTAGTATCCTCCTAACCATGTTTCCCCAACTTTTCAACCTACATGAAATCAGAGAGGCCCTCTCCCAGTGTTCGACTAACAGAGCTCCTGGCCGGGATGGTACACCAATTGATTTTTTTATGGAGTAGTCAGATCTTTGGGATCTGGTTCTGACTAATGTTTTTAATACAATCGCAACTGTGGGCCCTCCAGACTCGTGGAAGAGGTCGATTATTATTCCAATCCACAGGAAAGGAAACAAATCTGAGCCCAAAAATTACAGGCCCATATCCCTACTGGAAAGCACTGCCAAGCTGATGGGCTGCATCCTATTAAATAGGTTAGAGGAATGTGCCACCAACAATAATGTTTTGATCCCGGTTCAAAAAGGGAGTGGAACTCAGGATCAATGCCTTAATTTAAGTTTACTAATGGCCAAGTCTACACAAGTAAAGCAGGGGAGGGTATATCTGGCATTTATGGATCTGTCAGCAGCATTCGACTGCGTCACCCTTCACCATCTGTGGAATATAATGGCAGAAATGGGTATTGAGGTGGCAATAATTAATTTCATCAGACAGCTTTACTCTTCAGCCTCGGCAAGTCTCCGTTATGGGAAACAGGGTGAGTGCTCTAGGTCATTCCCAATTAATAGGGGAGTGCGCCAGGGATGTGTTCTCGACACATTCCTCTTTTCAATCTATACGAATGGGGTGGAATCACCCCTGTTGAACTCCACACAGGATGTTCCGATGATTAATAAAACGCGCACCCCAATTCTGCTTTATGCAGATGATGCCGTGCTAATCGCCCGCACTGGTCAAGCCCTACAGCACCTACTGGAAACCTACGTCAAATACATGAGTAGCCTAGATCTGAAGACCAATGAGGCAAAGACCTTTGTCTTAATATCTGTGAGTAAACAAAAGAGGGCCCCAAATTTTTATATAGCAGGACGTAGAATAGCACACACAGACATCTTTTCCTACCTTGGAATAACTTTCGACAGACAATTAACCTGGTGTCACATGATCACCAATAGGGGTCTAGCACTCGAGAACAGTATTAATGCTCTAAATTCTTTTACTAAGAAACTGGGCGCTAAGCCCCTTGACATGGTCAAAAAGGTTTACTCCGCCAAATCAAAATCAGTAGCAACCTATGGGGCTGGGATTTGGGGAATCGTTAACCCCCATAACCTCCGGACCATCGAGGACTCTTTTTGGAAAAGACTTGTTGGTATTCCTCCCAGCTGTTCTAACTTTATTTGCCATGTAGAACTAGATATTCCTTACATTACTGATACTATTAGGTTGGCACCAACACTTTTATGGCACTCGATCTGGAGGAGAGAATCTGTGAATATTACACTGAGGCTGATTGAAGACTGCCTCTTCCTTGACCATGTCCACAGGATTCCGTGGCTAACACACATTAAAGATAGCCTCTTCTCCCTTGGCTTAGGACATTTGTTCACATCACCATCAAACTGCACTATAGTCTCAAAAAAGAAATGAAGACATTCTTTTCCAATCAAAGAGTAGCTGAGCATATTAAGATGAACAGTACAAAGGTGTCTATAAAACTGTACCTGGAAGGCCCAATAGACCAGAAAGGCATAGCCCCTTATTTATCCTGTGTGACCAATCCACGCCATAGATTTATATTGGTGAGGTTCAGAGTGAATCTAATCCCCTGCATGTTTTCTTTTCCAGCCGGAATATATTCTATCTCTGACCCCCTCCCTTGCACATGCGATGGAATTTCTCTCCAATCAAATTTACATATCTTTTTCTTTTGTAAATTTTACAAGGATCATCGCATTAGATTTATCCAGCCGCTCATGCGTAAATACTGTTTTAGCCAATGTCGTCCTGGGATGTTTTTTTTACAATCATTGCCTAACCAATTAGTGTGTTATTCTGTGGCTTCATTTTTACTCCTCTCATGGAAGACTAGACGATTGTGTAAACCTACTTAATGAATTGTGCATTTTTACTCTGATTGTAAATTGTTTTGTTTTTTTCCTTAACCTTTGTATTATGAAAGTTGTATTTTTTTTCTTTTTCTTTTTCTTTTTTCTTCTTTTTAAAGTCTATTTTATAAGGTGTACTTCTGTACTTTTAAGCATCGAATAAAGTGATTTGACTGACTGAGTCGTATATTTACATCCGCAGTCTGGCCAGAATCTCCAGTTCAAATCGTAATGCCCAGCTTAAGCCGTACTCTCCGACTCAGGCCGGATGAAGTGTAAACAATGGGCCAGAATGCAATTTTTACAAAAAGGAACATTAGGAACGTGAGGTAAATGGTAGAGGAGGTCATGAAAATCAGTTTGGGCAGGGGAAAGGGTGTGACCAGACACTACATCACATCCCAGAAAAGTTTACTCCTTTGCATCATGGTACATGCAGTCCACAATTTGCGCGTCCCTCTGTGTTGACTGTAGTGTTACACCAAAGGTTGGTTGGATGTTTACAAAGTGTATTTTTCTACTGCGCTTGCGCTGTGGCCCTTTTCCTGTGCCACAGCACAAGTCACAGTTAAAAAAAAGGCATTTTACGACTGCCTGCATGGCGGTTATATTATGATAGGGCGGGCAGGACCTCTGACTCATTGTCGGACAGTTCCTACCCAAAAAGATGGCGGTCGGCGGTCTGAACGGCCGCCATCGTAATAAGGCCCTCAGTTTTCTGGTTTCAGACGCTTGTTTTAACTGATGTAACTGTTCTATTGTAATACAATGCGTAACGATACACTCCGGTACCTGCAATGGGAGAAATTATGCAATGCGTACCGCTACAATCATGTACTTCGCAATGAAGGAATAATGCAATGCGTCACACCCCAATCAAGTACTTTGCAATGAAGAAACAATGCAATGCGCGCCGCCACAATCATGTACTTTGCAATTAAGGAATAATGCAATGCGTAGCTACAATCATGTACGTTGCAATGACGAAATAATGCAATGCGGGCCGCTACAATCCTGTACTTTGTAAGGGAGAAATAATGCAATGCGTAGCGCTACAATCGTGTACTTCGTTAGGCGGAAATAATGTCAGGCATCATAAGACAGTCCGGCTGTTCGTTAGCATCAATATTGGCAATGTGTATTACGACAGTCAGCCTCTTCGATAACAGTTGCCCCCTACACGTATTCACGATGAAATACAGTACAGCTTCCCACTCGGGCCCCAGTACCACCACTCCTTGGTCAGTACAGGCCCCAATCTGAGCCGAAGCAAAGGCTCACATCATCAGAAGGACTGAGAGGCAGAGAGAGTGTCCCTCCGAGCCCGCACCCCGCCCAGGCAGTGATCCACGTTACCTGGGGGACGCGAAACCACTCTCCTCTCCTCCTTCAATGAACTAGGCCTTTCGTGCAGAACTTTCTCAATGGGCCTCAGCGGCTCGGCCTGGCAGCTCAGCTCCTCCGGGGCTGCCGGTCCAGGCCACGACTGTTAGGTAGGTCTCAGACGGCCGCAGGGCACACGTACCCCACGCCCCTGAGATTACGTTATTCCGGGTGCACGTTCACCACCACACCCTCCGGGTCTCTTCTGGCATGAAGCCACACACACAACGCTGATGGGACTTCACGTCGACTCCGAGTGCATGTTCAACCAGCACTCCTTTCTGCGGTCTCAGTTTGCACCAAGACACGCACACCACGCTGCAGAGACTCACTTTCTTCCGGTGCACACGATGATCAGCCGATCACCTCCACAGTCCCAGGTTGCACCAAAGCACGCACACTGCTTCACTGAGAATTACTCCAATTCCGGTGCCCCGATATCCAGGCGCTCCTCACCAACACCTCCGGCCGCACCTCGACATGCTCACCGTGTCCGAGCCTCGCTTCTCCTCCGGTGCACTCGATCACCAGGCGCTCTTCACCAACGCCTCGGTGCACCCCAACATGCACCCTGCACGTCCGAGACTCACTCCACTTCTGATGCACGCATTGACCAGGCGCTCCTCGCCAATGCCTCCAGTGCACCACGACACGCACCCAGCACGTCCGAGACTCTCTTCACCTCCGATGCACACTTCACCAGGCCCTCTTCACCACCGCCTCCTGTGAACCACAACACGCACCCAGCGTGTCCGAGACTCACTCCTCCTTCGATGCACACGTTCACCAGGCGCTCTTCACCAACGCCTCCTGTGCACCACGACACGCACCCAGCGCGTCCGAGTCTCGCTTCTCCTCTGTGTGTCCAAGATCACAGGGCACACCTTCTGTGGGTCTCAAGCTGCCACAACACGCGCCCACCACATTGATTGAAACGTCTCCGGAAACTTTTATGTTCCTGTGTTTCCAAACAGGGAGCCAGCTCACCTCGGGCCCTTGGGGTTACAAGACACAGCACAAAGCACAGTCTTCTTCAAGCAGGGGGACCCAGCGCCTCCAAGCACAGTCCCAACAGGCTCTCCCTTAGTTAGAACAGCAAACTGCAGACCAGCCCCAGATCACGAAGCAAGGATTGGTCTCCCCCAGCAGTCTCTTCAGTTGCTCCTTCTTTAGCAGAGGTTCCTCTTGACCACGGAATGGGTCCAAGCCTTTTCAATCTCAATCCATTCTGTTTCATTCCCACGTTCAGGGGTTTCAGCTCTCATAGATATACCCCTAAATGTCTTTGAGGCTTGTTGTGCTCAGGGGTCCCTGACCCCTGCCTAAATCAGTTCTGGGTGTCTCCCTCTCAGTGTCACCTTTCTCCCTTTGATACTGGGGGTCTGGATCCTTAATCACTAAGCAGGAGATGGGTCAATTGTTTTATAGCCACAACCCAGGCCTCTTCACCTCCCGGGGCTTCTCCTCGCATACTCTCCAGCTGCAGGTCAGCCTGGTGCCATCTCACCCCCTCCCCTCTCAGATCCAGACAGTCAATACACATTCAACAGAGACACACAGAAAAGCTTAAAGCACAAAACTCAGCCACTTTCTAAAAGAGCGGCTTCTGAACACACAGTGGCAAAACCACTTTCATAGAAAGATGGGTTATGACGCTGTGAGTTCATACATATCAAACTTCACTTCTCCATTCTAAACTTATGGGAAACTAGGCTAACAAACACAATACCCAGCCTCCCCCATTCTGTCCTATGGGCAGAATGGCCTTTCACCAGTGAAAAACGAAATGGAGTGTTTTTCACTGTCAGGACATAACACACACCACAGTATATGTCCTGCCTTTTACTTACACTGCACCCTGCCCAGGGGTTACCTGGGACCTCACACAGGGGTGCCCACGGTGCATGTAAAAGGGAAAGTAAGGCCTGACAAGTAGCTGTACTTGTCAGGACACATGCTCACTTAGCAAACTGCGTGCAGGCCCTACACTGTAGGCCCGAGTTCCCTTCTCCGTGCGCCCTGGCATTACTAGCCCTGGCACACACAGTGCACATCAGTACGGACTTTACTAGTAAGGCAAACATACCAATCATGGCCAACCAATTACCATTACACTTTACACAGGGAACTACTGTACTTTGACACTGATCAGCAGTGGCAAAGTACCCAAAGCATCTTATAGCAAAGGAGGTAGAGGCAAAAAGTCAGGGGAAATCACGCCAAGATATGCCAGGTCTAACAGCCTCTAAGGCTTTAACTATGTAAGATGGATTGTCAGATCTCGGCTATCTTGCACCGTCTCTAATTATAAGGGCTACCCGTTGTTCAGTGAATTTCTTGCTTTTCTTTCTTTCAGGAACTTGTGTAGTATGTCCTTACATATTAGCAATACTTCATCCGGTTTTCTGGATGTAGCTGAAAATGGATGTGCCTTTTTCTCACAGGTTAAATTCAAAACCGTATTCCTTGCCACTTTGAAATTGGATGGATGTTGCCTATCATTTGTTTCTGGAAATGTGTTAAAATGGATGTCAAAGTCCCGAGTTGTACCTGAAAATCTACAGCTGTTGTAATCCTAGTGTTTGCAAGAAGTTTAGAAATAATGGTGACAGAAAGATTTGCAGCCTTGAATGCATCAATATCTACCAAGTTGTACTCTTCTTAAAATTATCGCAACATAGAATCAAAGGAGCAGAAATTATGTATTTCTCACTGTTAGAAGGTGGTTCTGACACTATGGGCCGCCCGGATTTTTCGCTTTTTGAGCACCTAGGTGTTGAGGTTTTACTGTGGGAGAGCCTCATAAATTGGGACTCATCCACAGGGAACTCATGATGAAAGAGACTGCATGTGGATTTTACTGGTGTCCCCCTAGCTTGACTAGGCCGCTGCGCAGCAGTTGGAGTAAGGGGCACCGGGTTGGTTACATGCAGACACCTGTGTACATGCGTGTGCACACGTGTAGGGGCTGCGCAGGGGAGATTCTCGGCGTGCGCAGTCCGAGAGCCGCTACAAAGTGAATGGTGTGGCAGGACTTATGCAGAATTGGGTGGTGACACGGAATAGGCCTTACACGATAGGAAGGAACATGCCAGGGAAAGTCAGTGTGCTTTACTGTGTTTTTCACTTCATTATTCCCCTATGGGGATGTGGAGCCCATGTGCTAGATTAACTTCCATAAGGCCTACAGATTCCAGACACGCACTAAAGTCCCCTGTAGCGGATGTGAAAAGGAGTATTCTGCAGAGTCCCAAGTCATATTTGTACTGCTTTTGGGTCATCCAGAAATGTCATATTTCTCTGAGTCCCTGGCTGGGGTCTGGCCCTGGCAGGTTAGATTAATGACCTTTCTTCCCAGAGCGAAGATCTTCCCTCCAAGGAGAGAAGATAGGTGGAGCTACAGGCTAATCCATCAGCAGCTGTCGCTGGGTGCCAGGCACCAAGCTGAACCAAGGTGAAGGCAGCACTGGGGAAAGGGTCTTGTTTCAGAGACCATGTGGCCAGAGACCCTGGACGACGCCATTTTGAACAAACCCAGAGGCTGGACAAGGAGGAGGGAGCAGGGGCAGGGAAGTGATGTGGCGCTGTTGGATAGGACCAACAGAGACTTCCTGCCAGCCCCTACTCAACTTTTAAAAAGTGCTTGCACAGGAAGAGAAGCTCTCTCTGGGGTGTGGTCTGCGGAGGCTGAAGGTGCTGGAGCCTGGCGCAATGGGCAGTTGGAAGGAGGAACCCCCTGACTGTCCCCCAGGGCCCTGCCAGCACCAGAAGAAGAGCCCAGGACCAGTGCGCAGAAGCAGAGGCCTCTGCGCAGGGAGAAGAGAGGCCAAGGAGGAGAGACAGGCGAAAGGCTGGTGCAGGGAGCCAGTGAAGACAGCTCCCTGCCGAATTCCCCCTCTCAGAGACCCCGAGGGCGAAGGAGAGTGTTCCCCGTGACTGGGGCTGGCCACCAGGAGCAAGAAAACGCGAAAATGGGGCAGATCGGACCCCCAGGGGCTGAGATATGGCCCCCGGAAGGTGAGCGACCTTTGACCCCTGGGGAGAAAGGGAAGCCGGGGAGCGCCATCGCGCTCCCAGTGAAGGTGACCCAAGAGGGGCCCGGGACCCCATCCCCGGGCCCCGAAGCAAAGCCGGGGAGCGCCGTCGCGCTCCCCGTGAAGATGTCCCCCACACGGGGTGCCAGGAGCCCACCCTGGCCCCTGCCGAGCAAGTGAAGACAGGGGCAGGGGGGGGAAAGCGCCGTCGCGCCCCCCCACGAAGACAGGAGGTGGGGGAGCGCCGACGCGCCCCCCGCGAAGAGTGGCAAAAGGGGGCCCGGGACCCCATCCCCGGGCCCCGAAGTGAAGTCGGGGAGCGCCGTTGCGCTCCCCGTGAAGATTTCCCCAGGAGGAGGGGCCAGGAGCCCACCCTGGCCCTCACCGAAGCCAAACCGCAAGATGGAGGGGAGCGCCGTCGCGCCCCCCCGAAGAGGTCTGGGGGCCCGGGACCCCATCCCCGGGCCCCGAAAAGCAGGCGGAGGCCGAAGGAGTGCAGCCGCACTCCCCCCGAGGTCCGGCACGTCTGCCCGCCAGAGCAGGCAGGCCAGAAATGCCTTGCCGGCTCCCGCGGCAGCACGCGAGGGTGCTGGCCGGGCGGGGAGCCGGCGGGGGCAGCCGGGGGTGGGCTCCCCGAGCTGCCCTCCAACAAGAGGACATGTGGGGGTCCCGGGTGGGACCGGGGCCCCCCAAAGCAAAACACCAGCACCGCGCGGGGTCCCGGGTGGGACCGGGACCCCAGAGAGAGAAGGAGGGGCCCGGGTGGGACCGGGCCCTGAAAATTGGCAGGAGCGGCCGGGGGTGGGCTCCCCGAGCCGTATCCCTTACCTGGGGGTCCGGGTGGGACCGGGCCCCCCCCACCGAGGAAGGAGCTAGGCGCGAAGCGCCAGCGCCAGCGCGGCTCTCCCCGGCACAGCGGGAGAGCCGCTCATCAAATATGCGGGAGAAAGAGCCTGAAGCGCCCCATAATGCCTTGCAAGGCATGGGGAAAACATCAGTTTGGTGCTTTTGGTGGCCCCAGGAGGACGGGGTCACCACCAACTTGGCGCAGGGGTGCTGGGGGAGCTGCTGGAGAAGCGCAGTCTCCCCCCCCCCAGCACGAAGAAAAGTCCCTCCCTAAGTTTCCTAGGGAGTTCATAAGGATAACCCCTCAAGGGCTCAACCTGCTGTAATACACCTTCTGGGCTGGAACTTTTGTTCTACAGCTGAGGGTGTTTTGCGAAGTGCTTCATGGAGTGAAGGACTGAGTTGGGGATGTCTGGAGAAGAGCATCCCCTGGAGATGAAGAGGTGTAATTGCACCAGAACTGCATTTACTCACTGTTATTCCTTTTTAGAGGGACTGAAGGTCACATATGTAATGTGAAGGTACCTGTGTAAGGTGATGTCATAAGCAAAGTGGGTTATGTTGCCAGACACTCCTGCTAGGGAGTCTGGCTGTATATGCGTAATCCTGTGATTTCATCTGTGATGCCTTTAGGGGCTGTAATTGCAATGCATTCTAATGATCCACAAAGGTGCTGAGTACTGTCATTCTAAAGTGAGCGTAAACATGTATTCTTGCTGCTGCGCTTAAGTGAGGAACAACCCAGACTGTTAGCCCTGAATATGTAGGGGTGCATACTGTATGGTCAATATAAGATGCTCAGTCAGGGTTATGTGTCACTAGGGCAGGTGAACCTATTTTTAATGCGTGTTGAGGTAATGGGGTGGGTCGCCACTGGGATGGTGCCAGGGCGCAGGGCCCTCGCTCCAGGTTATGCTCAACACACTGCATTAGGGGGCAAGTTGATGTGCATACATGGGAGTAGTGGTACTAGACCCCACCCCCTTTTTGGGAGGGGTGGAGATGTTACTGCAATGTCACAAAGTAATTCCAACAGCTTATGTATATTTGTAAATTGGTGCATAGTATTGAGTAGTGTGTGTGTTTAATAAATGTACTCTTACTTTTATAAAGCAAAGTACAGGCTGGACAATCAATTATTGAGTGTTATTTCTGCGCACCTGCAAATGGCGATTACTAGCCCACACCACCTCCCTTGAGTAAAGCCTCAGACTGCTCTGCAACGCTACCCTCTGAGAGTCAGGCGCTACAATTGGGTGTTTGGTTCCCAGTGAAGGACAAATGTAGTCCTGTTATTTGTGCAGGCCTCACAGATGCTGCCTCGTTTTCCAACACTCACATTAGTTATTTTGGGGTTCAGTAACACTATAGTATCTTCAAATTTAATATATTTGTGAATCTATGCTCATTAATGCAAGTATTACTGTGGTGAAGCTTAAGTTAAGAGGTGACAAAGAATGTGGGTATTCAGTTTCTCTGTGATTTTATTTGGATGCATGCACAAAAGAAAAAAAACTTTAGTACGGAAAAATAAAACCTCTAGTTACATTTTCCTACAATTTTCTCAATTGTCTTTCTTCTAAGCTCGGTGTCTATATAGAGTCACTGGCCTCTTATCCTTTAGGTCTCATAGTGAAGACTCTCTCCAAAGCAAAATATATTATATACTCCATGCTCTCATCACCAGTCATTATATGCTACAAGCTCTCATCACCAGCCAACGACTGTGGAGTTACTTATTCATTTTGCAGAAATCCCCAGCTAAAAGGGATCAGGAATTACACACCTTAGAACGATATTCCTCTACCACACCTGTCTCCCCTTCCTGGAGACAAGAGCAAATGCAGCTGCTTCTCCCATTCCTTGGATGGAAAGACTCTCTGTCCTTCCCCGTCATAGCTTGTAGAAACCACGATGATATGACCTAAGCTTACATGGAGAAAAGAGAGAAGGCATCTGTAGTTCCCAGTCCATGACCGGAAGGACTCTCCACCACCTTCCTCTTTTCTTTTGAGTTTCACGGTTTTCATTGTGGCCATACCATAACACACCTCTCATTGGACATATACACCGATATGGTTGAGCTGGCTCATTCTCCCTCTTTCCTGATCAAAACCTATCTCGATGGAACGTCCAACTTTCCAAGCTTGCTACCACCTTCCTATTGCATCCAAGAATGGCATCACGTCGGCTGCTGACAGTGTTTGTTTGAATGCACTGCCTATGTGCATCTAGCTCGCCCTGGGGGAAACCTTTCTTTGATGATTGCTGCCAGCACAGCATCCTATGCCTTCAAGTGTGTGTCCGCCCATCTGCCCGCAGGGTCCGACCTTCTTGTGTCAGAGGGTATGGATGGGTGCATATTGCCACATGGCTCTCTTTCCTCCACATCGGCCATTTGTGTTCCTGATCCCCCTCTCACTCGGGTAAGTGGTTAACATAATTCCTACTCAGGGATTGGACTTGGGTTTTATCATTATCCTATGTAAGATAGGGACCTCCTACATTTACTAACACTCTCTCTCTCACACACACACACACACACACACACACATTTCTACCCATCTGTAACTATCTATATATGCAAATGATCATATTTGTCTATTTTATTTGCTGTCATTGACTCTGCTTTTCAAGAAACGAGTTCTGTCAAGTGATTTCAAAGGAAAGAAAGAAAACAATTTGTAGTACAGAAATCTTTAACCAAGATTGACTGCTGTGAAAAAGGTGCAGTGTATATTATATAATTGATGCTTCATGGGTGGGGGTGGGGGGGGCTGCAGCAACCGTTCAAGATATGTCATTAGACATACATCTTCAAAGAGCTTTATATGCTTCTTTCTTTGTAATATAAAACCTGGCTCTATCCGGAGCATGACAGGAGACTGGCAGGAGGTAAAACAACAAGAACATAAAAATAAATTGAACACCTTTTTCTGTCTCTTTTTGGTATTGCACATTACCACAAAAGCTTAAACTACAAGCTCCTCAGTTTTAAAATAAATCAGAGTGAAGTCACTCATATCAGTATCAAACATTATTGCACACTGAAGTGCATTTAATACAACATATATGACTTTTGGGGCTATTGTGAATGACCGTTATACGTGCTGATGAAGGATATTCTGGGTAGCACTGAAATGGGCTTACCAATAAAATGTAACTTCTGAGTTTCATAGCATCCAATGAACGACACGTTCTTTTTGACTCAGTCTTTGCAAACAATAAACAATAGCATGTCACCAAAATCATCTGGTGATGTGAAAGACAAAGATAATTATGTCCAGTTCTTCTACCATCTACAAATGACGGTTTTATATAGAGACAATCTTGAAATCTGAACTTTAGCAATTCCAGAGGGATAGCTACTTCAATAAACAAACATACAAATTATGAATTGTGTGAATAGCTCTATTACTTCTTTAGACTTCATTTGTATAAAAAAGAGGGTTTTCTTCTTGGTTAATGAATGCCCTGACAGAAATACATGCGTGGACTTTGCCCTTCAGGGAATACTTTGATAGTTAATGGGAACCTTCTTGGTATTAAAAACACAAAAATAGCAAAACAATCACAAACACAAGTGTTGCACATGTATTTTTCAACAAGCTTTTAGCTTGGGAGTTAGGGTAAAATCGTTTCAAGACAAAAAATCTACAAAGTCCTGGCTTGCTGTTCATTCTCATCGTGACAATCTTCCTTGCGCCTTGAATTTCTAATTATGACAAAAAATTGTCAACAACATAGGGCCTGATTTGGATGTCGGTTGGAAAGCCTCCGACCAAAGGTCAGAGGCTTTCCGACCGACATCTAAGGTTTAAACTCTGACCGCCATGTTACAGAGATGGCGGTCGGAGTTTAAACCGGCCACTTAATCTGTTCTGACGGGCTCAAGGAGCCCGCTTGCCAGTTGGAAGAGCCTCATAATCCCTAACAGACGGTGTTTCCGCCATTGGGATTGTGATGGCACTTTCCAACAGCAGTTCCATGTCGGCCTTTCCGACATGGAACGGCTGTTGGAAAGAGCCTATGGCGGCCTCTAGCATGCCCACCTTCCTCCCTCGCCCTCTGGTTGTGGCCCTGGGGAGCACCTATGGTGGCCCCCTTCACATCCCTGCACCATGTGGTAGGCACCATGAGGTGCCTGCCACACAGTGCAGAAATGTGCAAAAACGTAAATTTGTTAATGTGAGCTTGTGCTGCAGTCAGTTTCAGCGCGCCGCACAAGCTCCCATTGAAAAATGGAAGCTTGTGACTGCACCATGTGCGGTCACATCCTAATTTGGTGTGCGGATCCGCCGACCTATGGTCGGGCGGTTCCCTCACAGAAACGGTGTCGTCCGCCAGACTTTGTAATGAGGGCCTAATTGTCTTAAACGCTAAAAATAAATCCCAGCTTCCCTATAACATTGAGAAGCACATCAATAAAGAGAAGCCCACGTTCCAGCATAAGTCATATTAGCATACCCACTGGTGACTTCCATGAGGTGTCTCATTCCACATTTTAGAAGAAACAGTCATGGTTCCAGTGATACAAGCACAGCAGGAGAGACATTGCACCACTCAGTCACAGGGTGAAGGCACAAGCATTCAAGTAGCCAGCTAGTCTTGAGTAACTGATTGGGACTTCCCTAAGACTCGATAACACTGGAGACACAGATGAATGATACGTTGAAGCTTCATAGTATAACATGTATTTGAGGGGATGGTCCACCAGTAAATATCACTCTTGACTCCTTTTGTGCTGAAGAAAATAACACCCTCGACTGATAGCTGTCCGTTTGCTGCAGAAGGTCACTGCAATCCACTCACAGATGATTGTTTAAATCTATATGGTCTTCCACTGTTCAGAGGCAGGTTATTCTTACCAGAGGCAGAGTTGTCAACTCTCCAAGTCAAGGATGTGTATTCCACCTTTAGAGGGGCTGAGTGGCAAAACTGTTTTGTTGAGTAGTTTTGACCCAGGCAGCACAAAGTACATTTTTACAAAGTTACTTTTCCACGTTAAGTTATCAAAAATCTGATTTCACCAAACAAGTAAAAAATAACTCTCATGCAATCCCAGGAGGAGGCAGGAAATAAAGATTGTAATCCCATTTAGGCTCTTTAGGGAAAATTGAAGCATAGTCTTCACAGTGAAATAACGTTTGGTTTTTAAGTGCCCAGTGACAGCACACTTAACCCAATATATAGTGAGCCCTATTTCTTCATATCACATGGGAGCTTGCAATCCTTGTAAAAAAGTCTGTACCTAATTTCCTCAATGCAGTTTAGCTGTGACATCTCTAGTCACCTGTAATAACAAAATCACGTAGCTGCTCATCTGTAATAAGTTATTACACTTGAGTTGTGCCATCATGATTCCTGCTGCCAGAGCCAGCAAACAGGACTAAAGGCATATCACAAAGCAAAATTGCTGCTGCATTTTAAACAACAAAATAAAAGTGGCTTTTCCTTTTCTGTTCTGTTTTTCTAAATGAACAGTGAGCAGTAGGTAGGAGATATCTATTGGAACATTTTTTTCCCGCACTTATAGGTCATTACCAGAAATATACTTAAACTAAACTGATTCCAATATCTTTTTGCAACAATTTTTTAATAAAATATTTTATCCGTTTTAACAATACAGGATTTACAGCACCTTATAATGCTTTATAACACAGATAAAACATGTTCAACCAGCCGTATGTATGCCCTAACAATTCGTTCCTCATTCTACAACAGTGTAACTCGCATGTGTCAATTTCTTTCTTTAGCGTCTGGTGTTTTCATACACTTGTATATCTTTGTCCAACATTGAGGATTCCGGCTCCCTTGGGTCTATTTAACTCCCTGGGTATTGACCCCACTTAGCCCAAAATTTGCAGTGTTTTGTGGGCACCCTCTGAAGTCAAAAATCATTTTCTCCATACTCAAGTACTGGTCTGAGCCCATTTTCCCTTCTTCCCCTTCTTCTACCGGGGGGGCACATTATTGCCATCTGCTTGCAAAATTGCAAAAATAAATTATGCAGCACATAATAGTCAATTACCTTTCATCCACATATCCAATGCTTTAGGAGAAACATAAACAAAAATGTCCTAGGCTTGCTGTGATTGCTTTAAGTTGTCCCTAAATTTCAGGCAATCATTTTTGGGAGTGAGACCTAACTTGTGAATGAGGGTGGCATTTAAGGGTTGGTAGTGTACCGGTTCCGACACGAGCAATAAAATAGGGTCTTGCTATTCTGGGTTGACATATGCTTCCATAGGTTTCTGACCCAAACCCCCTAATCTATTTTGTGAATGCTCAAGGTGACCTTGTAAGTAGAGGTGGGCAGAACTCATGGAGTTTTACTCTGTGGAATTCCATAAAGTTAGAGAAAAACTTTGCAAGATTCCACAGAATTCCGCAGATGGGCAGAAAATATGTAACTTGTGCTGCTAGCGCTACAATTTAGCGCCAGTAGCACAAACAGTACTGAAAATCAGCACAAACTGCACCATGCATTGCGCACGTGCATGCAGCCATTTGAGTTGATTTTGCTACTGCTCGCGTAGAAATTCTACGTGAGTGGTAGCAAATCTACTCAAACAGCGTAACCCTGACTGCGACCACTTGCGAACTCTGGCTACAGCCCGCGGTTGAAAATCTCGCTAGGGGATGTCACATGTCAAGAATATTGGGAAGGCAAAAATATTGTCAACAAGAATATTGAAGGTAAAAATATCTTTTAAGTGTTGTTTTTAATATCGTTGAAAAAACATTGTTAGAGAAAATATAATTCTTCATAATATCTTTTTTATGTATTATTTTATAAAAAAAATTATAATGTGTTTTCTTTTAGTTGTATGTTAGTTTTTGTCTTAACATGTTTTGTAAATTATTCTAGTTATTTGTCTAAAATTACAAAATGTATATAAGTACTATATTTGTAATGTTATAGGAGTAGAATGTTGGGTTTTTAGGGGATAAGGGTGGGGAGATTTTAAAACTAGTCGCTATTCATAGGATTGTGTGTTAATTTTTTAGAAATATGCATTTTGTTTTCTATTTTTTAAATGTTTTTTATTTAAAATGATGCATAATTACTTTTTTGTAAATTTAAATAAAATGTTTGCATTCTATGCATATTCTCTATTATTTTAAAAATTAATTTATGTGTATGTGATTCATGTTTTAAAACATTTTTACAGATATTTTTACAGATAATTCATACATTTCTAAGATGTAAAACATTATAAAAATATATTTAAGTTAGTACATTCTTGTTTTTAAACTGATATTTTGTTTAATTAAACATAAAACACTGTATATATATATATATATGTATTTGTTATATTTTAGAAATCTACATTAATTTACATTTTGTATAATTAATTTGTGTATTAAATTACAATATTTCAAATGTAATTTCTTATTTTCTATTACTAAATCACTACATTTGATTTTTGCTTTGAAAATGTAATAAATATGTATGAAAGTAAATGTAGGTTTAACAATTGATATTAATATTAATATTTATCATGTATTCTAAGTTTTTTTTAAATAAATTAGTTTTATTCTCAATAAAATGTAATATGTTTTCAATTGTTATAAAATAGCTATTTGTGAATATCATCTACATATTTATATGATTATAAGTTATATATATTTACATTTATTCATGCTTTATTTAATATATACTTTTAACTAATGGTTTGTTTTTATTACTCTGATTATTCATAGATTTATTTTGATTTTCTGTTAATTTGTTATAATATTAAAAGTAATATATAATTAATTTCATGTTATTAAATATAAATATATGTAGCAAATTTGTATTTGGCAAGAGTTTATTATAAGCAATGTTTTTATTCATTTTATAATTGCATTTTTAACATGTTTGGCTATGGAGTATGGATAGTATATGTAATCATTTTGGTGCCCAACACTTTTCCCAAAATGTTTTAGAATGGAGTAGAAATTGTAAATGTAATCGTTTTAGTGTCCAACGTCTACCCCAAAATGGTTTAACCCCTTCTGTGCGTCGGACGGCTGGGAGCCGTCCGACGTCACAGTGGGCGTGTGAGTCGGATGGCTCCCAGCCGTCCTAGCACCCACCCACGGGGGAAGCGCTGGCGCTCCCCCCGTGGGCCGCCCTCCTACGTGCCTCTACCGGGGAAGGTTCCCCCCGCCCCCCCTCCTCGTCATCAATGACGTCAGCGCGTGAGGCGCGCTGACGTCATTGGAGGTTTCCCTTTTGTTTCCCGACGCGCTGGAAGTCATTTGCTTCCATCGCGTCGGGGAACAAAGGTGAGTTTTGGCTCTGGGGAGGGGGGGATTTAAACAAACCCTTTCCTTTCCCCCGATGCCTCTTTTGTGCATTCCTGCTGCACGATCGTGCAGCAGGAATGCCCACTAGCGCCAGGGATTATTATTTTTTTTTAAATTTAAATGTCTATACAGCGTGCGGGGAGCGGCCCCTTAGTCAAGGGTCGCTCCCCTTTTGGGGCCCATATGTTTTGGCGGTTTGCCCCCCTGGGGGGGCAGATCTCGCCAATAATTTAAAATTTAAAAGCCCACTAGACCACAAGGGACTAACTGTGGGGAGTGGCCCCTTTGGCAAGGGTCACTCCCCATTGGGGGCAATGTTTTTAGCTGGGGGGCAGATCTCACCAATAATAAAAAATTTAAAAGCCCACTAGACCACCAGGGACTAATTGTGGGGAGTGGCCCCTTGGGCAAGGGTCACTCCCCACTGGAGGCAATGTTTTTGGCTGTCTGACCCCTGGGGGGGCAGATTTCGCCATGCAATTTTGTTTGAGATGCCCACTAGACCACCAGGGACTAACTGTGGGGAGTGGCCCCTTGGGCAAGGGTCACTCCCCATTGGGGGCAATGTTTTTGGCGATTTCGCCATGTAATGTTATTTTAGATGCCCACTAGACTACCAGGGACTAACTGGGGGCAGATCTCGCCACTTAATTTAATTTTAAAAGCCCACTAGACCACCAGGGACCAACTGTGCAGAGTGGCCCCTTGGGCAAGGGTCACTCCCCATTGGGGGAAATGTTTTTGATCTCGCCATGTAATGTTATTTTAGATGCCTACTAGACCACCAGGGACTAACTGTGGGGAGTGGCCCCTTGGGCAAGGGTTGCTCCCCTTTTACGGGGGTGAATATTTTATTTATACTCTTAGGCCCACCTATCCCTTAGCTTGGCTGGTGCATATTTGCATATGTGATTGTAATGTTTTTTTCTCCTTTTTATTCTAGTGTAAAGCTTTTGATTCTTGTTTGCGGTTTCGGCAGTGGTTGCTCTGCAGTTTTGCGTAGTTGCATTTATTTGGTAAGAAAAACATTTTTGTTGTGTTTACTCCAAATGAGTATTATTGTCATGCATGAATGAATTTTTTTGTTATTGATGTGATAATGGCAGCATATTTAGTTAGTGTTTTGAGCATGAAATTCTTTCCGATGTGTTTTGCATTGTCTTATGTGTAATTTACTTTTTTCTTTTTCATTTTTAGTAGGATATTGTTGATCCTTACTTTGTCTGTGCAGAGTAGGTGGTGGTGAGTCTAGCTGCTTCTGGCAAGTGAGTGGTATAGTTTTGGAGTTATAGGTCTTTGTGATAAAGGCGCATTTTGTTTATTACTTATTTTACAAAGTGTTTGTTGTTGTTGACTTGTTTGACCAGTTACCTTTATTAGTAAGGATTATGGCTAGACGTAGAATTACTGCTCAGCAGGTGGTTGGTATACTTTTTGAATCTTCTTCTGACCATGATTATGAGACTGACAGTGAGTCTGAGGGAGAGGAGGGAGGGGAAGATTCAGGCAGTGAGTTTTCTCTCCATGTGGAATCATCGGATGATGAAGCTACTCTCAGTGCGGATGAAGCTACTCTCGGTGTGGATGAAGCTACTCTCAGTGCGGATGAAGTGCCTGTTTTAGAGGAGGGCACTGATGTGCCGATGGTGCAAGAGGCATCTAGATTGCAGCCTGGGGCTGTAAGGCTTCCCATTGGTAGTGCTGGACTCTGGGTTGATCCAAACATGGTGAAGCCGGTGTTGCCTGCCTTTAGTGGTGATGCAGGGTGTAGAGTGAATTGTGAAAGTTTTTTGCCTATACAGCTTTTTTAGTTGTTTATGGATGATGTATTTTTGGCTGAGATAGTTGAGCAGACTAATTTGTTTGCTGAACAGTATTTGAGGGACAACAGTGCCAGACTTAGGCCCTGCTCTAGAGCTACCCGGTAGACTCCCACAAATCTGGATGAGATGAAGAAGTTTTTGGGTTTGACTTTTTTGAAGGGCTTGATAAGGAAGCCGTCCCTGGCTTCATATTGGTCTACCAGTCCCTTGATGGCAACGGCCATATTTCCTGCAATTATGAGTCGTGATCGGTATTTACTTTTGCTTTGGATGCTGCATTTTGTTGATAATGCTTTGGCGTTGCCACGAGATCACCCTGACTGTGACCGTCTTTTTAAGATTCGGCCTGTTCTTGATCACTTTGTAGATCGATTTTCATAGATCTATACTCCAGGCAAAGAAATATCTATTGATGAGTCTTTGGTCCTGTTTAAGGGCCATTTGGTTTTTAGGCAGTACATTCCTAGCAAGAGGGCATGTTATGGAATTAAGCTGTATATGTTGTCTGAGAGTTGGACAGGATATGTCTTTAAGTTCCGGGTGTACACTGGTAAGGATTCCACTATTGACCCCCCTGGTTGTCCGTCCACTTTTGGAGTTTCAGAGAAAATTGTGTGGTAACTTGCTAGAGGACTGTTTAACAGAGGTCACCATATGTACCTTGATAACTTCTACACTGCTGTGCCATTGTCTAAGGAATTGTTAAAAGTGGACACTTTTGCGTGTGGCACAATCCGCTCTAACCGTAAAGGTTACCCAAAAGAGCTTGTTTGCAAAAAGCTTCAGAGGGGACAGTGCAGTGCCTTGCGTAGTGAGGAACTGCTAGCTGTGAAATTTGTGGACAGGAGGGATGTGTACATGCTGACTACCATCCATGATGAGAGTACTTCACCTGTGACTGTTTGGGGTCAGGTTGCTGAAGTGCGCAAACCTGTGTGCATTGTAGACTACAATAAGCACATGGGTGGTGTCGATAGAGTAGATCAGAGGTTGGAACCTTACACTGCTGTTCGTAAGGCTTACATTTGGTATAAGAAGTTGGCCATCCATCTCTTCAATTTAGCAACTTTTAATGCTTTTGTTGTGTTCAAGGAGTGTTCTCCTGCATCAAAGATGACTTTTGTTCAGTTTCAGGAGTCTGTGATAGGCAGCCTTGTTGTTGTGGAACAGGCAAGTGTTCCTAGAGTTGGAGTGGTGGAGGATGTGGCTAGATTGAAAGAGCGCCACTTTCCCGATTTAATTCCTCCCACGCCCATAAAACCCAATCCCTGTAAGAGATGTAGAGTCTGTTTGCGAAGAGGCATGCGGAAGGAGAGTCGTATGCACTGTGCCGATTGTCCTTCTAATCCTGGGCTGTGTGTGCCCACATGTTTCAGATTGTATCACACTCGAAAGAGTTTTTGGGAGCAACCGTGAGTCTAATAATGTACTGCCTGGTCTGTATGGTTTCATATAGTTGTTGTTCAGTTTCACTGTTGGCATTAGAATGATGTCTTTAGTTACTGCTGTTGTTTTTGTAGTTATAGTTTTGTATCTAGTTGCTATTTGTTTGTGTTTTTATTCTTGTTAAAAAAAATTGATGACGGTGTGCGTGGACTGGCGCTTGGCTGACTGTGTGCGTGGACTGGCGCTTGGCTGACTGTGTGCGTGGACTAGCGCTTGGCTGACTGTGTGCGTGGACTGGCGCTTGGCTGGCGGTGTGCGTGGGCTGGCGCTTGGCTGGCGGTGTGCGTGGGCTGGTGCTTGGCTGGCGGTATGCGTGGGCTGGTGCTTGGCTGGCAGTGTGCGTGGGCTGGTGCTTGGCTGGCGGTATGCGTGGGCTGGTGCTTGGCTGGTGGCGTGTGTGGACTGGCGCTTGGCTGGCAGTGTGTGTGGACTGGTGCTTGGCTGGCGGTGAGTGGACTGGCGCTTGGCTGGCAGTGTGCGTGGACTGGTGCTTGGCTGGCGGTGTGCGTGGACTGGCGCTTGGCTGGCAGTGTGCGTGGAATGGTGCTTGGCTGGCGGTGAGTGGGCTGGCGCTTGGCTGGCGGTGTGCGTGCGCTTGGCTGGTGGTGTGCGTGGACTGGCGCTTGGCTGGCGGTGTGCTTGGACTGGTGCTTGGCTGGCTGTGTGCGTGGATGGGCGCTTGGCTGGTGGTGTGTGAGTAGTGACTTGCTGCTGGTCACTACACACACTGCTAGCCAAACGCCACTCCATGCAATCCGTGAGCTGGTGTGGTTGCTGTGTCAGGAATGTGGGCGTGGGAAAGTGATGGGCCCATGAATGGTGCTGTCTGCTGGTGTGAGTGTTGTAATGTGCTGGGCCCGCAGCTGGCGGTGTGAATGGTTTTGTATGTGTCACACGTATGAAAGGTGTATGAATGGCCTGTAAAGCGGTTGGTGCCTTGTCGTGGCTTTACAGCTCACGAGCTGTGAGTCAATGGTTCAATTTCTCGTCCTTTCAATTATTAACAGTGCATTTCATTTTTGTGAAATCTCTGGTTAATACAACTGTATATACTGAACCATCACTCACCCTCGTGCCAAATCCAACCAGTATGTCTGTGTGCTTGAAGAATAGGTGGTTGTGCAGAAATATTAGTTTTTTCTGTGTTTCTCAAGCAGTGTTGTATTCCGCTTTAGGTGTCCGTATATAGGTTTTCCTGAATCATGTCCTTATATAGGCACAATTCGCATTGCCCTTATATAGGCATAGAATCCCAGTCCTTACTTAGGCATTAGCCGTGCACTCCAAATACAGACATGGTCACCGACATCCATCCACCCTAACGTCACAACGAGTTCTTAGAAACCAGACCCTTAAGCTTCGGGAGTTCCCCTAGCACAGGACTATTGATTTCTCCAAGAACTCATCTATTATGTATGAACCGTTATACCTTAAGGGTTCATTCCTGACGTCTTCCTCTGTCCGACTTCACGTCAATGCTAACATTCCAAGACACCTACCAGGTATAAATATACCTTCCCTTGCCCAAGCAAGTTAGAGGAGACCTCGACTTCAGAGGAGCCCGTATCCCAGCCTGACGCACTGAGAAGACGCTGTCATTCCTGCACGCAGACAAATCCAGCTTCCAGTGTTCTGACTCCCTTTGCGGGGTGTTAGAGTTACAGATCCGGCAAGAGATTCCCACCTCTCTCATTCTCAAGGTATGGAGCTGACTAGAACCTAGAGGGACTCTTGGCATACCATACTTGGCATACTAGACTTAACATACTCTTAGTATACCATACTAGAGAATACTACACCTACTTCTTACCTTTCCCTACACCCAGACTAGGTTAGGTACATTGGGGTAGAACTAGCTTAGAGACGCATCGTATGAGTACTCACATTTTTAGCTCATGTTATTTATGTACGTGAATATATGCTAAAAGATAATGCTAGCGCAGTATTATTTATTTCTACTGCTTACGCTGTACATTATTTATCTTGCATACTGTCTTGTGATCATAACAGCACATATCTCTTACACAAGAAACAAGACTGTTCAATAAAACCCTTTTTATTGAAACGCCCGTCTTTCCTTTCTGCGTAACTCTGTAGAAACTAAGCATGCACGATTGACTGAGTGAAACTGTTATCTATTGTTTCCACGATTCTGAGATGTGTTCCGATTCTAAAGGGAAACAAAGTAGTCATGTTTTTCGGTTGCCAGAAACTACTCCCTTCTTGTTCTCAAGGAGTTTCTAGTGGCCTCTGAGCTAGCTGGCACAAGTAATTAAGTTTAATATACTCGATAGGGACATACCGACCTTAGTCCTATGTCAAGCCTATAGGTTATATTATTCCAATGCGCAGAGCCTATTAGGGAAATAGGAACTACACTACATGGCGCCCAACGTTTGGTAAGGCAGTAATTTAACGCTAGATACTGAGTTACTCAGTCGTGCTTTTCTCAGAGACCCCTACTCACATACTCCATAAGACGTCTGGAGTGGGTAGGGTTAAATATCCGCCATAACTAAATAGGGAAGCACTCTATATATTAGTTGTTTGGTTTGTTCAACGTTGAAGGATACAGTGTTCCAAAATATTGTGCACCTTATCTTTTTGTTTCCTTGAAACTTGTTCTACATTTTCAAAAACAAATGTCCACACGGGACAATGCCACCGACACCGTTGGAGCTGCGGCTGACCCAGCCATAGTAGTTTTTAACTTTACAGGTTTAAATGAACCTGAGGAGGGTGTTATAGACATCAATCCAAACGTAAGAAGAGCCATCACTCTAAAACTTATAAAACATGGCCTACCACCAAGAGGCGGTAGAGCAGTTTTCGTGATAGAGGCACACGAATCCTTTCAGACAGAGGTATTCTATTCATGGGTAATATTTCCTGAATCAAATTCAGTAACAAGACTGTTTCACTTCCACAAAGAAGATGAACCACCAGAGGAATATATTCCTTTCGAGGATATTGAAATTCCACTAACATACCAGGAGCATCAGCTTTAAAGGCGCCCTAAAACATCACAAAAACATTACCAGGCTCGGTCCACTAGGTAGACCAGGAGCAACATGGCCGATTCTAGCCGGCTACACTCCTCATCCTGACCTCGAAATAATGTCAGACGAGGAACTACTTACTCAACTTACAGAGTTAATAAAAATTTACAGACAACTAGTCCAATATGTCATGCGGACTTTCACAGTCCAACCACCATTAACAATTCCAAATCAAACTCCTCAACAGGGGAATACACTAAAAATTACACCACAGACTTTACACGCAGTCATGGGTAAAATGCCCACAAAACGTGAGCAAATTCCATTCTGGATAGCTCAAAAAATTACTCAAATAGAAGCAGTATTTCCAAATACTAGCCCTTATGAGAAACACAGAATCCTAACAATCTGTTTACCAATGGGGATCACACCACAACTGGAAGACTGCACCACTTGGGCCTCAGTCTTTGCTGCCATCTATACTAAAACACATGGTGTTCAGTCAATTGCAGTAATACCAGATGTCCTGAAACAAATTTAAAATGAATACGGGGCAGAGCCTGCTAAGAATTTAGGTATGAAATTACTGAAAAATTTCGACCAGGTCTCAACAATAATATTATCTAATATTAAAGGGGAGGCAGCAGCAGTGGCGATCCGCCAACGATTAAGGGAATTCGATGTTACAGAACATCAAACAGAACTACCCAGAATAATAGAACAATCTTATGCAGAATTAGGCAGAGATAGTTTGGGTGGAAGACCATTAAAACCAAAACTATCTGAAAGTCCTGAGAAGGACTCTATTAAACAAACTCCTACATCTTCTAAAAAGAAGTGTGAAACTAATAAACAAAATTCAAACGAGAAACGTTCTCAATCCCGAGGTAGGTCTCCTCAAAAGGAGCCCTCTGAAAGGAGGTATAACCTCAGGAATAGGGATAATTTAAAAAAGCCTGACAGGTATCAAGATACTGATACACGTTCCTCTAGTACCTTTCAGATCTCGTCACAGACATCGGAAAGAAGAGGACGGTCAGAACATAGAGAAGAACGCGTGAAATCAAAAGACGACAAATACGTTCCGAAAAGTAAATCAAAACCTCAATTCTCAAAAAAGAAGGTAGCAGGTCTGAAGGTCAGACATGCCGAGGATACTGAGAACACAACTCAAGAACGGAGGATGGGCTCAGACAATGCTGGACAGTGCAGCAGAAGTCACAATACCTCGCCAGAACCTGAAGGAACTTCTGGAGATAGTGGACTTGAATGAGTACATTACAGTTGAGACTGTAGACACCAGGGTTAGTACTCCACAAAAGTTATATGAAATAACACTCCGAATGGAGGGAGACATACCGAGAAAGGTGAAAACACTCTTTTGGGAATAACTTTCAAGGGGTTATGACATACTTCTAGCAGAAAAAGACTGGCCACCACAATTTGTCAGGGAGTGCCCACATGGTGAGGACATTATTATGCCTGCCTTCTCCAACCATATTCCAATTCACCTAAAATATACTTATGCCAGGAAATGGGCAGTTGCCCAGCCCCCAGCATTATACAAAAATCATGTAGGATGGGATGAGGACTCACCTCACCATAAAATACATTTGAAAAATGAACCTACTGCAGAGAGGCAGTACCCAATAAAGCAAGAAGCTAAAAACAGGTCAGGGAGATCTTAGATCAACTTGAATACCAAGGGGTGATTGAAACATGCATCTCTTCATTGAACAATCCTTTGTTTCCTGTCTCCAAACCAGACAATACATATCGTCTAGTTTTGGATTACAGACACTTAAACACTTGTTCTAAAACTTTTGCAGTACAAAATGCACATAGTACAGCATAATGAATAACATTGTGCGTAAAAAATATAAAACCACATTGGATATCTCAAATGGTTTCTTTTGTCAAAACATAGCACCTGGAAGCAGGTACTTAACAGCTTCTCAATAATGGGGACCCAGCGTTAATTTTGTCGACTCCCACAAGGGTTCAAGAACAGCCCGGGGTTATTCTCAGCTAGGGTAACGGAGTTACTACAAATTTATGATAATGAGGCATTGTCATATGTCGATGACATCTATCTGACAGACGATGACCTGGACAAACACTTGAACAGGGTGAGCACCATTATACTGGGCTTCGCCTCTGAGGGCTATATATTCAACTTTAAAAATCCAGAATTGCCCATCTCAATGACCTCTTTGTAGGATATGAGCTTTCAAGTGAAGGCAAGAGCTTGGCAGCCAACTTTTTAGAAAGGTGTGCGCTGCTCCAACCTCCAAAGATGCTGAAAAATTTACAATCCATCCTGGGTTTCCAAATTTTGGGAGAACTTACATTATAAATTACGTAGAAAGGGTTAAACCTCTCTACGCATTAATCAAACCTGATTTTTCAATCAAAAATTGGACACAGGAACACACAGAAATCTTGCGTTCACTTCAAGCTAACATGTTAGCAACAAATCACTTACAAACACGCGTAAGTCAACTAAATTTAGTGATCTGAATAATTTCGGGTCAATGCGGATTCACTTACTTAACATTTAATGAGGGTGAAAAAGTACCAATTGCATACAAATCTCATTTGTATACACAATCAGAAATGCGCTTCACTTCAACTGAAAAAATACTGACAGCAGTTCAAACCGCTGTAGCAAAAGAAAGAGCTCTAGCCCAAGGGAAACGCATTATTGTCGTAACCCCAGTACCGGCTCTAGAGGCGGTCACAAAAGCGAGCATTCCAAATGCTAAAGCATTACATCCTAGATGGATACAATGGGTTAATTCTCTTGCAGCAACAGATGTTGAGTATGTTTTGATCCTGATTTAAAAACACAAGCGTTCCTGCAATATGAACATGAATGTCCTCTGCCCACTGAGATTCTGCCTCTCGATCAGTACGAATTCATAATTTATACTGACGGATCCGCACAACCCGCAACAGGGAGTAAGCAAGCTTACAGTGCAGCATGTGCACTCGTTAAAGGTTGCATGCGCGATGGCAACTTCAGACCTATGGTCACAAAAACGCAATCTCTAGGAGATTGTACGGCTCAGCGAGCTGAACTACAAGCATTCAAACTGGCACTTGAAAGTACAGATCGAGAATTCCCCACACTAATAGTGTGCGATTCTTTCTACTGTGTGCAGTCGTATAATGAATATATACAAACTTGGCTTGAAAATGGGTTCAAAGATGCAAAAGGTGGCACAATAAAGCATAAAACGCTTTGGGAACAAGTAGTTCAGTTAAAAAGCGAACGACCAAAGGCTCACGTGATACACACACTGAGTCATCAATGTGATGGCGTTCACGTTGCAGGGAATTCATTGGCTGACGAAGCCGCAAAGGGGGCTGTTCAGACGGCTTCCGTAGCTGCGA
Source organism: Calotriton arnoldi (assembly GCA_963921515.1). NCBI lineage: Eukaryota > Metazoa > Chordata > Amphibia > Caudata > Salamandridae > Calotriton > Calotriton arnoldi. The sequence continues at coordinate 4,583,173 of CAWUFW010000339.1, forward strand.
TCACTTGTTCTAAAACGAGAATAGACAGTGAGATAATGTTGGCTGTCAATGCTACGAGCAAAGGCAGTGGTGCAGCGTTACCAAAAAGTTTCCACTCAAGTACTCTTATGTAATTGATGCAAACAACGTTCCTTTTGCTCGAATCCCTGGAGTGGGGGATAGGGTAATTCCAAAAAAGGAACGCAGATTAGGACTAATCCTAGCAGCACATGAAGGGATAGCCTCTGCCCATGCAGGTATTTCTGCAACAGTATCTTTACTAAAACAAAGATATTGGTGGCCTGGCATTAGGAAACAGACCAAGAACTATGTTCTGGAATGTGAAATTTGTCAACAGATGAAAGTCTCCACAGTGAAACGTCCTGCGCAGACACCCTTGTTAATTTCAGACAAACCATTAGCTTGTGTTTACCTGGACCACTGCGGTCCCTTGCAAAGGGACAGTAACTATAATGATATAATGGCCGCAGTGGATTCTTGCTCTAGGTTCCTATGGATATGGCCTCAGCGCTCGGCTGATGCTCGAAATGTTATAAAAGATTTGCGAGTCTTTATCGGCACATACGCAATAGGCACGCTACATCCTGACCAGGGCCCTGCGTTTAGCTCTCGGGCTTACAAAAAAGCCATGGCCAGTCTGGGCGTTGCATTGCGGTACTCCTCTCCGTTTCATCCTGAGGGAAATTCTGTTGTGGAAAGGAAAAACCGGGACATAAAGCAGTCTATAACAGCTAGGGTATTAGGTTCGGGTGATGGGTGGGTCAAACATCTTTATGGGGTCCAACGCTCATTAAACAATTTGCCAAGAAGTTCTCTAGGGGGGGTCACTCCATATGAGGTCCTATTTGGGACAAGAATGTGCCAGATCTAGAATGTAGAGGCACAGTGGTTGAAAATAAACCCTTTGATATCAAAGATCGTTTGGCTGTTTTACAGGATCTAAATGAACTAAGATCGAAACAAAGCAACGTATTCCTGCAGCCAACCACCACTGGGGAAAAACCGGCGGTCCCAGCAAGGCCTGTCTGGATTTCAAAAGTTGGGGATCTAGTCAGAGAGAAATTGCGGACAAGAAGGAATTTGGACCTTCTTACAGACAACCAGTACCTGTCCTAGCCATACACGGAACAAGAACAGTACTTCTGCCGCCCCTTGCTGGAAAAAGGAGAAAAGATTTGTGTCCATCGACCTCATCAAACCACAGTATGTGGCCAATACTAAATAGTAGGCCTCGTGGACTCCGACCTAGTAGCAGACACACTCCTCTCGCTACTATCCAAGAGGTTAAGACTGAAAGACTGATAAACATCGAGAATTCAGCAGTAACAGATGAAGGACTGAGCAACAGTGCTATGGAACTCATCCCTCTTGAAACTCAAGTAACAGTTCGTCCAAATACACCTGTCTACACCAATGTAACAAGTGATCAACTGGTTCCAGCGATTTCTACAAATCCTGATGCAATTCCAACAAGTGACAGAACTGATTCTGGCTATTTCATTAACTTTGATACGTTTTCTGAGGATCTGAGTGAGCCCGAGACGTCGCCAGCATCAAAAACTTTTAAACAGCAAGTACAAGACTTCTTAAATTTTTTGAAAAAGACTTATCTGGTTTCACCGTGGATTTAACTATGGGTTATTTCTGGAATATTTTTCCTCCTGCTTTGGCTAGCCTTGGTCATGACTATGAGCGTGCTTATAAATGGCAGATACATCCATTTGGACATTGAAAGTAAAGATGTGAACTTACTTTTGAAACCTCACAAATCATCCCATCGTGAAACAAGAGACTTGTCTGCAGTGAACATCACAGCCATTCCTATACAGGATGGAATAGTGTGGGACAAAACAGATTTCGATATTTTTGGCCCGACGGAACATTTGAACATTCCACATTTATTTAAGATTTCACTAAGTGATTTTGTTTCATCCGGTACCTATTCTGATGATTGGGACTTTGAAACTGTAAATAACATGATGTTTGACCTAGAAAAATCTACTGCATTTTCTAATAATGAATATTTAGAGGGGTCATCAGAGTATGAACAGCTGTATTGCAATAACCACTATGGTCATAATTTTTTGCATAAATCTGCAACACCTAGAAATGTGTTTATGTTTAACCAATGGGAGCATTGTCCTACACCACCAAAAGGTAGTTCAAAAACATTTGCTAAAAAGTTTCCATATTTTTCAGGATAAAATACATCTGATCCAGAAACATTTTACTATAAAAATGTAAACAAAACAGGACTGAAAATTATGTTAACTAATACAAAACAGATTTACTCTTCAGCATTTATTGCCCAACTGTCTAGACAGGGTTTCAACTTGTTTAAAATCGCAATAGACACAAAATCTGTCTGGGGTACTAAAGATTGGCAAGTGCAGGGGATAGAAGCTTTGTTTAGAGCCTGTATCGTCCCTCAGCAAATAATGTTTTTGAATGACACGGTCCAACAAACGTCTTGCCTTGGGTTAGCCAAGATCAAAGACATGAAAGCACCTTCTGTACCAACACCTGCAAGTAATAACAATACACAGGCAGTGGTTACAGTTGACACCATACTACAACTCAACAGAACAAATCCTGATTGGAGAAAATGGTTGATCTGGCCCACAGACACAAACAACTGTCAAGAGAGATTCCTGAATAAAACACAGGGGCTTACTATTCACAGGCCAGACCCACGATACGTCCAAAGACAGCATCCGGGGGTAGTAACAACATACAGTGTAGGAAAATTATGCCTCGATTGGCTGCAAAAATCTACACTTAAGGTTGTGAAACAACACTTATCTTTACTTAAAGAAGACGCAGACCTTAGGGAATTCTTGCTTGGACCAAGAAAACCGCACCAAAAATGTTTCATATATGCCGGCATCTATGCTGCTTATAATGATGCATGGAAGGTGTCACAGATGGAGGCCGCAGAACGAATACGTGAACTTGATCGTATTAATTTAGAGAAAACTCTCTCTGTGGTCGACAATGGGTTAAAAACTTTCTCCTCCAGAATTTATTCATTGGACAGTATTGTATCCTCTGCTATCGACATACTGGAACAAGATTTAGCCATGTTACAGCAAGGCCAGTCTCAGTTATGTTCTATTATGTTATTAAGCTGGACGCTGCAATCTTTGCGTGCGGGCTATGTGCCTTGGCGTTTTATCAACACGACGGCTCTGTTTGCAGAATACAATCTAACTGATAAACAGATCAAACTGGCACAAAGGGGAGCAAAGTATACAGTACTAAGCATTGAAAAACTTGAAAAATTACCATTCACAGTGGCAGAAAAACCAGCTACAGAATGGCTTATTCATGGCAAAATTAGTCTACCTGTGACTACTTATCAGTTTCAGTATTGCCTTAAACAGATGCAAGCAGGCAAATATGAAAGGTTGGGTAAAGAATACATTAAGACATCCTGGAATTTACCTTACATCTATAGATGTTGGAGTGGGGATCGTGAAGTGTTTCTGAGCGGTACACACTGTGAAAGTGCACTAAGCGGTTCACTAATTTGTCAGGACAAATCTTTACACGGGGCTTGTAATGGTTCTGTGGCAAATTTGTCCTGCCACCAGCAGGGTACACCAGCTGCTGTGATTAATCCAACGTTTGGCCAACTTTCTAATGGGAGTTACCTCATGTTGAATGATCAGAGTTGCTGTGGCATGTTGCCAGGCATCCCATATCTAGTAACGGTCAACTCCAGGGTCACTTGCTTTATGCAAGTATTGTTTGCCCCAATAGACACAGTCAGGGAGTCACCTCTATGGCCTTCGTTGAATGTCTCTTTTATACGATTTGATACTTTAAGCAGGATGAAAGCCATGCTTATACAACAATCAGTGCCTTTGACCTCGGCCAAAGAAACCTATGATAAACAAGTTGCATACAAGCTTTAATTCGTACAAACTGCCCTATACATTTCGTAGAAATGATAGGACGTATCTTTAACATGTGTGATACAAGCGGAATTGTACATGTATTTAAGACCATCTGTTCCGGACTATTAGCACCTTTCCAGGCTGTCCTCGGAATCATCCCAAACTTCGCACATTCGGTGTTTGGTGGTGTTCCGTTAATTCTAGCACTTGTTGCAGGAATTCTGTTTCTATTCCTCCTACTACGCTATGGCAAGCCTATTCGCCAACATCACTCCGAGCGATGTGGAGAAAGCCCTCCTTGAACGGAAATGCCGTGAGCGAATCATACAGCTTTTGGGCATGCCTAGTCTACGGGAACTAAATACAACGTGGTTCCTGTCATTCTGACCAATCTGGCAAGATTGCATCTTACCTGTTCTACGCTGCCTGTTTTGCGGTGAAGAACGCGTGCTAGACACCTGTCTAACACTCCCATCAGTCATGCCAACGGATATCAATACTCTGCTGGACCCGATAACGGCCCATGCTGTGTGTTGTCCCCAGAGGCTTCCAATCCTGATGGCGGCATTCATTGAGATCTCACAGACGCTTCCGGCTGCTGCTGAGGTACGAGATGGATCAACGGGCACACAGGTAACAACGGACGTGAACATTGCATCTTCTGCTGAAGGCGATGTTTCTCATCTCTGTGCAATTAACCTTCTGAACGAGGTGTTCCAAATGTCACCAACTACGGTGGATGATATTTTGGCTACGGAAATAGATGATCTCATGTTTACGCCAGACCCATACACTAACTTTGATTCGGCTCACAGTATACCAGGGCAACAAAGAAATTTGGCCTTCATATTTTTCAAACACTTGGAACTTTTCCCAGAAATTGAACTTTTATTTAATCTTTGAAATGACTTGGCAAAGAACAATCTGCTTACAGTAGAACTAGTCTTATAAAACGGACTTCTTTGAATACTTCCAGGGACACATTGTCACCTTACTTGTCTAACATTTCATTTAATTCCATGATATGCAATGGCTTTGATTTTGAGAACTTATCGACCATTTCGTCATATGTATATATTTCTGTTTCATTCGCGTTGCATTTTACTTCCGTTATATGCTTAGAATGAAAACAATGCTTTAAATGTACAGTATCTATTGCATTTCAAAAGTTTTTAGAATGCTTTTAGAAATGTTTTTAGCAATATGTGGTACTCAATTTTATGTTTAGCAATTAGTATTATCGTTCAATCGAAAGTGGAGTGGGTGTTGTATTCCGCTTTAGGTGTCCGTATATAGGTTTTCCTGAATCATGTCCTTATATAGGCACAATTCGCATTGCCCTTATATGGCATAGAATCCCAGTCCTTATTTAGGCATTAGCCGTGCACTCCAAATACAGGCATGGTCACCGACATCTGTCCACCCTAACGTCACAATGAGTTCTTAGAAACCAGACCCTTAAGCTTCGGGAGTTCCCCTAGCACAGGACTATTGATTTCTCCAAGAACTCATCTATTATGTATGAACCATTATACCTTAAGGGTTCATTCCTGACGTCTTCCTCTGTCCGACTTCACGTCAATGCTAACATTCCAAGACAACTACCAGGTATAAATATACCTTCCCTTGCCCAAGCAAGTTAGAGGAGACCTCGACTTCAGAGGAGCCCGTATCCCGGCCTGACGCACTGAGAAGACGCTGTCATTCCTGCACGCAGACGAATCCAGCTTCCAGTGTTCTGACTCCCTTCGCGGGGTGTTAGAGTTCCAGATCCGGCAAGAGATTCCCACCTCTCTCATTCTCAAGGTATGGAGCTGACTAGAACCTAGAGGGACTCTAGGCATACCATACTTGGGATACTGGACTTAACATACTCCTAGTATACCATACTAGAGAATACTACACCTACTTCTTTCCTTTCCCTACACCTAGACTAGGTTAGGTACATTGGGGTAGAACTAGCTTAGAGACGCATCGTATGAGTACTTGCATTTTTAGCTCATGTTATTTATGTACGTGAATACATGCTAAAAGATAATGCTAGCGCAGTATTATTTATTTCTACTGCTTACGCTGTACATTATTTATCTTGCATACTGTCTTGTGATCATAACAGCACATATCTCTTACACGAGAAACAAGACTGTTCAATAAAACCCTTTTTATTGAAACGCCCGTCTTTCCTTTCTGTGTAACTCTGTAGAAACTAAGCATGCACGATTGACTGAGTGAAACTGTTATCTATTGTTTCCACGATTCTGAGACGTGTTCCGATTCTAAAGGGAAACAAAGTAGTCATGTTTTTCGGTTGCCAGAAACTACTCCCTTCTTGTTCTCAAGGAGTTTCTAGTGGCCTCTGAGCTAGCTGGCACAAGTAATTAAGTTTAATATACTCGATAGGGACATACCGACCTTAGTCCTATGTCAAGCCTATAGGTTATATTATTCCAATGCGCAGAGCCTATTAGGGAAATAGGAACTACACTACAGCAGGGTGTACCTTGTCCCTTTTTGTGAATGTTGTAATGTGTTGGTTTCGTGCCTGGTGGTGTGAATGGTCTTGTGTGTATCACGTATGAAAGGTGTGTGAATGGCCTGTAAAGCGGTTGGTGCCTTGCTGTGGCTTTACAGCTCACGAGCTGCGTGTCACTGGTTCAGTTTTTTGTCCTTTTAATTATTGACAGTGCATTTCATTTTTGTGAAATCTCTTGTTAATAAAATTTTGTATACTGAACCATCACTCGCCCTCGTGCCAAATCCAACCAGTATGTGTGTGCGCTTGAGGAATAGATGGCTGCGCAGTAATCTTTGTCTTTTTAGTCTCTCTGCCAAGGTGTACATTCCATCTAAGAATAACCTACCAACTGTAGATATTGTCGTAAACTAAACACCATGGTAGTACATGGTGATGTCTCTCTTGTGGATACCAACACGTTATCTTACCCACAATGTCCTGCAAACCTCAAAATGTCTGTCACATTTTCCTTGCATTATTGTGCCAAAATGTTCACGCTGCAGAAAGAAATAACAAATTTCCTACCCCCCGCCTTTCTCCAAGTATCCCAATAGAAATGGTACCTCACTCGTGTGGGAGGCCCGAGTACCCGCGACAGGCAAGGGCCCAATACGTAGTGAGGCGACATCAAAATTGCCTATCACAAAACAACCTGGTTTTGCAAGGGGGGTCACCTTGGTTTTTGGCCCCGTGCTCGGCGGCCATCAAGGGAAACCTACCAAACCCACACATTTATGAAAACTAGATAACCGGGGGATTCCAGGGAGATGTGGCTTGCGTGGATCCCCCAACGTTTCCTTACCCAGAATCCCCTGCAAACCTCAGATTTAGCTGAATAAATCACTTTATTCGCACATTTTTGTGTGGGAAAGTTGTGGCATCACCGGGCTGACACAAATTTCCTACCACCCAGCATTCCCCCGGGTCTCCCGATAAAAATGGTGCCTCACTCGTGTGGGAGGCCCAAGTACACGCGGCAGACAAGGGCCCAAAACATATTGAGGCGACATCAAAATTGCCTATCTCAAAACGACCTGGTTTTGCAAGGGGGGTTACCTGGGTTTTTGGCCCCGTGCTCGGCAGCCATCTATGGAAACCTACAAAACCCACACATTTCTGAAAACTAGACACCCAGGGGATTCCAGGGAGGTATGGCTTGCATGGATCCCCCAACGTTTCCTTACCCAGAATCCCCTGCAAACCTCAAATTTAGCTTAAAAAATCTCTTTTTTCGCACATTTTTGTGTGGGAAAGTTGTAGCATCACCGGGCTGACACAAATTTCCTACCACCCAGTGTTCACCTGGGTCTCCCAATAAAAATGGTGCCTCACTCGTGTGGGAGGCCCAAGTACCCGTGACAGGAAAGGGCCCAAAATCTATAGAGGCGACCTCAAAATTGCCTATCTCAAAACAACCTGGTTTTGCAAGGGGGGTCACCTTTGTTTTTGGCCCAGTGCTCGGTGGCCATCTAGGAAAACCTACCAAACCCACACATTTCTGAGAACTAGACACCCCGGGGATTCTAGGGAGGTATGGCTTGCGTGGATCCCCCAACGTTTCCTTACCCAGAATCCCCTGCAAACCTCAAATTGTGCAGAAAAAGTCACTTTTTCACACATTTTTGTGTGGGAAAGTTGTGGCATCTCCGGGCTGAAACAAATTTCCTACCACCCAGCGTTCCCCCGGGTCTCCCGATGAAAATGGTGCCTCACTCGTGTGGGAGTCCCAATTACCCGCGACAGGCAAGGGCCCAAAATGTATTGAGGCGACCTCAAAATTGCCTATCTCAAAACAACCTGGTTTTGCAAGGGGGGTCCACTTTGTTTTTGGCCCCGAGCTCGGCGGCCATCTAGGGAAACCTACCAAACCCACACATTTATGATAACTAGACACCCGGGGGATTTCAGGGAGGTATGGCTTGCGTGGATCCCCCAACGTTTCCTACCCAGAATCCCCTGCAAACCTCAAATGTTACAGAAAAGTCACTTTTCTCACACATTTTTGTGTGGAAAGTAGTGGCATCACTGGGCTGACACAAATTTCCTACCACCCTCGTTCCCCTGGGTCTCCCGATAAAATGGTGCCTCACTCGTGTGGGAGGCCCAAGTACCTGCGACAGGCAAGGGCCCAAAACGTATTGAGGCAACATCAAAATTGCCTATCTCAAAATGACCTGGTTTTGCAAGGGGGTCACCTGGGTTTTGGCCCCGTGCTCGGCGGCCATCAGGAAACCTACCATACCACACATTTCTGAAAACTAGACACCCGGGGATTCCAGGGAGGTATAGCTTGCGTGAATCCTCCAACGTTTCCTTACCCAGAATCCCCTGCAAACCTCAAATTTAGCTGAAAAAATCACTTTTTTCACACATTTTTGTGTGGGAAAGTTGTGGCATCACCGGGCTGACACAAATTTCCTACCACCCAACGTCCCCCCGGGTCTCCCAATAAAAATGGTGCCTCACTCGTGTGGGAGGCCCAAGTACCCGCGACAGGCAAGGGCCCAAAATGTATTTAGGCGACATCAAAATTTCCTATCACAAAATGTTTTGGGCCCTTGCCTGTCGCGGGTACTTGGGCCTTCCACACGAGTGAGGCACCATTTTTATCGGGAGACCCGGGAAACGCTGGGTGGTAGGAAATTTGTGTCAGCCCGGTGATGCCACAACTTTCCCACACAAAAATGCGCGAAAAAAGTGATTTTTTCAGCTAAATTTGAGGTTTGCAGGGGATTCTGGGTAAGGAAACGTTGGGAGATCCAGGCAAGCCATACCTCCCTGGAATCCCCCGGGTGTCTAGTTTTCATAAATGTGTGGGTTTGGTAGGTTTCCCTAGATGGCCGCCGAGCACGGGGCCAAAAACAAAGGTGACCCCCCTTGCAAAACCAGGTCGTTTTGAGATAGGCAATTTTGAGGTCGCCTCAATACATTTTGGGCCCTTGCCTGTCGTGGGTACTTGGGCCTCCCACATTAGTGAGGCACCATTTTTATCGGGAGACCCGGGGGAACGCTGGGTGGTAGGAAATTTGTGTCAGCTTGGTGATGCCACAACTTTCCAACACAAAAATGTGCGAAAAAAGTGATTTTTTCAGCTAAATTTGAGGTTTGCAGGGGATTCTGGGTAAGTAAACTTTGGGGGATCCACGCAAGCCATACCTCCCTGAAATCCCCCTGGTGTCTAGTTTTCAGAAATGTGTGGGTTTGGTAGGTTTCCCTAGATGGCCGCCGAGCACGGGCCAAAAACAAAGGTGACCCCCCTTGCAAAACCAGGTCGTTTTGAGATAGGCAATTTTGAGGTCGCCTCAATACATTTTGGGCCCTTGCCTGTCGCAGGTACTTGGGCCTTCCACACGAGTGAGGCACCATTTTTTTCGGGAGACCTGGGGGATGCTGGGTGGTAGGAAATTTGTGTCAGCCCGGTGATGCCACAACTTTCCCACAGAAAAATGTGCGAAAAAAGTGATTTTTTCAGCTAAATTTGAGGTTTGCAGGGGATTCTGGGTAAGGAAACGTTGGGGGATCCACGCAAGCCTTACCTCCCTGGAATCCCCTGGGTGTCTAGTTTTCAGAAATGTGTGGGTTTGGTAGGTTTCCCTAGATGGCCGCCGAGCACGGGGCCAAAAACAAAGGTGACCCCCCTTGCAAAACCAGGTCGTTTTGAGATAGGCAATTTTGAGGTCGCCTCAATACATTTTGGGCCCTTGCCTGTTGCGGGTACTTGGGCCTCCCACATGAGTGAGGCACCATTTTTATTGGGAGACCCGGGGAACGCTGGGTGGTAGGAGATTTGTGTCAGCCCGGTGATGCCACAACTTTCCCACACAAAAATGTGCGAAAAAAGTGATTTTTTCAGCTAAATTTGAGGTTTGCAGGGGATTCTGGGTAAGGAAACGTTGGGGGATCCACACAAGCCATACCTCCCTGGAATCCCCCGGGTGTCTAGTGTTCAAAAATGTATAGGTTTGCTAGGTTTCCTAAGGTGCCGGCAGAGCTAGGGTTCAAAAACTACAGCTAGGCACTTTGCCAAAAAAGGGTCATTTTTCACTGTGAAATTGTGGTGTGTCCACGTTGCGTTTTGTGCTGTTTCATGTCGCGGGAACTAGGCCTACCCACGCAAGTGAGGTACCATTTTTCTCGGAAGACCTTGGGGAATGCGGGGTGGGTGGACATTTGTGGATCCACGCATATTCCAGAACTTTCCACCACAGAAATGTGCGGAAAATGTGTTTTTTTGGACAATTTTTTAGGTTTGCAAGGGATTCTGGGTAACAGAACCTGGTGGGAGCCAGTCAAGTCACCCCACCCTGAATTCCCGTGGGTGTCTAGTTTTCAAAAATGTATAGGTTTGCTAGGTTTCCCTAGGTGCCAGCAGAGCGAGGGTTCAAAAACAACAGCTAGGCACTTTGCCAAAAAAGGGTCATTTTTCACTGTGAAATTGTGGTGTGTCCATGTTGTGTTTTGCTCCGTTTCATGTCGCGGGCACCAGGCCTACCCAAGAAAGTGAGGTACCATTTTTCTTGGAAGACTTTGTGGAACGCGGGGTGGGTAGAAATTTGTGGATCCACGCATATTCCAGAACTTTCCACCACAGAAATGTGAGGAAAATGTGTTTTTTTGACAATTTTTAAGGTTTGCAAGGGATTTTGGGTAACAGAACCTGGTGGGAGCCAGTCAAGTCACCCCATCCTGGATTCCCCTGGGTGTCTAGTTTTCAAAAATGGATTGGTTTGCTAGGTTTCCCTAGGTGCCGGCAGAGCTAGGGTTCAAAAAGTACAGCTAGGCACTTTGCCAAAAAAGGGTCATTTTTCACTGTGAAATTGTGGTGTGTCCACGTTGCGTTTTGCGCCGTTTCCTGTCGCGGGCACTAGGCCTACCCACACAAGTGAGGTACCATTTTTCTTGTAAGACTTTGGGAAACGCGGGGTGGGTGGAAATTTGTGGATCCACGCAGATTCCAGAACTTTCCACCCCAGAAATGTGAGGAAAATGTGTTTTTTTAAACAATTGTTTAGGTTTACAAGGGATTCTGGGTAACAGACCCTGGTTAGAGACAGTCAAGTCACCCCATCCTGGATTCCCCTGGGTGTCTAGTTTTTAAAAATGTATAGGTTTGCTAGGATTCCCTAGGTGCCGGCAGAGCTAGGGTTAAAAAACTACAGCTAGGCACCTTGCCAAAAAAGGGTCATTTTTCACTGTGAAATTGTGGTGTGTCCACGGTGCGTGTTGCGCCGTTTCCTGTTGTGGGCACTAGGCCTACCCACACAAGTGAGGTACCATTTTTCTCAAAAGACTTTGGGGAACACGGGGTGTGTGGAAATTTGTGGATCCACGCAGATTCCAGAACTTTCCGCCACAGAAATGTGCAGAAAATTTGTTTTTTTGACGATTTTTTAGGTTTGCAAGGGATTCTGGGTAACAGAACCTGGTGGGAGCCAGTCAAGTCACCCCATCCTGGATTCCCCTGGGTGTCTAGTTTTCAAAAATGTATAGGTTTGCAAGGTTTCCCTAGGTACCGGCAGAGCTAGGGTTCAAAAACTACAGCTAGGCACTTTGCCAAAAAAGGGTCATTTTTCACTGTGAAATTGTGGTGTGTCCACGTTGCGTTTTGCGCAGTTTCATGTCCCGGGCACTAGGCCTACCCACGCAAGTGAGGTACCATTTTTCTTGGAAGACTTTGGGGAATGCGGGGTGGGTGGAAACTTGTGGATCCACGCATATTCCAGAACTTTCCACCACAGAAATGTGCGGAAAATCTGTTTTTTTGACGGTTTTTAGGTTTGCAAGGGATTCTGGGTAACAGAACCTGGTGGGAGACAGTCAAGTCACCCCATCCTGGATTCCCCTGGGTGTCTAGTTTTCAAAAATGTATAGGTTTGCTAGGTTTCCCTAGGTGCCATGAGAGCTAGGGATCAAAAACTACAGCTAGGCACTTTGCCTAAAAAGGGTCATTTTTCACTGTGAAATTGTGGTGTGTCCATGTTGCGTTTTGTGCCGTTTCATGTCGTGGGCACTAGGCCTACCCACGCAAGTGAGGTACCATTTTTCTCGGAAGACTTTGGGGAACGCGTCGTGAGTGGAAATTTGTGGATCCACGCATATTCCAGAACTTTCCACCACAGAAATGTGCGGAAAATGTGTTTTTTTTGATGATTTTTTAGGTTTGCAAGGGATTTTGGGTAACAGAACCTGGTGGGAGCCAGTCAAGTCACCCCATACTGGATTCCCCTGGGTGTCTAGTTTTTAAAAATGTATAGGTTTGCTAGGTTTCCCTAGGTGCCGGCAGAGCTAGGGTTAAAAAACTACTGCTAGGCACTTTGCCAAAAAAGGGTAATTTTTCACTGTGAAATTGTGGTGTGTCCACGTTGCGTTTTGCGCCGTTTCATGTCCCGGGCACTAGGCCTACCCATGCAAGTGAGGTACCATTTTTCTCGGAAGACTTTGGGGAACGCGGGGTTGGTAGAAATTTGTGGATCCATGCATATTCCAGAACTTTCCACCACAGAAATGTGCGGAAAATGTGTTTTTTTGACGATTTTGTAGGTTTGCAAGGGATTCTGGGTAACAGAACCTGGTGGGAGCCAGTCAAGTCACCCCATCCTGAATTCCCCTGGGTGTTTAGTTTTCAAAAATGTATAGGTTTGCTAGGTTTCCCTAGGTGCCGGCAGAGCTAGGGTTCCAAAACTACAGCTAGGCACTTTGCCAAAAAAGGGTCATTTTTCACTGTGAAATTGTGGTGTGTCCATGTTGCGTTTTGCGCCGTTTCATGTTGCGGGCACTAGGCCTACCCACGCAAGTGAGGTACCATTTTTCTTGGAAGACTTTGGGGAATGCGGGGTGGGTGGAAATTTGTGGATCCACGCAGATTCCAGAACTTTCTACCACAGAAATATGCGGAAAATGTGGTTTTTTTGACGATTGTTTAGGTTTGCAAGGGATTCTGGGTAACAGAACCTGGTGGAAGCCAGTCAAGTCACCCCATCCTGGATTCCCCTGGGTGTCTAGTTTTTAAAAATGTATAGGTTTGCTAGGTTTCCCTAGGTGCCGGCAAAGCTAGGGTTCAAAAACTACAGCTAGGCACTTTGCCAAAAAAGGGTCATTTTTCACTGTGAAATTGTGGTGTGTCCACGTTGCGTTTTGCGCCGTTTCCTGTCGCGGGCATTAGGCCTACCCATGCAAGTGAGGTACCATTTTTCTCGGAAGACTTTGGGGAACGCGGGGTGTGTGGAAATTTGTGGATCCACGAAGATTCCAGAACTTTCCACCTCAGAAATGTGAGGAAAATGTGTTTTTTTTGACAATTTTTTAGGTTTGCAAGGGATTCTGGGTAACAGAACCTGTTGAGAGCCAATCAAGTCACCCCATCCTGGATTCCCCTGGGTGTCTAGTTTTCAAAAATGTATAGGTTTGCTAGGTTTCCCTAGGTGCCGACAGAGCTAGGGTTCATAAACTACAGCTAGGCACTTTGCAAAAAAAGGGTAATTTTTCATTGTGAAAATGTGGTGTGTTCACGTTGCGTTTTGAGCCGTTTCCTGTCGTGGGCACTATGCCTACCCACACAAGTGAGGTACCATTTTTATCGGGAGACTTAGGGTAATTCAGATTTGTAAAGCAACTGTTATTACCTATTGATTTTCAATGCATTTCTGCCTTCCAAATGAAAGACAATATGTAAAAAAAGAAGTCATTTTGAAAAATGCCCGATAATTCTCATGCTAGTATGAGTATTCCCAATTTCGGGAATGTGCAAATATCTACTGTTTCTAAACTCTATATTTTGTTCCCATTTCAGAAATACATAGGTGTCTTTCATACCGATTTTTCCATGTATACATTTTCCCAGAATAATTGCTATATACCCGGTACATAATAAAAAACCATTGCAAGACGCTGCTCAGTTTTTGGCTCTGGGTTCGTCGGGTTCTTGGTGAACCTACAAGTCCTATATATCCCCACAACCAGTAAGGTCCCACGGATGTAACGGTATATTGCTTTCAAAGAGCTGTTATAATTAGGAGAAGTTACAGGTGAAAACGTTAACACAAACAGCTGGTGTTTTTCAACTAATTTTCAATTTTTCCTATATTTAACTGTTAGTTTCTATAAAGAAACCTTGAAGGATCTACACAAATGACCCCTTGCTGAATTCAGAATTTTGTCTACTTTACTAAAATGTATAGCTTTCCAGGATCCATTATTGCTTTCATACCCATTTCTACCATTAACTGGAAGGAGGTTGAAAGCACAAAAAATAGCAAAAATAGGCTATGTTCCAGAAAAATGCCAAAACTGTGTAAAAAATGTTGGTTTTCTGACAAAGGTCTGTCGTACCCTAAAATCTGGGAAAATGGTGATTTCAGTCCCACAACCCCTTTTTTGATACCATTTGCAGGAAAAAACCCAGACGCTTTCATTTGCAGCCCTTTTTTCCCATTTTTCCCAAAACCCCCAAAATTTTGCTGTATTTTGGCTAATTTCTGGGTCCCCTCCAGGGGAATCCAGCAAACCCTGGGTACCTTTAGTATCCCCATGATGTTGGAAGAAAAGGACGCAAATTTGGCGTGGATACCTTATGTGGTCAAAAAGTTACAGGGGCCTAAGCGCGAACTACCCCAAATAGCCAAAAAAAGGCTGAGCACAGGGTGGGAAAAGGCCTAGCAGCGAAAGGGTTAAATTGGACTGGGAATAGCAAAAGTAACCCCTTTAGTGTACAGCACCTTCCCCAAAATAGTTTAGATTGGAGTGGGAATAGTGAATTTAACCCCTTTAGTGTCCAACACCTTCCCCAAAATAGTTTAGATTGGAGTGGGAATAGTGAATTTAACCCCTTTAGTGTCCAACACCTTTGCTAAAATTGTTTTGTATCAAGTAGAAATAGTTCATGTAATTTATTTAGTGTCAAAGAATTTCCAGAAAATGATCCTCATTGGAGTTGGTTTTGCAATTTTCAAACACAAATATGTAGATATTTTATTTTATTAAAGGTATATAACACAGTTTGCAATTTGTATTTATATTTATTTTATATTTACTTAATGTAAATGTATATGTTTTTTATTAAACATATACTTTAGCATATAAAATAATTCTTATATATATTTAAACAATATTAATACAATTTTATTATTAAATAAAATATGTAAATTATATTTAAACAGCCCTTTACATAACTTTTAAAAGTATATTTTAAATAACACTACATTTTACAGTACTATTTATTTGAAACTTTACATAATTTGTTCATATTTGATATAATTTTGTGACGTTTTATGTTATTTATACATTTAAAAAATATGTTAACATTTAATACAAATTGTTTTATGTAGGAAGATAGTATTTGACTTTTTTTATAGCTAACATCAATTTTGTAGTTGATTTGCCTCATTTTGGGTACATTTTGCTGGAAGTAAGTCACGGGAAGGTGCTGCTGTTCGTCGAAGTCACAGGAAGGTTCTGCTGTTCGTCAAAGAAGGTAAGACCTTTTCTAAAGTTTATGTATGGTTTTGAGGGTGGTGGTGTAGGGGGTACTTGTAAATCAAAGTTATAGTGTTTTTGTCTGATTTTTGGAACATTTATTTACAGTTTTTGCAATTTTATTCACTGTTTATAGTACAAAACACCCTACCCCTGTGGCACCTAGAGGAGACCTTAGAGGTGACTTATATGTAAATAATAAGGTAATTTACTACTTTGGAAGTACCTTTAATTTCAAAGTCGAATTTGCATATAATTCTAATTTAAAAGCAGCCTGCAAGGTGGGACAGGCTATTAAAATGACAGCAGACACCACAGCAATGCACTCTTAAGCACATTAAATCTACTGGGGCTCTAAACCTACATGCCCTACAATATACTAGAGACTTACAGGTAGGTTGTCAGTACCAATTGTAATTATACCTAATTACCTTATACTTTTTAACCAGAGCACAGGCCCTGGTTCTGGTTAGCAGAGCCCAGAGCACAATCAGAGTCAGAAAACCAGCATCTAGTAGTCAAAATGGGGGTAAAAAGTCGGGGACACTGCAAAAAGCCCTGGTTTCTCATATGCATATAAATGAGGTCATAAGTAGTTATCTGACTAATATGGCTGGAGTTGATTCTGCATTACATTGGTCACTTATATCTTATTGTACTTCAGTTTCAGAAAAATTCTGCTTCTTATACGAAAAGAGAGCTTGTTCCCCAGAGATATTTAAAAGGACCAAAGAGTCACTTTTGGCACTGGTCAATATAGAAAACATTGTGGGGTATATTCACAAGAACGTGCGCTAAACATCCCCAAAAAATGTTAACGCAACTTTACACATCGCAGTCCATCGCGGGAAAATAACCCCGTGTTAACGTGGAATTCACAACATGGTGGTACCATGCGATAGCCTCCCGAAACCACGGACAATGTCCGCGATACAACAACCGCGACGGTGATAAAAACACCAACCTCAACGCAAAAAAACATGCGATGGGCCAAACCGCGATGAGGAAATCAGCGATAAGCAGCGCCAGGCCTGCAATACACACACGGCAGACGGGAAAATCACTACATAAGTACAAAAAACACACAAACACAAAATGACCAACACCGAAGCACCATGGAGGCAGCCGGAGCAGGCGCAGAGGACGAGCGGAACCCCACAAGCGCCCAGGACGACCAGCCTGGGACCTCGGGGACAGGGAAGGGCAAGGACAAGATGAAGAGGAAGACGAAGTTCAGTCCGCAGGAAAACAGGATCCTGGTCACGGAGGTGATGGAACACCATCAACAACTGTTCGTCACCTCCAACGTGTCAATGGGCACCAAAAATGGAATATGGCGGGCCATTGTGGACAAGGTGAATGCCGTCGGAGAGCACAAGAGGTCTATTGTCGAGGTCAAGAGGCGATGGATCGACATCAAGCGCAAACCAAGGAGAAACTCGCAGGCAACCAGAAGGCAGCAATGCAGACTGGAGGTGGGAGCCCAGTGCCACAGCTGGAGCTGGATGACATGGAGGAGCTGGTGTTGACAGTCATCAGCGTGGAGACTGTGGCAGGAGTCGGGGGACCGGACACTGCTCGACATGACACAACACCACAGCAACAGGGTGAGTAACCACCAGGTACTGGGGGGACGGGTGGAGATGGCCACAATGGCACACATGCACAATCAAGCAGAGCACAGTGCACACCCACAATGATTCTGGATCATGACCCTGATCCACAGACTGTCACAATGTACAATGCCATGCTGTCTGAATGTGAACATGTACCATGCAGCTACATACATGTGGACACATTGTAACACACCATCTCCCCTTCACATTGCAGGGGCACCGTCAACACCACCTGCAGAGCAGTCCCAGCCACTCTTCACTGATGATGAGGAGGACACCCCCAGCATCGACACCCAAGCCCTCCAAGACATCATTGACATCATCCGCAACTCACCTCCAGGATCAGGGCAGCCCAGCTGCATTGAGGAGACCCCACCCACTACACAAACCACCCAGCAGGAGGCACCCATAACCCCGGCTGTCTCCCAAGACCCCCACGAACAACACATGGCCTTCCAACGCCGTGTGCTGGAGGGCCAGAGGGAGACGGCTGAGCAGGTGCGGGTTGGGTTCAACCTCATGGCTACCAAACTGGACGCCATCCATGGGTGTCTAGGTCCCATCAGGGACCAGCTCCAGTCCCTAACGGACACCCATGGGCCACTCCATGGTCTCCAAAGAGCCCTGGCTGACATTGCTGGAGTCATGACTCGGAGACAAGAACACCTGTCCGCTCAGAGTGGCTCCAGCGATCCCAGCCGTGAGCTGGCACACATGCGGAGGCTCATGGAGGACATGGTGCGGATGGAGGCAGAAAGGATGGCAGCCACCGCTACACATCAGCAAATTGTAGCTGGGATCTACCATGCCCTGCACATCCTCATCATGGCATTGCTGCCACAAGGCATGGCACAGATGAATGCTGCTGCCCCCACACCATCCACACCTCCACCCCCTGGTGTGTCAGTGCCTCCCAGTGTGGCAGGCGTCTCCACTCCGGCACCTGATGTGTCACTGCCACACAGTGCGGCCCACAATCCACCTCCTGCCCCTGATGTGTCAGTGGCACACAGTGCCGCAGCCGGAACTGCAACACCCACAGGTGGGGCAGGGCACACATCCGAGGACGAGGACATGGATGGGATTGAGATCAGAAGGAGGCACTAGCATTCATTTCCGCCACCTGGCCTGTTTCTGCTTGGTGTCGCACATAGCCCCATGACCTTCCACTGACCCCCAATACACTCTGCTGCACTCACCTTGGACCGTGACATGGACTGCCACATACTGTTTGATGACCAATGACACGGCGACCAGACTGCGGACTGTACCCTTCCTCTTCCGCAGAACTTGTCATTCCCGGATGGACTCTGGCTGGCCCTCCACGGGCCCATATTGCGAAGTGGAGTTGGCATGGTCCTGTACTGCTCCAGCTGCAAAACTCCACTGGATGTGCATTAAACATTCAGAAACACACTGCTGTGTCATGTCTTACATCATTCATGTATGAATGTGTGGATGAATGTAGGGACAGTGATTCCCCCTAACGTCAATGATGCTCATCTAGTGGGATTCCAGTCACAGTGTGCTACATTGCCGATTGCGTTCCGGGTGCCGTAGACACTACAACAGGGACACACGCATTAGTCACTTCCTTGTCCGGACATGGACTGAACCACACCCAGAGCCCCCGAGTCATTGTTGCAAGCCCTGCGCTGGTCCGGCGTACGCTCCGAGGGGGGGCCCACATAGCTACATGTCGCAGGCGTACACGCTAGTGGTCTGCAGGTCACTGGTCTAGTTGTCAGCATGTCACGGCCACTCCCTGAGGGCAGGTTTGCACACACACCACACCCATCCGGCACAGGCGTCACAGGCCATGTGACCCCGCCAATATAAGGGGCCGACAACGTCACATTCCCCACTGCCGGTGGTGACTGGATGACGGACGCTCCACGGTTCTCAATCATAAAGGGCCCATGAGTTGTTGCGCACAGGGTTAGTGGCACCCAAAGCCTTGCGGCCGTCACGGGCCTACCACCACGTGGCGCTGACTGGGGTTGCACAGGGTTAGTGGCACCCAAAGCCTTGCGGCCGGCACGGGCCTACCACCACGTGGCACTGACTGGGGTTGCACAGGGTTAGTGGCACCCAAAGCCTTGCGGCCGTCACGGGCCTACCACCACGTGGCGCAGACTGGGGTTGCACAGGGTTAGTGGCACCTGAAGCCTTGCGGCCGTCACGGGCCTACCACCACGTGGCGCTGATTGGGGTTGCACGGGGTTGGTGGCACCGAAATTGCTGAGCGGGTGTGCAGCCTGCGATGATGACGTGTGCACTGATGTGGTCTCTGCCATTGATGCCTCAGGACTCAGTGTCATGTGTGGGACCTGCTGGGCCGCGGTGCGGGTCCGCATGATGTGGACCATGCCATGGTGGCGGGACCGGAGCCTGGAGCTTGCACGGGCACGTGGTGTGCCCACTGGTGGACACACCGTTGGCGGCAGGTGAGCAGTGGGGCCTGGGTGCGCAAGTGCGGACAGCCAGCGCTGGCCGGCAGGAGGGGGTAGGGTGCAGCTGCATGGGTGTGCAGGGACGGACAGGCGTTGTTGCCGTGTGCAGTGAGATGGACTCTGCCATGATTGACTCTGGCCTCGATTACAGATTGCAGACCTGGTGGCTTGCAGTGTATACCCGGCACGTGGTTGGAGACACACCGGTGGCAGCAGGTGAGCAGTGGGGCCTGGGTGCACGGGCGGCAGTGTCCCTCCCTCTCTCTCTCTCTCTCCCTTCCTTTCCTTCCCTCTCTCTCTCTCTCCCTTCCTTTCCTTCTCTCTCACTCTCTCTCTCCCTTCCTTTCTTTCTCTCTCTCTCTCTCCCTTCCTTTCCTTCCTTCCCTCTCTCTCTCTCTCTCCCTTCCTTTCCTTCTCTCTCACTCTCTCTCTCTCTCCCTTCCTTTCCTTCTCTCTCTCTCTCTCTCACTTCCTTTCCTTCTCTCTCATTCTCTCTCTGTCTTTCTTTCATTCTCTGTTTCTCTGTGTCTCGCTCCTTTGATGTGCGCATGACACACGTTCTGATTTTGTGCTTTGTTTTCCAGGCTGTGACATCAAGATTGTCCCGGACGGACCAGACAGGAGTCTTCCGCATTGGTGTTTTGTGTTGTATTTCAATAAAGTTTTTGGTTGTTACTTCAATGATGTGTGACTGTTTCTCGTTCTTCTGACCACACATGTGTGTTTCTTTTTGTCATTGTGCGACATCATGCGCTTTTTGTGCCTCTTGTGACGTGCACGGTATGTGTTTGTCCAGGGGGGGTGTCCGGGGGAGGGGGGTCCTGGGAGTGGTGGCGGTGGGTGTTGTGGCCCTCTTGGGTCTCCGAGCTGCATGATCATTGGCTCCATGGCATCTGTGGGTCTTCCAATGTGGCTATGGGCTGGGCTCCCTTTAGTGTTGCAGGTAGTTGTCCTGCTTAACACCAGCATGAGGCAGGTGTTAAATCCCTGCTGCTACCGCGGCTTATCGCCTGTTTTTGGTTCGCATCACAGATCTGGCAGTTCGTTGTGAAAGTGGTGTAGTGGTGTTTTCGTGTGTTTTTGCACGGGAACGCCTACTCTGCATCTCATTAGG
This sequence comes from Calotriton arnoldi, assembly GCA_963921515.1. Taxonomy (NCBI): domain Eukaryota; kingdom Metazoa; phylum Chordata; class Amphibia; order Caudata; family Salamandridae; genus Calotriton; species Calotriton arnoldi. Next base: position 4,604,241 of record CAWUFW010000339.1, read on the forward strand.
GTTAGTTGGTGGTGTCACCCGTGGAGATAAATTTGGGGGAAGTTATCGCAGGAATACTGGCGATGTCTGCAGTTTGCACACGCTTGTGAATGGGGCATTAAATCTATCTCCACTTTTGTTGCGTTAAGATGGCGATAAATCGGCGATGAGTCCTTGTGAATATGCCCCAATGTGTGTATTGGGATTCAAGACATTGGCAAAACCTTCCATTATTACAAAATCAAGGTGGGAACCTGCAATGTATACAAGATTATTAGCACTAATATGTAAAGTAATACAGTTAGAACATCATGCAGACTGGAAATATCATGCAATAAAGAAGCAGTGCTCAGATACCACAAAATCTATATCACTTTAACTTCTACAGAACACAAATCCATCACCAAGTTATGCTCTCTAACATAATGCTCTGCCCAGTACACCCAGGAACCTCATTCAATTTAGAATTCAGGAGATATATGGTAAACCATCTTGACAGCTACAGCAAGAAATGGAAATTAATTCAGTCACATGGTGACCAAACAGGTTGAAAATTCAGAAGCAGAAATATTGACCACTGACTGTGCAGAGGATGCGATGACCAGCAGGGGCTTCTTTGGATGAAATAAACTAAGATTCACGTGCCTACCTTGTATTTACTCGTTATTGGACATCACATACATATTGGGGATGAGGATGGGTGTCCTCCAGAACTGAAGCCCAGGCTGAGTTCTGTGGTATCCAAAGTTTGTAGTTGACGTATCAGGAGTCAGATTGAGTGCTCTGCATTGGAGGACTTCAGACAAAGCATCAGAGGGGAGCTCTTCAGTTGATGTATTGGTGTGGCGGTGTGGTGGTGTGGATGAGGTCATCAAACATTGTGAGCTTCTCTCCCGGTGCTTCAAATGAATTTTAGCTGTGTGACTGGTCAGGTGTTTGGGGTAAGGAGGCCGGTGTGCTGCGCTTAAGCCCTATCAACTATTGAAAAAAGAATAATAGTTGTGCTTTGGCCATATTGTGTAAAAGAGGCCTCAATTCTTGTGCAGTAAGCTCTCTCAACCCTATAAAGAGCACCAATAGTCATGCGGCGGCCATATTTGGAAAAGATTCATCTCTCTATTTTCAGTACAAGCTCTATTCACTGCTAAAAAGGAATGAATGGCTACAGGGCAGTCATTTTAATTAGAAATATTCAGTTTAGTTATCTTCAGTACAAGCCCTATTCGCTACAGAAGAGAAACGAATAGTTAGAGGGTGGTGATTTCAATTATAAACCTACATTTTTGTACTGTGCAAACATCGTCTATACTCGACTATGCATAGCCTACAACACTCGAGGTGTTGTATGCTATGTAGTTATATTGCTTGTGCATGTTGTTAGTAGTTGTTGTATCCCTGTACCAGTCCGACTCGCGGCGTCTCGTGATATGAATGTGTGAGTGGAATTCTGGAATAGAATGGTGAGTGTGTGAGGGCACAGCTGGCCGAGCAGACTGTGCAGAGCATGTGGCGACCAGGGAGTGGCTTCTTTGAATGAAATTAACTAAGATACCTGTACCTACTGTGTCTTCACTTGTTACTGGACATCACAGGCGTGTTTAGGGTGTCCCCTCCAACTCGGGTTTCGTTGAGGAATGTACTGACTCCCGAGTTGGGGTCCAAAAGGAAAGGGCTCTCCTTGGGACCCCTTTCCTTTTGTGAATGTAAAAAAAAAGTTTATTGCGGAGTAGACAGTGGTCAATTGGCAAATCTTTTTAAATAAATAATAAACTTTTGTTTCTAATTTCAGTCCTGTTTCATTTAAAGAAAATTGGCTTCATTTAAACAGCAGTTTTCTTTATTAAAATGTGATTGCAGAACAAGGTGGTCTGCTGATGCCAGAGGGCCACCATCCCTGTGATCCAATTATAGTGAGTCACAATGCACAACCTTCCTCATTAATACTAATAAGGCAAGTCAGATTGCAGCCCACTATGATTCAGTATTTTGTGAACTGACCTATTTGTATATAGGCTGGTTCACAGAATCCTATTCAATTCACAAAAAGTCTGGGCCCGATTCACAGAACTAACTTACGACAAAATCCTAAACTTACTACCATTTTGGTATTCACAGAATGAACTTACTCATTTTGGTATTCACAGAATAAACTTACTCATTTTGGTATTCACAGAAGACACTTACACATTTTGTGTAACTTACACATTTTGTGTAACTTACTCAATTTGTGTAACTTACACATTGTGTGTAACTTACACATTTTGGTATTCAAAGAAGGCACTTACTCATTGATGAGTAAGTGCCTTCTGTGAATACCAAAATGAGTAAGTTAATTCTGTGAATACCAAAATTGTTGTAAGTTCATTCTGTGAATACCCAAATGTGTAAGTTCATTCTGTGAATACCAAAATTGTTGTAAGTTCATTCTGTGAATACCCAAATGTGTAAGTTCATTCTGTGAATACCCAAATGTGTAAGTTCATTCTGTGAATACCCAAATGTGTAAGTTCATTCTGTGAATACCAAAATTGTTGTAAGTTCATTCTGTGAATACCCAAATGTGTAAGTTCATTCTGTGAATACCAAAATTGTTGTAAGTTCATTCTGTGAATACCCAAATGTGTAAGTTCATTCTGTGAATACCAAAATTGTTGTAAGTTCATCCTGTGAATACCCAAATGTGTAAGTTCATTCTGTGAATACCCAAATGTGTAAGTTCATTCTGTGAATACCAAAATTGTTGTAAGTTTAGGATTTTGACGTAAGTTAGTTCTGTGAATCAGGCCCTCTGTACGTAATTTGCAAAAACTTTTTTCAAAGTGAGATTTTGTACATCAGGAACCTTGTTCCTTGCATCAGAATGGTTCTGTCTTTGTTCCTTTCTATGCCTCAATTGCACATCAGTTTCTTTTTCTATTCCTTTTGGTGTTCTTTGCTTGGCATTTATCTGTTTTTTTTAAAGATTATTTTCATTGTTGTAGGACATTGATGTATTAGTTGTGTGGCCTGCACAATTAATAGGTCCACAATTCTTACTGGAAACAAAGCACCCGATTGTAGCGCTTGACTCTCTCAGGGTGGTAAATCAGAGCAGTCCAAGGTCTATTCAGGGGAGGGGGTGTTGGCTAGCAATCACCATTCACTGACACGCAATAATAAAATTCAAAAAAATGATCGTCCAGTCAGTGCTTTTTCTTTGGAAATAGGAAAAGTATATTTATTATATACAGACTACTAAATACTACACATTAATTTACAAATATGTACATTTACAGGTGGAAAATACAATAGATGACATTGCATAATCACCTTTGACCCCCCTAAAGGGGTCATGCAAACATATAAGGTAAGTCTACTGGCTTGGTCAAAGCTTCAAGATCAGAAAACCACATGTTAAAGACACCAGGTGTAAATGCTCTTAATAATGTTTATAAAGCGTATTTACTTTGATCAATGTTCATTGTCAACATTATTATATCAATAAAGCATTTAAAATGAGCAAAACATGATTCTGAGTATTTTTTAATAAACTTTCCAACGACGAAAATGCAATCATAAAAGTAGCTCTTAGAGGACATCACATTTTGATTACATTACATGCAACCACAGATTTGGCCCCTAGAGAGCCCTGTACCTATATACTCTCTTTAACATATTTAGGCCACATTAAATGCAACCATAGAGTAAGCCTCTAGAGGGCACTGCACTCCCAGCTGTAGAGCCACAATTCCAGCTTTGGCAGTGCTCTAAAAAAAAATCCAGAGGGGTCCTGGTTTTGAAGACCCCGCAAACATAGGGTCAATACAAACTTCTTTAGGGGGGAGCGGCTGTGCTCCGGCAGCCTCTCATGCTTCCTGGGTCACATTGATGGTGCCCCTACCATCCTGGGGCCACAATGAGTGGAAAAACAGGCACACATAAAAACCACTGCAGGGCATTATAGGGCGCTCAAGCCGGAGCAGTGAATACTTAATGAGAGGCCTTCCCACAGTGCCAAGGAGGGTCACTGCCTTATTTTTGCAGAGCGGCCTTCAGCTGTGCATCTTCTCTTTCTTTTATTTTTTTGGGGAGGTTGCTAGGTCCCACTCGGACACCCATATGCCTCCAGTCGTTTGGGCAGTTGAGGGAGCCCATCCCTCATTATCCTGCCGGCTCCTGCATGGTCCACACTTTTGCATGTGGCCGCAGGAGCCGACAACTTCTCTTTCCCTGCCCAGCCTTCTGTGGTGGCCACCACTCCCCCCCAGTCATGGGCACAGGGAGCATAAATGAGGCCACCACTATTGGGGGGCATGGCAGCACTCCACCATGCGCCTTTGCTTCTGGGTCCGGAGATGGTTCTAGCCCCCTTTCAGTAAAAACGACCCAAGTAATAGCATCCATGAGCCATTACAGAGTCTGGGTAGGGGGCCCCATGCACGCCCTCTCCCTGAGGAAATGTAATAAATAATTTCTGTGCAGGGCCCTGGCTCACCCGGGGGGCAAATAAAAAAATGGCAGCGGAGCCCCACACACTCTTTTGGCTAAAAGGTCACCATTCTTTAAAATGCCATAACTCCGGCTCCTTTGGGCCAATTATGATGATCTTGGGCAAACTTTAGTCCTGGTGGCAAGCTCTAGCCGCCAGGGGCATTTTCAGCAGACTTTCCCACCTAGAAAGCAGTGTAGTCCACAAAGATCTGGCTCCCAGCCTCTTGGTCTCTGTCTCTCAGAGCAAAAGTCCAGGGATTTTCCCCAACTGGCCCTCAGATGATGTAAGGGGGACAGGCTCACTGGCCCTTAGGGAGACCCACTAGCTCTAGGGTCAACTGAGCAGAGACATTAGTCCTTTGTGGGCATCAGGGGGGTTCTTCCTTCCAGTTGTTCATGGTGGCCCCAGGGCCCAGCAACAAAGCTCAGAAAAACATTAGGCAAGAGGGAGTCTCCCCCTTGTGCAAGAGTTTTTAAAGTGGAGTGGAAGGTTCCAGAAGCCATGCACCCCTGGCCAATCTTAGGGTGCCACATTACCTCTCCACTCCTGTCCTAATCATTGTGCACAGCATGCTGAGACAGTTCAAAATGGCGTCATCCACAAGTCACTAGTCACATCTCCTCTTGGGGCCCCAGCTCTGCCCCTGGCTGACCTCAATGCCACAGCCTTTCTCAACAGGTTTTCAAAGAGGAGCCCCCTCCTGTGGTGGCTCCAGAGTTCTGGGCTCCCTCCTTTGTTCAGTGGGCAAAGCAGCTACTGTATTTTGCTGAAAGGGGAACTGCTCAGACTCAGTAGTTGTGAGCTGAGTCTGCTTTTTAAGTGTTTTAAAAAACTTAGCTTTTTGAAATTGTGCTTTAAAACTGTGGTATAATTTTTTGTGCAGGGAATATCACTGTGAATTGCATTGCGGGGGTACTGAGGGAAGTAAGGATTAAGCATCATGTTTTGGAGCTGCGCTCTAGTCTTTATGACCATCCTACCTTAAAATGGAGGTAGCAGGGCAGACACGAGCAGTGGGTGCACCGCTGGCGTGCCAAAGGCACACCTAAAGCAAGCCCGTCAGTGCCAGTCCGCGCCCTTCCAGGACCAGAGGCCAGGGATGCTGTCCCTTCTTCACGAGGTAAGATGCATTATATCTCAGGCCAACTGCGAGCGCTTAGGAGAACTCCATCTAGCGCTTGCTCGTACTTATTCGACCCCAGTCAGTCGTCCTGGACTTGCCCAAATTGTGGGTGGTCCCCTCAGCCAGGCCTTAACCAGTGTTATCCTGGCTGTTTCTCACCTCTGTTAGTTAGACATGCCTGCTTGATTAATTGTCGTTCCTTGGCCGCCGATAAACTGGACATACTAGATTTTCTTGCTGAGTCCTGTTTGGATGTTCTATTTGTTATGGAAACATGGATGTTGGATGATTCTGGGTCTGACATAATTCAGGTGCGTCCCCCTGATTATTGTATTGCAAGGCCAGACAGGCAGGATAAAGGTGGTGGTGGGTTGGCAATTATCTATAGGGAGTGGGTGAAGTGCTTCACCTTGCCGCTTAGGATGCCTAATTGTAAAAGGCTTGTCTTTTCACTAACAATATCTTCCACCTTTTCCTTTTGTGGAATCCTTGTATATAGACCTCCAGGACCTTATGTCCATTTTCTTCAAGCCTTGCCAGAAGTGGTGGCAGAGCTGGCCAAAGACAAAGCCAACTTCACTGTATTGGGTGATTTTAACTTGCATGTAAATGACAAGAAACATAGTGCTTCGAAAACCCTCTTACATGATATGGCTTCATTATAACTAACACAGCAACGCATGGGCCATACTATTGACCTTGTCTTAATTAATATTGGCACACTCCAAGTTCAGACCAATTTGGCTTTGATTTGGTCGGACCATTTTATGATTCCTTTTGCCTTGAGAATATGTTCATCATCCATATATATTCCATCGGTTAGGCGATAAGATCGCGCCTGGCCTAAACTTAATGTAGTTGATTGGCGACAGGCCCTGGGAACTCTAACACCTGCTTTCACAGATTGTGCTGTATTGGCAGCACATCAGTTTAATCAATAGATCACTGAATCACTTGATAGAGATCTTCCAAACAGGTGGAGGAAAGATGGCAACCAGATGCATAAATCCCCTGGTTCAAATGCCCATTTATGGTCTTTGAAGAAAGAATATAAACGTATGGAGAGAAAATGGAGAAAGACATTTGAGGAGTCCAGCAAATCTGATAATAGGAAATCTGTTAGACTGTACCATGCAGAAATTAAATCGTCTCAAGCCACTTTTTTCGTCAATGAAATTGATAACTCCTCCAACTCTCCTAAAGAAATCTTTAAGATCCTTAAAGATATTACTGTACCGCCTACAGTTAGCCCCATTGTGGATGCTTCTGTGGAGCACAGCAATGGTCTAACACATTTCTTTCAGAACTCTATTTTAGATATGTATTATTCTTTCCCCAATGCGATGACTCAATTGGCTTTTCCTGTAGTCAATCGTATCTGATTTAAAAGATGGCCATCTCTCAATGTTCACCTACCTTGCTGAGCGCTATGTTAAAAAGCTCCGTAAAGTGGCAAAATAGGATCACCACTGGATCCAGCCCCTCTTCATGCCCTTTGTCAAGGGTCTGACTGCATTGCCCCAGTGTTAACCGAGTTGTTAAACATATCTCTCTCTAGCGGGCAGGTCCCTCACCACTGGAAGCATGCAATAGTCGAACCACTTTTAAAAAAACCTAATCTTGACCCCCTCTGTTTAAATAACTACAAGCCTTTTTCCCTGATACCTGGAGTTGCAAAAATGTTAGAAAAACATGTAAACAAGAATCTCTCAGCCTTCCTGGAATCTAGGGCACTGCTTCATCCCACTCAAATGGGGTTACGACCACAACACAGCACTGAATGAGCACTGTTAGTAGTGGTCAAGGAAATGAGGAAACTCCTGGACCGGAGAGGATCTGCAGCCGTCATCTTTCTCGAACTAAGTGCTGCCTTCGACACCAGAGACCATTCAATCCTCATTCAGAAAGTTTGCAATGCCAGTGTTGGGACAGAGCACTTGAGTGGCTACCTTATTTTTGGAGAATCTAACCTTTCAGGTATTAGATCAGGCCATTATTCAACCAGTCTCCCCCTTATTTGTTTTAATCTATATATGCTCCCCCTTGCCGACATTGTGCAATTGTTTGGACTGTCATTGGTTTCCTACGCCGATGAAACCCAGCTGGTCATGTCTATCTCACCTGACCACACCTCTAATCATCTACCCCTGACTCTGTGCTTCCAGGAAGTAGGCAGCTGGATGGCGGGCTGTAAACTAAAACTCAACAAGGAGAAGACGAAAGTCATGCTGCTGGGCAATAGCCTCTGGAGCAGTGTCCCAAGCCCCTTACTAGATTGCCTGAGCAAGCTGCCGACCCCTAAAGGCCCAATAAAGAGCCTGGGGATGTGGCTAGATCCCAATCTCACAATGGAAAATCAAGCCAAAAATATGTCTGCTAGCTGCTACGTCATTCTGAGACTATTGAGGAAAGTTCTCAAGCTCCTCCCTTTCACAGTCAGAAGAGTAATTGTACAGGCTTTGGAACTAGCATGCCTGGATTATGGGACTGCCCTATATCTTGGCTCACCCTGTTATGTGGTCAAAATGTTGCAGACTGTGCAAGAAAGCGGCCACTCGACTTCTTATAGATACACCTAAATATCAGTCAGTTACAAAGGCCCTCAGGGATCTCCACTGGCTCCCGGTAGAGCGCCCGATTCAGTTTCAATCTCTTTGCATCATGCATAGGGCGATAAACAGAAGAGGTCCCCCTCTACTATGATCACTTGCCTCCCTGTACATGCCCAAAAGACCCCTCAGATCAGCCTCTGCACATTTACATAAGGTCCCCAGGATTCAGAGATCACATTGGGTTGGAGGGTCCACATCCTTTTTGGCGTCCAAACTCTGGAATTCTCTGCCTCCTGAACTGTGCCTTTTGGAGCCAGAACTCCCCTTCTGCAAAGGTTTGAAGATCTGGCTGCTCAGGGAATAACTATTCAGTCCCTTTACATTCTATGGCATCTGTGGCAGTGCTGGTAGGCCTTCTGGTAGCCATGTGCTATATAAAAACTGCAGAATAGAATAGAATAGTAGGCTTGGGCAGGCCCATCCCTGGTACTGTGTGACAGCTGATTGATTAATGCAGATCTATCAGCCCCACCCCATTCCTCCTCAGGATCTGAGTGGAGCACTGTTAATGGCTCCCTTTGTGTGTGGAGGCCTTTATTCCTGCTGCTGGACAGAAGTGTTATTAATCTGGCATAGCAGGATGACAAAAGGCCTGGACTCTGATCTTGAGCTGAGCCAGAGAAATATGACAATTCTGGATGACCCATAAGTTATACAGATAGCTTTTTAGAACTTACATAATTAATTTTCCCACACAGGTTATACCCCATTTTGATATGTCACTGGTCTCTGTAGGCCAAAGGGAAGCAAAACTGCAGTCTGAGGCAGTTATCCACCTATGAGCATAATAAAGTGTCACTACAGACAAAACAATAAATCACACTGACTTTCCCTATTAGTGTACACTAACATCGTAAGGCCTACCCCCGGTCAATATCTAATCCTGCAGAGTCCCCTCTGCGCGGGCTACCTATGTTCAGTTACCGGACTGTGCATGACAGTATTCTCTCACGTGCAGCCCACACACTCATGCATACACGTGTGTACAGATGTTCTCATGTAATCAGCCAAGTGCCCCTTACCCTTGCTACGTCGCAGCCGCTTTATCTTAAAAGGCAGACACTGGCGGTAAACACGTGCAGCCCATTTGACATGTTATTACCGTGGGTGACACACATGTAGTGAGACTCACCCACAGCAAAAAGTGCAAAACCAGGAGATCCAAGAAGCAAAAAAGCCAGGTGTATCATATGGGCAGAACCCAATGGCAACACTTGTGCTTCCTCTTAGTATTTTTTTTTACATATGTTTGCCTTTGCATTTGAACATTTTGATATAGCTTTTCATTATACATTCTTGGATTTTTCTCCCTTAGGGGTCCGCCTTGTTGTGTACATCTTGATAATCATTCTGCAAGGTAATTTGTTCTTTTTGGTGCCTATTTGGTGTTTACGATAAGAGTAACCTGCAATTGATCCTAGCTAATGTTTAATAAGTGAAAATAAAGCAAAATACCATAACATACATGATAAAAAGAATTTCAACCCCAATAAGCATAAAGAGCAACAGTGTGGTATATAATGTTTTTTAAAATAGTTAATGTCCATTTAGTTATTTGTTGAGACTCAAAAAATAAAAATGTAATCAATAATACAAATAAATTTAATTGAATAATATGAGCAAAGATCTCCATACACTGCTAATTACCCCACATATTACATCACACTTGACATGATCCATGACAACATTGATAACATGACTGCAACACTGAAATTGCATCATTGATGACATAACTGTGCATGGTAGGGGTGCGAGTTATAGTTATTGTAGGGCATGAGTTATAGTTACAAGCGACAAGTATAACGGGTAAATTTCAGTGTTTTTTTTTTTTTAAATGTTACACTGTCACTGAAATTTTCACCTAACTATACTTTAATCCTTGTTTTTTTCATTGAATTTCTAAGGCTTTTTTTGATGCAAAGTAAGATATAATTTGAATTCCTAACTATAATGTCACTTTAACCTTTGTTTTTTCAGTCCATTTCTAGGGTGTTTTAAACGTAAAGTAATATTCCATTACCATATGTAACACCAACCCCATGCTGCGCATGGCCTGCATCAAGGCCCTGAGTCCAACCCCTCCCGAGGGGCCAACCCCACTCTGCGCATGGCTTTTTGCCATTCACAGCAAGCTATTGATCTCCCAGGGACTATCCGCGCTCAGGCAGACTTACTGAATTTCACAACACCAAAATATAAAAAGTGAACTTATTGGCTTTATCAAGGGGTGAGCATAACAGTGTGTGTATATAAAACAGTACTATTGTCTTTCTCCAAAAATCACCAATATTTTTAATCAAAAATATATTTCACTAATTTACACAGAGAATGGCATGCTAAATAATAGTGATTATTATAAAAATGCCCAATAATGTCTTAATAAAAAATTAAATGAACATGTCTGTGAGTTTTTCTTTTTACATAGTTTTTATTACTGCATTTTGTAGGCTGGAAAATGTCAAAAGAAAGAGTCAGAGACATGCTGTTTTTTCTTTCATATAAAACTAACATGTCTTTCTTTTAACATTTTTCAGCCCACATAATCAATCAATCAGGGGTTTGTTAAAGCGCGACTACTCACCCGTAAGGGTCTCAAGGCGCTAGGGGTGGGGGGGTGCAGGTTCCATTCCATCAAGGAGGGGTCTGTCGAAGAGCCAGGTTTTGAGGTTTCTTGCGAAGATGGGGAGCGATGTTGTCTGTCTGAGGTGGAGCAGAAGGGTGTCCACAAGCTGGCCTTGCACTCCAGTTGAAGAACATAGAGGTCCAGGTAGGAGTGTTTTTGAAAAATATGGTAGGTTCTCCTGGGTTCATGGATTTCATGACCCAGAGACTTACTGTTTTAGGTTGCTTGGGGGCTGCTGCACTCCCTGCAGCCCAACGCAACATTGAAAAAAATGTTTGCTGGTGCCCCTGTCCCTTCTAGGGACATCACCAAGCTCAAAATAAAAGTTTTAAGCAACCCCACAGAACATTAGGGTGTGATCTTTCAAGTAGCAGTGAAAAAAAAATTAGGAGCTCTGGCCACTCATTTATTATTCATCTTTTTTTAATTTTTATTTTGGGTGTCCCAGTCCCTACCCGGGACACCCTTTTTTATAATTATTGGGGAGGGGGCATGCAGTCCACCTCCCCAAGCCTTTGCAGGCCCCATGGAACCCATCCCCCGGGACCAAACTCATTTATTAAGTATTAAGGGGAGGAGGCACCTGCCTCCCCCTCCCTGAGCCTCTATGGACACCAGGAACACCATCCCCTGGGGCCTAATGTGGGTGTCCCGGACCCACCTGGGGCTCCCAATAGACACAATGTTGGGGCTGCAGGGGGAGCATCAAGCCCCCGCTACCGTACCTGCTGCAAGAAGTACAGCAGCCCACCAGCAACAGAAAACAAACAGCAAATCTCCTGGGTCATTAAATCCATGATCCCAGGAGAGCGTACCATATTTATTTAAAACTCTGCTGGCTTGAGCTCAATGCTCTTCAGCTAGAGTGCAGAGCCCCCTAGTGTTAAGTTCAATGGCTGTACTTTGTAGCTTGAAAAATATATTTTTTAAACCTCAAAGGTGTGTTGATTTTTCTTTTAATAAAGCGTTACTCATTTTTTAAATGACAATCACTTCTATTAAACATTGAACTGTGTGATTTAATGAAACATACATTTCATTATAATTACTGGTCATTTTTTGACAAAGACAATATATGTGCTTTAAAAATGTTGATATTCTGACCCCATCATAAAACTAATAGGCCCACTTTTTAAATTTTGATATTCTGACCCTTTGACGAAGTCAGTAGCTCTGCCTTACTTAAAATGGCACCTCTCATATTCAGCCACACATGCTCACTGGGGTTTGGGTGCCAGGCAATGCTCCCACCCCAGCTGTGCTTAGCTTGTGCATAGTGGGGGGGTTGGGCACCAGTGGGGGTTGGCCACCAGTGGGTGTTGGGCACAGGGCCAGGCCCATGGCCAAACACATACTGCAGATGGCCGAAGGAGTTGCACAGTGTGGTGTTGGCTGCCTGCGAGCAGTTGGACGCAGGGCCTGGCCTCAGGCTAGACACTGCGGCCAACCACACACTGGACACAGCAAAAGGTTGTGTGGGAATTGGGTTGGTGTTACGTATGGTAATAAAATACGTAAGGGAAATATGCATGATAATAAAAGCCTTAAAGTAACTATAAAACTCGCCCTCACCATGCACTTCTTATGACCTCACATCTTACATCAATCTTAACATGTTCTGTGACATTATTGATAAAATCACTGCAACATCTGAAATTACATCATTGATGACAACACTGTGCATGGTGGAGGCGCGAGTTATAGTTACTTTAGAGCAAGAGTTAGCAACTTGAAAATAACTATAACTGATGAATGTCAGTATTTTTTTCATTTGAAACTGTGTGTTTTAACTGACATTTTCACCTAGCTGCAATGTCCCTTTGACCTTTGTTTTTTTCAGGAAATATAACTAAATAAGAGCTATGTGTCCATATTTTATGTGACTAAGAAAGCGGATAGTTCTAGAAGACTGAAACTGAAAAATATTTTTTGTATAAAAATAAAATAATTGATTGTTTTTTTCACATGTAAAGTCTGATGCTGTGCAGATCGTTTTATTTGATGCCATAAAATACCTTCACAGTACCAAGAAAGGCATAATCTTCAGACCCCTCTGCAGGCACATACAGAATTTATGTAATCCGTTGCGTTTTCTTGCACTTAAAGCTTGGGATATATGGTTTCCACATCATACAAAGAGAGCAGTGCCCCCAGCTTCCATCACGTGTCTGAATTTTATAAAACTCCTGTCGGACTGAAAGAGCGGTGGAAAGCATTGCGGAATCTGACCTGACATATAAACTTTAATTTGGCATGCAATTAAAATCTCAGCTGCAAATGGCATATATCAGGCTTCTATTTCATGCTTGGTTGGAGGTGCGCAGATTGATATTGCATGTTCTCAAACATCTCATTTATGCTTGGAGTTAAAAAATTAATGAAGGTGAGAACAGCACAGTTTTGTGTGGCGACGCAGGTTTCTTTCACTGGAGGGAGAAACTGTGGTGCTGGGGTTTCCGGCCTTTATAAGAAATGCATATGCAGTCACGACTGTTTAACGACATCTAGTTATAAAGCTAAACTCAGTGACTTGCATAAGGCAGAATAATATCTTTTTTGATGGGCTGGAATAATCTTGACTAATTACTGGTTTGTAAAGCACTCGCACAGGTGCTTAAGATATTTACCCTCATTTTTCAATACAATACAAACTGAGCTGGCATTTCCACAAGAGGGAAAAAAGTAGCATGCAGCCGGTTCGATTGATAATCAGAAAAAATAATTACACCGTTCATGAAAGATACAGTGCCATTTTCAGTCTTGGCCATATGCTATGCTTGGAGTGGATTAATATGGGAACAGATACCAATAGTTCTAGCATATTACACATATTGATATGGTCGAGACTTGTTGCCGAAACCTGGATCTGTTTGTTAGCTTAGAGGATGTGTTTCAGAGCTGTTGTCACTGACAACATCACGGCCTCAAAGAGGTTTCTGTTTCTATGGGAATGATGATTTATTGAGTTTTCAAAAATGCGCCCTAGGGGCAGCATTAGTTTTGGAACTTGTGAGACAGGTGAGTCACTATTTTAACTCCAGACTTAGAATACTGGAAGAAAGTACAGTTTTTCCATAAATAGTCCAGGGGGCTCATTTACTATTTAATATTCAGCCCAGGATGAAAATGGGAAAGTTCTCAAATGTGTCAAATGTTGAAAAGCAGCATTGAAATTTTGAAATGTAGGCCCAGATTTACTGATATTTGACTCATGGCAGCACTGCCTTGCGTCAAAAAGAGAGAGAAAAAAAACATATCTACTAAGATGTGGTGCATTTTTTCTCTCCCTGGTACTTGCACACTTTGGTACTTGCACACATGCGCTGACACCCACCCTCTTGCGCCATAGTGCATGGGTGTGTGCGTTCTCTAAAGCATAGGTTTTATATTAGAAGGGGGTCCGTTACAGTAGAAAAACTTTATTTTAAGATGCTTCCAACATTGCATATGTGCTGTACAATGCAGAATGCATGCAAAATAGAAAAATAAGGAGAAATGAAAACATTTCTCCTTGTTACGCCTGCCATGATATTTTGTTGCAAATCCCTGTCTTACTCATTAGAAGATAGAGATTTTCATCAAAATCCATAGGTGGTTGTATGGGAACGCCCATGTACCACCCATGGAACACCCCTTTATGAAAAGAAGTGCAGAGTGGTGCATAATGCTACTTTCATTAGTTTGGGCAACTTTCCAATGCAAATCCTGGTTTGTGTTGGATTCTAAATTCAACCACAACTCTTTTCTCCCGGTTTGCATCACTTTTGTGAGACAAACCTGTTGCAAAGCATTAGTAAATCATGTCCTTAATTAAAATCTCTGCACCATGCTAGTGGCTTCTGCCTTTAGGTCATAGCAGAAGGCAAAAACAAGACATATCGTCTTGGACATAGATGCAGACTCTGGATCTGTGCTGATTCTAGCCTTTCAGAATATGGTGTTGGTCAGGCCACAAAGAGTGCAGACTGTTAGGGTCTGCCATTAGAGTTCGTTCAGCAAATTGCTGGTGGTCTATCTCTCTCTCTTGCTCTCACTCTGTCACACACACAAACATACACACACACAGATCACACTGACCCTGGTGACAACATAGGATTGACCACGTCTTCAACCCCTCGAACTGAAGCGCATCCCATCTATACCAAGAGAAGGGCAAGGAAAAGAGACAACAGAAATTATGAAGGACTCTTTGATCCTTTTTGAATGTAAAAATGGCCTTTTCAACCCTTCTTACTTACTTTTTTTTAGGTCTTGGCTACACAGCTCATGCGCTGTCTCGAAAAGACATGTTGTATTTACTTTATGAGCTTCAGCCCGCCCATAGGCTACCCATTTGCTGTCTCCATCGTGCTCTTTTATTCTTTCTTGCCATTTATCCCTAGCATGCATATGTCCTACCTCTTCTTGTGTTTAGCCCGGCCGAGAGCATGGACAAATTGCTACTAGTTATCCACAGCTCCCATTTTAGCAACTGTTTTACAAACTAGTTTTTAAATTGATTTTGAGCACGTCACACGAGCACTTGTGCTTCTCCGAGTGCCGTTTCTGTAAACAGGCCTGTAAATCTAGTCCTTATCTCATCTCATTTGCTGTGCATTCAAAGACTGAGATCAAATGTCAGACTCTGTTTTTTGAGGGCGTCTCTTCTGCCTCACAACACCCCTCTCGCTTTGCTGCTTGGTTTTTTCTTATTCCTTCATTGTAGCTTGTTTTGTCTCTGGTGTAAAAAGGCTCCCCTTCATGTCTAAAATTAGGACTGCCAGCTAATTTTCACTTTTACTCATTGGAATCTGTAAGTGTGTTTCTTTGTGGTAAGGCTACTCTTGGGGAGTGGATGTAACCCAGAGATAGCAAAGAAAACATGGAAAAGGAATGCGCGCACCCCGGGGCCTCAAATGAAATGGATATTCATGGCCAGTTACTAAAGTTTATTAATGCAGTACATTACTGAAAGATGGAGCATTTTTGGTGACTATGTGCTTACTTTTATTTCAGAGTGCATTTTATTGACTTTCAAAATGCACGTTTAAATTACGCTTCTATCACTGCAATTTAAAGATTTTAGTTGGGTGCTTGTTTATAGAGAAAATCAAGGGATATAAAGCCTTTGCTTAACCAAATGTTTTTAAAGGAATTATTGTGCACTCAAAATTAAAAGTAAATCAGAGTTAAATACGTTTAAGGTACAGCATTTATTTTTACTCTGGGTTGCTAGTGCAATATTACTTTTAATCCTCAGGGCATGCGATTCAATTGCAAAACACGTGCTTAAACAATACATTGCTTGGTTTTTGTGGAAATAGGCAGCTAACTATGCTCTTTACATTGAAGTGATAGAGGTGTGAATTAAATGCGTGTTTTAAGTGCTCTCATAATTAAAAATAATGTTTCAACATCAAATCAGGGTACAAATAAATGCAATGATTTTCCAGTGCAACATTACTTTTAATTCTGAGAGTGAACACTTTACTTTCAAAACACACGCTTAAAAAAGGTTTTACATTGGTTTCAAGTTTCAAGTTTCAGACATGCCGTCATATAAAGCCTCTCCATGAAATAGACAGAAGCGTGAGTTTATATTTACACCTCCCCTCAGCATATTATTTTATCATGCCTGTGCGCTGGATTTTCATTTGTCAATTCCTTCAAAATAAAGGCTAACCTTCGAATGGAAGCAACAGTGACTGTGTAATATTACCCAACATAAATTTCCTTTATATGTCTTTTGCTACTCACTTTCACATGACCAAACAAGAAATACATAGCGGAAGCAAACATACTAACTAGGAACATATACATTGTTCCATGCATACAGGGTGAACCAATGAAAATAAACAACAATTGCTTACATTACACCAGCTAATGTAAACAACATTGTTTATAGTTTGTTGACAGCTAATCAAATAGTGTTACTACTTGGATTTCTGTAGCTTCATTCGTTGTGTGTGCCTCCCCACTGACAGGCAAGGCCATACCATACCATACCATGCCATACCACACAGTGACAGGCAATACCATATCATACAATGACAGTTTATACCATACCATTACATATTATACCAGACCATGACAGGCCATACTAAACCATACTATACCATACAATACCATACCATGCCATACAATGACAGGTTATACCATTTCATACCATACCATACAAGGCAGATCGTACTACAAAATACTCTAGAATGACAACTATACCATGACATACCATACCACAACATAAAATGCAATGACAGGCCATACCATATGACAGGCCATGCCATACCATACTATACTATACAATGACAGCCCATACCATTTCATACAATACCATACAATACAATGACAAGCCATACCATACTATGCAACAACAGGCCATACTATACCATACAATGACAGACCGTACCATACCATATTATACAATGACAAGCCATACCACACCATACTTTACAAGAGGGCAGACCATGCTATACCATACCACATAATAACAATGCTTACTATAGAATGACAGGCTATACCAGACTGTACTGTACAATGACAGGATATACCATATTATACTATACAAACACAGACCGTACAATGACAGACCATACCATGCTATACCATACTATAATATAGAATGACAGGCATACCATATCATACAATACAATGGCAGGCCATACCATATCATAACATACATTGACAGGCCGTACCATATTGTACAATGACAGGCCATGCTGTACCATACTGTACCTTACCATACCGCACCGTACCGTACCACTCCATACCATACATTGACAGGCCATACCATACAAAACCTTATTATACAATGATAGGCCATTCCATCTGGTACAATTGCAGGCCATGCAATACCATACCATACTTTACAATGACAGGCCATACAATATCATGCTATACTATACAATAACAGGCAATACCATACATACTATAGAATGACATACCATATTATACAATGACAAGCCATAACATACCATACCCTGCTTTACAATGACAGGCCTGGCCATACCATACCATAACAGGCCACACCACACTGACAAAGACAATAGATCTCGCATAGGCGAGACCTGTTGGCTTTGCCAGTGCTTGTTTACTATTGCCTTCAGGACCGTTCACTTTAGAATAAGTGCAGTGCCAGGAGTACTACAGGAGAATCTGCTGCTGTTACTGCGATCTTTGACGACAGCTGATTGATGCCTGTGGGGCATGTACCACGACCAGAATTTCTTTCCCAGGCCTTGGATTGTTAATTTTAACAGATGCCATTTTGATATTCTCAGGCATTAAAGACCAGTCTTTGATAGGGTAGGTTTCGGTCAGCCATCACTCATAATCACTTCCGTGTCTCAGCCTATAACAACCTGTTTGCTAAAAGGCTCAAGATCTGCAAACTCACTGGGACCCATCCCAGGGCCATGAGCATAAATACTGATTGAAAAAAGGCATTTAAAGGCCGGGGTTCTTAAATGAGGGAGGAGTAGAGTACCTGAGCATTGCACAGCTCATCCAAAACCAAAACCCCAAATGTTCAAAGGACTGTGGCTTATCTGTTAAATGGGCAAGACATGCACAATGAGCTCGGTGCGCCCCAGGTCCTAGATCTTATCCACGGAGCACACTGCATGAAAATGGTTTTTGAACTATTTAAACAACTTGAGCTCTACCCTGGTGTGATCATGATTTCTGTGCCCTCATGCCCACTTTGTCAAATAGTGCACTTTTCATTAAGAGTGCTTTGTAATCGGTGTTGAAAGCTAGGGGAAACTAATGGACACGAATACATGTTTCTGTACTTGGTAATAAAGTAATTATGTTAAAGTAGTGTTACTTTCTTATTTGTTTCAGATAAAACCAAGAATAAACAAATAGCCAAGAGTGGCTACAAAAATTTGGAGCCACTATATTCTGTTGTGTTGTGATCAAAATGAACTAGCAACAATATTGTGGTACCGTTTTTTTATGAAAGAACAGAAAAAGATGGCACTTCGGTCCAGATGTACAGTCTTTGCGTTGGGTTTGCATTACTTTTATAATGCAGACCTGAAACAAAGTCTACTGGCGAGATTTGCAATCCAATGCAAAGCATGGTCCTTGTGTTACTTTGCTTTAAGGGGTGTTCCATTGGTGATGCATGGGCGTTCCCGTACAAACACCCATGGTTTGAGACACAAATCCCTATCAAATCGAATTGCAGACAGGGATTTGCTCCAAACTCCTGTGCCTTCCTGAGGCAGGCAGAACAAGGAGAAATGCTTGAATTTCTCCTCCTTTTTTCCTCTCTGCATGTGTGCTGCATTCTACAGCACACATTCATAGAGGAAAATGCCTTAAAGCACAGTTTTTGTACAGGAAGGCACCCCTTCCTGCACTAAATCTATGCTGACCACAACGCAGACCCCCTTGCAGTATGGCGCAAGAGTGCCTGCATTGGCGCATGGCTGTCAAAAGGGTGCTAGTGCTGGGAAAGAGTAGAACTGCACCACTTCTTAGAAGGTATGGCAGAGTTCGGCTCTCTCACTTTCATGCAGCGCAGTT
This sequence comes from Calotriton arnoldi, assembly GCA_963921515.1. Lineage (NCBI taxonomy): Eukaryota > Metazoa > Chordata > Amphibia > Caudata > Salamandridae > Calotriton > Calotriton arnoldi. Next base: position 4,623,560 of record CAWUFW010000339.1, read on the forward strand.
CAGCAACTTTACATGCTATGCTGCATTATGTAAACTCTTGGTTTACACTGGCCGTCATTGTAGCCTATAGTACAGTAGTCTGAAATTAAAGGAGGCTCCAAAGAGTTCCTCCTCGAGCTGAACTTTCTCTATAGTCCCCCTAACATAGGATTAATTAATGGACTGTTTCATAGCATCAGAGTGGATATAGGGTCTTATTTAGACGAAGTCCTCTCTCCGCCAAAGTGAAATTCCGCCCACCTCATTTAGAGTCCACCAGAATTTCAGTAAATTGATGGCAGCCTACATACACCTCCGACGGCCCGATGAAGTAAGGGCCATCGGAGGTTTGGTCATGTGTCCCCCCACCCTATATAGAATGGGTGAACACATGGTCACTTGTCACTGTCCATCACCGGCGGTAAGGGACAGTGAAATCTGTAAAATAACCCCAACGTCATGGGAAAACTCTCCCCTGGTAAAGAGGGGGGGTCATTGATTTTTTTTTCAAAAACAGAATCAGCTTTTGGATTTTGTTTTTTAAAGTGAAAAAAAAAAATTGAAAGCTTGACGTACAGCTCCGTCATATTGATGGAGCTGTCGATCAAACTTTCTAAGCATTTACAGTAACCATTGTGACAGGGGTTCCTGTAAATAATGCAAGAGATCTCCCTCGGGCTATTGGACATCTCTTAATTTGGCAGGCGGACGCTCCCTCAGGGCGATGGATTACTTTACTCTGCTGACTTCACAGGGTAAACTCCCATCTGCCAAAGTGTAAATCAGGCCCATCTTTTGTAGAGAATCATTAACTTTACCTTTATGTTATATAAGATTTTGTGGAATGTGTGGGACCGCAGGTAGGTGAGCTGAACCCGGCCTCAATAAAAATGTGATGGATATGTTGGGGCAAACTGCGAAGCAGGTAGCAGGGCCAGATGCCATTACATACTTACCGCAGGAGGCTTCGCAGGCCGCTATAACTAAGTTCTTTCCTGCAAGCGTTCTCTTTACTAAGTCGGTCCCCCCAGCTGCAGTGGAACTACAAGGCACTGCATGTGCAGGAAAAAGGGGGGCCCCTGGGCCCCTACCTTTTTTTAAAAACACATTTTATTGGGTTTTGAAATTTTTACATCAATTAGGAAATAAACATGTATAATTGGTGCATCGGGTTATACAGTACAATCAGAATTAAAATACAATTATGTATTTCAAATTGTTCCTCTGACCAAGAAACAGGGGAAGGAAAATAACTACATTACTTGACCCACCCCTCCCACCCATACCCCAACTCATCCCTGGGCCCCTACCGAAGGATAAAATCGGAACCTCTGAAAATGATCTGGCCCCGGTAGGGGTTGTGCCAACAGTGGTCCATTTGCCTTCTCACTTGTCTGTTGTAGGCCCCGGCAACATAAGATCCTCTGTAAAGCACAGCACTCTAGAAGCAGATGTAGCAGCAATTCGGGCACATGAAGAGGGTGCAGCTGAGTTGCTTGAGGGCAATCTTTTCAAAGGGAGTGAATCAAACCCAACTACAAACAGATTGGACTCCCAAAGCCACCGATTTAAAGAAGGTCAAGTACAGGCATCGGAAAGCAGCATTGGGCCTAGCCTTAACCTCACGTATACCTGGGCAGAAGGAGGCTCAGGTGGATTGACTGGCTCTTACACTAAAGGTTCTGGTGAAGGCAATCTCAGGGCTGACAGCACCAGATTAAATAAAAGCCTGGATAACTCTTGAGAGGGAGGGTAAGTTTTACTCCCCCACAGAGGGGTCAGAGTCCACCTGTCTTAGCCCCAGTTCCAGTGAGGATAAAGCAAGCTCCTCTTTCTCCAGGGCCAGTGAAAGTAGCTGTTCTAATGCACCTGGGTCTACAGTAAAGTGGGAAGGAAAGTTGGGGGCTGGGGACTGCGTCTCGATAAGAGGGGCAGGGTCAGGTGGGGGGGACTTAACCTGCTGGCACAAGGGGGAGAGTTGAGTACACTAAAAGTGGAGGTGTAATTTAGAACAAAAAATGTGAATTAATGGTTTTAAATGCACTGGTCATTAATGTGAATCTAAGAGATGTCTTTGTTGTTATAATGGGAAGGACCACTGATTGTATTCATTTATATGTTTAAGTTACGCATTGCCACCTTTAATATCTGTGACCTGAATGACAGGGCCAAAAGAAAAAGAGTAGCGGAGGATCTGAAAATCTTGAAGGCAGATATCTACTGCCTTCAGGAAACACATATAGATAGGGCTAGTAGGCCATTGCTGGAGACTTTAGGCCTAACATTGGTAGCGTGTACTACTCAAAAAATGAAGACTAGACGGGGTTGCTATACACGAAGTAAGAAGTGTTTTTAGCCACAGCTCTGCAGATAAATATGGTAGATGGGCAATAATGGAGTGCTGATATAAAACAGGCTCCTATACTTTATGCTCAGTGTATGGCCCACTTTTGGATGATCAGGATATTCTAGATTTTTTATCCATCGAAGTTGCTTTGTGGCCTGCTCCTGGTATAGTATGTGGGGACCTCAATATTAATGAGTCTGGGAGCACTTTCAGTGATATAACTGGGACTTACTCAGGTTGCAAACCAAGAGTGTTTAGAACCCTACGGAGCCTTGAGAGGGAGCAAGGCCTGCTGGATGACTGGGTTAAATAAAAAGCACCTGATCCTGGCTATACCTATTATTTGGCCCTCCATGGCTCTTTCACCCAGCTTGATTATTTTCTGATTGGCTCCAGACTTAACTTAAAGGGTGTCGAATAGAGCTCTTCCCTCATCTTATGTCTGATCATAACCCTCTGGTAATTGAACTCACCCTGGAAAGACAAATAAGGAATGCCTGCAGTTGGTCCTTTGAGAGAGGCCTCTTAACTTATCCGGCCTATAGTACTCATATGAACACGTGTATCATGGAGTTTTTAACTTAAATAGAGAGAGTGCCTGTTAGAACTGGGGGTCTCTAGTTGGCAGAGGTAGGTACCTTTGTCCAAATAGGGACCCTTGCTTCTAGTCAGGGTAAGGGGGGTACACTACTAAAATAACCCCTGCTCACCCCCTTGGTAGCTTGGCACTAGCAGGCAGGCTTATCTCAGAGGCAGTGTGTAAAGCATTTGTGAACACATACAGTAACACAGTGACAACACTACAGATGGACACCACACAGGTTGTATTATAAAAATAAGTATTTTTATATAGACTTAACACAAGACCCAAAACAACAAAAATCCACAATATAATAGAAATATGACTGTCAAAATGGTAGAAAATAGTTCAGTTCAAATGCAGGTGATAAATGCGACACTCTACGTTCAATGTACCTTTGGATGCGTAACTCGATACAAACAAAAGAGTTGCAGGGAAGGTAATGCGTTGGTTCCTTACACGCAAGAACGGTGATGCGTCGGTTCCTTGCTCTGGGGGAGGTGATGCGTCGGTTCCCTACTGCTGCGTAGGGGACGGTGATGCATTGGTTCCTTACCGGAGAGGAGGTGATGCGTCGGTTCTTCACCGCGTGGGGAGGGGATGCGTCGGTTTCTTTCTGCGCTTCTGTGGCGATGCGACCAGCAGCGCCTCGATGCGATGACGACCCGGTGCAATGAAACAAAATGGCATCTTCTTTTCGATGCAACAACGAAGAGGGTGATGCATGCACGCCCCACGGCCGTGCGGCGACTCAGTGAATCTTCTGAGCCGCGACAGGCCCTGCGACACGCTTCTCCGATGATGCGACGGCGTCTGCTGCGACGGCGACACTCTTCTCTGGTGATGCGAGGCGCTTCGGTGATGCGATGGCGGCAGCGGCGGCATGCTTTCTCGTCGATGCGACCACAACTGCTGCAGCGGCGACACGCTTCTTCTTCGTGAGTCGCGCTTCCAGCTCCCAGCGACACGCAGTCTCTCAGAAGGCCCAACACAACAGTAGGCACTTCAAATTCCCAGCAAGGGAATTCAGGGGAGCTGGTTGGTGAAGTCTTGTATCCCTGAGACTTCAGCAGGAGGCAAGCTCAATCTTCAAGCCCTTGGAGATTTTCTGCAGGATGATGAAAGTAAGCACAAAGTTCCTTTCTCCTTTCTTTGGCAATCAGGCAACCACTGCAGGCCAATCCCTCAAACAGCACACAGCAGAGGGATAGTCTCCTCCTTCAGATTCTATGGTTCCTCTCCTCAGCAAAGGTTCTTCTTGATTCCCAGAAGTGATCTAAAATCTTGGGGTCTGGGCCCCAGTATTTATACCCATAAATCCTTTGTCCTCTGAAGGCAGAGGGTCCTGTACCTAGTCCAAACCAGTTCTGGGTGCATTCTGCCAGTGCACATCTTCTTCCTTTGTCAGTGTGGGCCAGGGACATCAGACACACCACAGGAGGTGGAGCCAGCATTGTGGAAGGCAGGCACAGCCCTATTCAGGCCCAGGTGCTACTCCTCCCACCACTCTACATGCAAATAGGTCTATTCAGCCCTGTGCTGACTCACCCTGTCTCCTGGAGTCCCCCAGCCCATGTCACTCACAAACCCAGACATACAATACACAAGCTAGCAGAGGCAGGCTGGATGGTTAGGCAAGAAAATACCTACTTCCTAAAAGTGGTATTTTCAAACACAGAATGTTAAAACCAACTTCACTAAAAGATGTATTTTATCATTCTGAGTTCATGCATACTAAATTCGTTTTTCTACCATGTTCCCTGGGTCAGTTAGGATTATAAGATGTTATAATCAACCTGCCCATTCTGGCCTATGGGGACAGGTAGCCTTGCAATAGTGAAAAACGAAATTGGCTGTAATTCACTACCAGGACATGCCACACACACCAGGGCATGTCCTACCTCTTACATACAATGCACCCTGCCCGCAGGCCTACCTTAGGGGTGACTAACATGCAGAAAAGGGAAGGTTTGGGGACTGGTAAGTGGGTGCACTTACCAAGTCGACATGGCAGTACCAGACTGCACACAGGCTCTGCAATGGCAGGCCTGAGACACACTTGACAAGCTGCTCCTGTGGGTGGCACAACCCGTGCTGCAAGTCCACCAGCAGTATTTGATTCACAGGCCCTGGGCACAAACAGTGCACTGTACTAGGGTCTGACAGTGAATCAAATAGGCCAAACATGGAGTCACTAATCCATACATCAATTTACCATAGGGAGCACTTGCACTTTGGCACTGATTAGCATTGGCAGAGTGCCCAAAGCATCTAAACCAGCAAAAACATATCAACAACAGTGTAGGCATAGTGAAAAAATGGAAGGGAGACCCACGCCAAGGATGCCAGGTCTAACAGTGCCCCAATTGAGGTAGTATGGGATGCCTTTAAGGCCGACATACATGGAAAAACCCTCAGGTTTAGTTTGAATCAACAGAAGCGCATTCAATTGCTTCCTAAAGAATTATATCTAAAACTAAGCAAGGCGGAAGCTCAGCTTGTCTTGGAAATCTCTACCAGAATTGACCCCTCACCTGCCCAACAACAGACAGCAGCAACCAAGGCCGAGCTTAACAAAATCACTACAGAAAAGACGGCTGAAAAATTTCTGGCTAGAAGGCAGGAATGTTATGAGTACAATGAGTGGGTGGGACATCTTCTAGCAGAACGTACACGGCAAAAGGTGGTGGTGTGTTACATTGCTGAACTTAGGAATGGCCAGGGTGACCTGGTCTCTGACCCTGAAGATATTTGTGAAGCATATTGGGTATGAAGAGCTATACCGAGCCCAGCGTCCAACAGCGAAGGAGAATATTAAGCAATTCTTGAACTTAGTGGTCTCGGATAAAATCACCCAGGAAGATCTGGACTCTTTGGATGCTTCTCTTTCCCTAGATGAAATTCAGGTAGCACTTAAAGAGCTTCCCACTGGTAAGGCTGTAGGGACCAATCAGATCCCATTGGAGTTTTATAAGGTCTTCATCAGGGGGTTAACCTCTGACATGATGGAGCTTTTTCTTCAAGTGAAGAGAGGGCAAAGGGCCCCAGCATCTTGGTCTACGGCCAACATTATTGTTTTTTAAAGAAAGGGGAGGCCCCCCATGAGACAGGCTAATGCCGGCCAATAACTCTAATAAATAGCAATATTAAGCTATACTCCAAAATTCTGGCTGGTCGGCTGGGCCGCATTCTTGATAAATTAGTCTCTACTAAACAGCATGGCTTCATCCCTGGGAGGGGCACCACAGACCATATTCGTAGGGTGATCATTCTGAGATCTGCTGGGAGGGCTCTCCAGAGTTTAGGAGCTAAACAGGCAAAGGAGGCCCCCACCCCACTCCTTGCCCTCTTGATCCTGGGTCCAGCAGCAGCGTTTGATCCTCTGAGCGTAGTGATCTCCTGGGAATATAGGTAGTCAACAAGCATTGCCTTAACTGTGGTTCCTTCCTGTCCATAGCACGAAGGGGTAGAGAGAGTGTCTTTAACCGGATTCTCTTATGCACATGTAGCCAGTGCAGAGCTGCTAAGGCTGGTGTAGCAGACTGGTACTTAGGGATTTTAAAGAGAATCCGGGCATCGGTGTTCTAGACCAATTGAAGCCTCTTTATCACAAATGTAGGACTTTCCAGATAAAGAGAGTTTCCATAGTCCACGCGTGAGTTCACCAGTCCCTGCACAACTACTCTCCGCAAAGGGCATGGAAACCAACTTAACACTTTTCTGAGAGTCCTAAGAAGTCCAAAGCAGCTTGAAGCTAGTTTCCTAGGTTATACCTCCGTGAAGAGTTTATTATCTATACAGAACCCGAGTGTTGGAACTGGCAGCTTCTGGTTGGCTGAGGCAGTGCCCCAGCCAGGCAGCACATATCACTCCTGTCAGGGGTAGGTGATTACACTCACTGTATAACCTACTCTCACCTTTGGGTAGCTTGGCACTGAGCAGTCAGGCTTATCACAGAGGTAATGTGTAAAGCATTGGCGCAGCACTCTCACACAATAAATACAATAAGCATTACAAAAGAGACTTCACACATGGTGTATGGAAATAAAGTTTGTATTCAACACACACATTAATTCACACAACATGAACTTCGTGTATTTCTGGGGGAAAATCATATTTCTGGGAATAAATCACATTTGGAAATATTACTATCAGTACTTGGTTGGGAATATATGAGTGCATCCTCCTCCTTGTTAAATGTTAGTAAATAAAGAATGCTTCAAGGTTTCAAGTGATGGTTTTTTGTTTTGCTTTTATTCATGGTTTTAGAGTTTTCATCATTGTTCAAGATGTTACAGGAAAGAAGGGGGGTGAAGAGAGACTTACAATGGTGCTGGCAGGGTAGGTACAGATTAACAACAGAGCCTAGTTCATGCATTATTGGTTAGTAGTGTGTGTCGCACCTTATGTTGGTGTGTTAAAGAGGCATATTTTCAAAGGATAAATCTAACTAGTTTGTGCAGTATTGGTTATTAGTGTGTGTCGCACCTTACGTTGGTATGTTAAAAAGCTTATTTTCAAAGGATAAATCTAACTGAGATGAAGTCATGTTTATTTCAAAAGTGAGTTAAAGCCAGGAGCCCATTTGTGTTTAGAAGTGACGGGAAAGGGTTATACACATTTTTTTGAACAGGTACCTTTTGAAATTGTTAATAGCAGTTCTTAGTTTTTTGTTTTTATTTCAGATATGTCCATTATTTCAGACAATTCAAAAAGCAGGAAAGAAGATCTAAAAACAGAGAAGAAGAAATAATGTTGCATTTCATTATACATGAACATAAAAAACAGAGCAGCGTTTCTCTTAATAATCTGTTGCAAATTTATTGCTGCCTCGGAGCAGCCCCGACGTGCAGCATTCGTGCAGAAATTAAGTACTTTCTGGTCGGGAGGTAGAAATCAAAGGAAACCCATAAAGTACTGCTACCATTTGAATCACGTGTGGTGCATTAACTAGGTTGCATTCCCCGATGTTAATCGGGTGGGGTCTGTTATGGGCACTGCACCATGTGTATTTCTAAATTAGGACACGAGCATCACATTAGGGACACATCAGGATCTAAGCCACAGCAAATGGCATGCGTATAATTTTAGCGCAAGGTTAGGCCTTTTTACGGGCATTAGTGTATATGTTAAAAGAGTGTGTAAAACATTGCCATAAAGGATTAACAAATGCATGCTTGCTATCTAACTAATAGAGGAGTTTGGGCGCATTGGGTAGCTGTATTAGAAACTCCTCAAGTTATAATAGAAGACCAACCGTTATAAAGCAGTACTTGGCCCAGCTGTGTTAAAATAGTAGAATGCACACTTGGAAAAGATCCTACTTTGCCCCCAGCTCCATTATGCGGTGCGAAACATTGTCAGAACTAGGCCCTCCCTGACAATTATTACAATTCAATACCACACAGTTACAGGGTGCACACCAGATCACAATGATATGAGAAATGTATACACACAGATAATTACAACACTTTTACACTTTTATACAGCACAGTGGGCCAAGGCAGCACGGGTAAAAACCACTATCAAATGTAGTATTCTTTTTGCACGGAATCAACGTGTAAAGCAACATCGCTGTGCGGTTTAATAAATAACAGGAGTTCCTCATGCAGTCACTCCCACATACTCACTCAGCACCGCTACACAGTGCAATGGATATCAGGCAGGTCAGTATGGAACACACTTGCACACACAAGCACACAGCACCGTAATGCGTGCAACTGATATCCGAAGGTCAGTTGATAATACAAATGCAGACCTCATGGCCCAAGCCCTCCTCCCCTTTAAGCTAACCCCGACTACCCTATGCCTACCCTATGAGATAAAAAACCCTACCCCTGATACTATGCCGATTGCGGCCATAGTCACACTTAGTCAGGGTCCCAGGGAAGAAGGTGGGGTATGTAGCAGGGCTAATTAGGTGTCAGTCGACAAATGGGGGTTTGGCCACCACTCAGGAAGTTCGCCCTCTGTATGCGGAGCAGAAGCGGGCTGAGGGCGATAGTCGTTCAATCAAAGGATTCCACAATTTGCCTTCCGGTACCAGCCCAATTCTGCCCAGCACGGGGGGTGGGTCATGCAGACTCTTGACCTGCTTACGATCGCTCTCGGAAGCGCTCCTCGGCCCAGTCAATTACTCTCACCACCCAGGCCTGATCCAGGCGATACTACTTGGGAACATGAAGTTGTCGGGCTGGGTGAGGAAAGGGCATTTGAGCAGCCTTAATTGAGGGCACAAAAGGAACAATCGATGAATGGGGGATGAAGAAGGGGAGCCTCTCTGAAGAAGGAGGCAACCCGTCAGACACACGTCGATCAAAGTAGCATCCAGTCAATCTGGGTTCAACAGAACACGGATCCGCTCCTCCGCACCTCCCTGGAAGTGAGGCACAATGTCTGGTGCACGTTGATACAAGTCACAGCAGACAGTACCGGTCACACACAAGGAAGAGTTGCAAATTCCGTACCTCCCTGAAAATAAGGCACAACTTCTGGTGCGCGTTGTTACAGGTTGCACCACACAATTTTGGCCACACACATAGGCACGTGTTTAGTAACCCTAGGCGGAGTTCACGTAGTCGCGCTACGCAGAATTCTGCGAAGTCGCAAAAAAACTCTGCGAGCTACGCTGAGTTCCGCAAGCATGCGGAGTTGCTTGTTCCGCCCATTCGCGATGCGTTTTTCCTGTTCAGGAACGCGTATTGCGTGTTCGGGGGTGCTTTTTGCATGCTCGGGTTAAATATTGCGTGAATTTCACCACGCGGTCGCCAATGGGCCTGGCCATCTTGTTTTTTCACTTTTTGCTATGGTTCTGGGCCTGTTTTTCTATCCTCCCTATATCTTTTCAATCCTTTGTTTCTAGAAACTTTTTTTTGATCTTTTGTATTTATTATCTATCCCTCTCTATTGCTGATTGTATATTTTGCGTTTATTCCTACTTTTTGTGTGTTTTAGTGCGTTTTTCACTCTTTTTCTATTACTTGCTTTTTTCATTTCTTTTATTTACTTTCTTACTTCCTACCTTTTCCACCCCCCGCCTACCCTGAACCATGGCAAAGAGCCTTTAGAAAACCAAGGGCCAGGGGAAGAGGAGTGAGAGCCGCGACCGCCTTTCTTGCGGAAGGCGGTGCCCACAAGGGGTGCAACCGCGTGCCTTATTCAGTGAGGCAGAGGTGGCCGCACTGTATTTTTTTGTCCAGCACCACCTCCCCTTAACCCTGGCAGCAGGCAGCAGGCCTGGGTCCGGGTACGGGCTCTGGAAGCATCACCGGCGGTGGGAGAGGGTGCGCCGGGCAGTGTTTCACTGCTCTGGGGTCCGGCGCACACGTAACCAATTGACGCACCGGTGGTCCGACATCCTGGACCGGGAGCAGGACCTGCTGTACCTGCTAGGTGTTGAGGTCCCGGGGCTTGGTGAGTAGCTAATTATTTTACTATTGTGTTCTTCTGTTCTGTGTTATTGCAAATATTATTTTTTTCGCAAATAGCTAACATGCTGCTGCTGCTTACAAGCAGGTAACTTACTTATGTTTAAAAATCTTATGTGATTGTTACTTCCAGCCAGGTGCTCATGCTCGGCGCATAACTAATCGTACTTGTTTGCAACTTTGCTCTCTCTTGGGCTGGTTATGTAAGAGAGGTTAGAGAATTTAAGTTAGGTAATGCATATAGGAAAGACTCCAGTCCTTTCCTTTGTCCTGTCAGGCTGTCTTGTCTCCTGTCACTAAGATAGTGGCAGTAGTTGGTATTATTTGGAAATTTAGTGGCCTGCGTGACACGTCCTCCACATGACTTCAGTCCTAGTAGAACCTTTTGTAGTTTGTTCGTATAGTGAGTGAATAGAATAGCAACCAACCACTGGTGTATGCAATATGCATGCGTCCATCTATGCATTAAGAAGAAGAAAAATGCAGACTTAGTAATTGGCCTGTCAAGGGGGTTTGAGTTGGAGACAGTGATGATTGGGAATGAGATTGGAACTTAGTAAAAGCAAATATAATTTTTTGCAATTCATTCCAAAGTCTGGAAAAGCCGGGCTAGGTATGTTTAGGATTCAGGAATCGGAATTGAACTGTGGAATAATAATGATCGGATGGTACTCGACTGCGATACATACTAGTCGACTACTACTAGTCGAATAAGTCGATCTTTAGGATAGGTCAATGTTATTGCAATTGCTGTTTCCTCTCTAAAAATATTTTTAGAGCAATTATATTTATTTATTTAACACAAATCATTTTTTGTCTCTTTAATTATGTCTTACATGATCAGCATCCAGGGGCAAGAAGAAAACTGGGTCAGCTGGCAGTGCGGCGGGTGCGGGAGCTGGGGGGGCCTCCCAGGAGCAGCAGGAAGCGGCCTCAGGCGCAGATAGCTCTGCTGCTGGCCCCAGTAAGTCCTCCTCCTGGTGTTGTTATATATTAATATTTCCCTAACTTTTACCGCTCTATTATTTCCATTTCATAATTTAAATTTTTCCAAAATCCTCTTCAATCTATCTGTTTCTAAATTCTTGTTTTTTGCTCCATTACCTACTACTGAGTACTAGTACTAACATTGTTTTTAGTGTCTGTTTTCTTTTTACATCAAATCAAACTGCATCTGACTAACCTCTGCTCTGACTCTGTATTAGTCTGTCTGTAGCTTGCTTTCTTCTGGGTTTCACTCAGCTTTCCCGCTCCCCTTATATGTGTATTGCCTAGTAGTGGTACTGTAAGACTGAGAGAACCCATTGGTCCTAGGCTACTACTAGTACTAGTACTAGTAAGGACTCCTTACTACTACTACTACTAGTAGCACTAATCTGCTGTGCAGATTGCATGCCCAAGTAAGGTATTCTCCGCAGGTTTGTGAGATGAGAAGGCTTTAGTTTCTTTTACTGTCTCATCATGCTCAATCAGTAATGATGGTCACACACGTTGGACAGGAAACCCCAAAGTGGTGTATTTTACTTTTTCGAATCCAGGCCTAGTACTTTTTTTAGTAGCAGCAGTTGATGGTGAACACTGAACAACTGATTACCGTGCACCATGATTTGGAGGAAGTATGAAGAGTAGGAGGACGGCACCATTATTTTCCAACTAAGAGAGACCTCATGTCCGCCCAGTTGGCCACTCTTTCTTCTTTTCAAAAAATGAGATGCACCAATAGCTCTAGTCACTGAGTCCAGTCCTTTGGGTTGTCCTCTTCTTAAGAGGCTTTTCAAAAATTGCCACCAACAAAATGCCCAACCGGATATTGTTATTTGATAGGACATACTGTCTTCTCTACTCTAGTATCCGAATTGTAGATAGTGATGTGTGTGGTGTATGTATTATTAATTATGTATTTTCAATCTTGCTAATGGAAAACATAAATAGGGGAGGCGTATATGGCATCTAAAAAAATGTGAAATGTGTTTTCCAGGCGTACCGACCACCAGTGCCGGGGCCAGCGGTGAGGGCCATGCCTCTCAGGAGGGAGTGGAGGATGCGGCAGCTGCAGGGGGTGAGCCAGCAGCAGTGGCGGGAGGTGGTAAGTCATATTCCTTACTTATTGTGAATGATGAATATACTTGCTGCAAGGGTGTACACTCAGTACTAGTACACTGTACTTCTGCTGAGACTACGTTGTTGTGAACACTGAACAGTTGAAGAAGACACCCTTTACTTAACATTAGCATTAGCGGCGGGGGTTGAGTAACTAATGGCCTATTCTATCTTCAACTCAGCAGAGACAGTTTTATGACGAAGACAAAGAGTCAGACGAGTCGACGACATGTATGACTGGCAGAGAAAGATGCGTGGGTGAAGGAAGGGGCCCCGGGATGCATATAGGTGGCGGATGAAGATTAGATGATAGGATGCATGGGTAGGTGAAGGATGGGTGAAAGGTGAAAGAGAAAGCAGAAAGGATGCCTGTCTGGGTGGGTGAAACGGTATGGGTGAAAGGAATCCTCCGGGGGGTTTGAGGGGTCAAACTCTAAGGTAAGCAAGGACGCATGGGTGGTGGTTGGTTATATCTATGACAAATGTATGTTGTCGGTGAAAGCCAGTTTATGATAGCCTTGTTTGGATGGATGGATCCCTGGATGGTATCATAGATAGTAGGTGAAAACAGAGTCAGACTGGATGAATAGAATGTAAAAGAAAATTAAACCGTACCAGAGTACCAAAGCCAAGGGTGAAGATTAAGAATAAAATAATAATAATGCTAGAAGAGCAATGCACTGATAAATGAAAAAAGCCCTGGGAAGAACAAGGAGTGTTTTTTTGCAAGGTTTTTGATTCAAAGGTTTGAGGTTGTACTTGTATTTCAGAATGGAATACTCCCTTGACTCACAGTAGTTTGCAAGCACAACATATATATTGTGCATGATTATTATTTACCCTACCCACCCATCATTAATCGCCTCCCTCTCCGACTCCGAGGCCCACTTCCGCTCCAGTCCCTACCCATGTCATTTTTGAGTGTGTCAGCCATGGGTAGCCTATCGACTGCATGGTAACTAGTACTTACAAATCACTCAGTATGTCATCATCATCATCATCATCACGTGAGTGACATGATGTTGTGCCACCGTATATCATCATTCATAAGCATGTCATCATTAACCATCATCATGTGCCTTATTGCAGTCGTCAGGGTGAAAGTGAAATTGTCTGAGCATTTGCCATTGATTGAACAGAGTATGGCCGTAATGGAAAAATATATAATTGTGTAGTACAGCTGCCCCACAAGCAGACAGAAGTAACATGAGTCTGCGACACGAGTATGTCTGTCTAGGGCACAAGCTGACTGAGCTGGCATGCCTACAAGATTAATTGTGCTAAACAAGAGAGAGAAGAAGAATACTTCTACTCTACTCCATAGTGCCTGAAAGTCTAATCATCACATCCAAATCTTAGGGGCAGAGGAAGTGAGGAGAATAATAGTACCACAACTGCTAGTGCTACTGTGCCACTATAATTTGTATGTGTGTAAGTTTGTGTTACTGTTTTGCTAAGAGTATTGGTTACAATTGTCTTTTTTTTCTTTCTTGATATAGCTACTCCTTCCCAACCCACCAGGCAGGAGTTAGAAGCCAGGGCAAGGCAAAGGAAGCTGGAGGCCATCCGGGATGAATATCACTGGCTGGTTGTCCTAGTGGAGGAGGTGGAGGAGGTGGCAGCTGCAGCTTCCTCCAATGCCCCTTGCCCCAGCCAGCCCCCCTACGTGCCTCTGGTGGTACAGTGCCATGCTCTGGCAGCCGCCCGCCCCCCATCAACTTCATCATCTACTGCTGCCCCCCACCCCTGTTGTTCCTGCAGGAACTTTCTGCGCCACATGCTACTCAGGATGGCGTGCCTGGAGGCCAAGATGGAGGAGGTCCTGGAGCAAACTAGCCGCCACCGGCACTCCCGCCGCTAGACGTCACCTCGGTCTTTGACCCTTGCCCCTTTTTTAATCTTTTTTTTGGTGGGTGGGATGTCGGGAGTTGGGGAAACAAAACTTAGGGTTTACTTTTTTTTCTTCAACTTCAACGTGGACGGACATTTATTTAATTTACTGGACATTGGTTGGGGTTAGGGAGAGGGGTGGGTCAGGTGTGGTGGGTTTTTCTTCTAGTTTATATTTGTTAGGGTAATAAATTATTTATAGTTTTCCAATACATATGATGCAAATCTTTTCTGGGGGGGTTACTCTTACACGCCACCTTGTTTGTTTCCTTCTTTTGCTGCAGGGCCGCAGCCAGTTTTTGAAATCTGCCAATAGTGTAACACACCGACAGATAGATGCAGTACCCTCACTTGTCCTACTACTGTGGGTGTGTGAAAGAATTAATTAATTTCCATAGTATATACATTATTGACTCCCCCACACTTCTTCTCTTACCTGTGATTGATGTTTAGGGGAAGCGATGGCTGCATGGTGATGGTTTGGTTTCCTAAGGTGTCATGGTGGGTGGTGGTAGCAGTAGTAGACAGTTGCATTTGTAAAAAAAAGAAAATGAGACAGTCAGTCACCTGAGGGAGACTATGGAACGAGTACTTAGTAGAAGTACAGTAAGTAGTAAGTACACAAGTAGAAGACTGCCAAGCAAGAAGAAAGTGATGATGAATGATATTGTTAAGCAATGCTAAAGTAAAATAAAACAGGGATAGCCTAGTACAAGTTACAACAAACTGAAGTTGACTCGACCTATGAAGTGGACAAACATAACCTTTAGTGCTGGAAGGATGATAAATCGATGCCGGCAATTCATAATTAATAATGGGTTAATAATTATGTTTCTCTGGAAAAAAAAGAGAATAGCGAATACTACTGAGCATGGGTGGGCAATGGGCAATCTAATCTGTTGCCAGTGTGGCCGATATATATATACTTAGAGCAGAAGAAGATCCTCGCCCTGCCTTGAGTTAGTGTTGCTTTCACCACATCCGCCCCAGCAAGTGTGTGATCAATTATTGGTGTAAATTTAATTTAATCACACCTCAATATAAATCACACAGCCCGGGGGAAGAGGGTTAGGGTTTGATGAATGGTTGGGAAGGGGTAATTGAGGGAAAGGTTTGACAAAGACAACCACTACACATGGACAACACACAATCTTGGCAGACGACCATCATAAATCTGTTAAGGGAGAAAAAGGAAATGCATGCATGATGATGACTTGATGGTTAATGACAAGTAGTACTAGACTAGTAGTACAAGGAAGCAGTATATATTTAATTATTATTATTATGCAATTGCCTTGCCTGTCTGCCCTCAGAGAGACCCAAATTACATACATTTTATGTTCTGTTGTACCGGGTTTCCTTTTAAAGCTAGCTAAGAAAATTAAAAAATAGCTGTAGGGGTCAAATTAAGCACAGAGCAAACATAATAAACAACAACACACACAGTGGTAATGATTGAAGAGAAAAAATGAATCAAATTAATTAAAAGAGGATGAATGATACTAAGTTACTATGTTATGGTCAAATTGGGGAGTTGCATCTCGGCATTCCTCTTGGTCCTTCCTTCCATGGACGCTCGGTCCGTCAATCTTGGGAGCCACTGCCTGCCTGGCGGATGCGGATTGGTAAGGTAAGTGTGAGTTGGTTTTCCCAGTATAGCACAGAGAAAAGGCCGGCAGGTAAGTGTAGATGGAAAAACAAAAGGGATATTGAAAAATCAAGGAGAAAAGTAAAGTTAAAATGCATAAATTACGGAGGAGTGCAACAAGAACACTTTCAGAGGCGGCATGGCTAAATCATGTCTACTCTGTCTCCAGCATTAACCTACAACAACAGCAGGACAGAGCAGGCCCGCAGCGCCCACCCAACCTCCACTTAGCTTTGATTTTGAGCCAGACAGAGCACACATATACAGCAACATAGCATTTTCCAAATTAAGTATCGAAATCAATGCACCGCTGTCAGTCATACCACTACACTCGCCTCCACCACTACATAGACATGTAGGTCTGCTGTGGTTGTTGTTGACTTGTTTACCTTTTAGGCCTCTTCATGAAATGCCCCGAGTTATTCCATCAATCATCTCTGATCCTACTGACTGACTGCGACGAGTATAGTATGGTCATCCTGGTGTCCAACTCTGTAGTGTACAGAGTGAGTCGAGATTCCATATTCAAAAATGCAATGCATCGGCCTGCAGTAGAAGTACAATTTGGTTATTAAACAACAAGAAGGGAAACATTTACTTGAGTCACTTTTTCGTGTGTAGAATAGATTAAATACTAGTACACTTCATGCACAACAACAACACAAACACCAATCACTCAGAGTCAGCGTCCAATGCATGCCATCATCATTACCTGTTCTTAAGGGGCAGTCCCTCTCGGCTCGGAAAGGAGGATAGCTATAGCCAATTAGTCATGTTCTATGGAGGGACTTGACGAGGCAGGCACACATTTCTTGTACTATTCTCCATCCAATATCTGGCTTGAGGGAAATTGATTTAGGGCGAGTCAGCACTGGAGGAGTGGACTGGAGCAGGACTCGGAGGAGTGAACTTACTTCTTTAATGACTGCACACAGTTGGAACTCTAATCCGGCAATAAAAGAGTAAGACGATGGTGATGGATTTGTTGTGATTCGAACCAGAAAGACAGAGACACACACAAATAATAAAAGTAAATAAGGAAGAAAGAAAAAGTAACAAGTTGAAAGCCTAGTTGTCAGGGAAGTAGAGCTCGTCCTCAAACTCTGGTGGTTCAGCCAGAAGTAGGTCATCTAACACACTACTTCCATGACCTAAGTCGCTGTCATCATCTTCCTGCTGTGCTACTTCAGGTATGGTGTAATCCGGTGGTATAAAGTGCTGATTCATTTTGATCATGGTTAACCTCTCCACGTTTTGGGGTGAGAGACTGGACCTTTTCACTGTTACAAAGGTACCAGCAGCACTGAAAACACGCCCAGAAGAGACACTTGCGACAGGGCAAGCCAGATAGTTTATCTCCAGCCTGCTGAGCACTGGCCATTGGCCCCTTTTCCCAAACCAATACACCAATGGGTTTTGATCAATGTAGACCTCTGTTGGGTCATCCAGATAAGCCTGGACCATCCGCTCAATGCTCAGGGGTGCTCCACTTTGCTCTGCCTCTTTTACCTTTGCCTCAGCACTGGACCTAACAAGCCCTTGCCGTACATACCATTCCTGTGCATCCAACAAAGGCATTTATTTAACACACACGAAAAAAGTGAAATACCCAAAAAAAACATTTTGCAATTCAATCCAATGCCATCCATGCCCTAAATGATGTTTAAATTCAACAGACACCACAGAAACAGTTGTTTCATGCACCCATGAGTAGCTCTGGGCCTACTGGCTGAAAGGCCTATAGTCTTGGCAGACAACTGGGCTAGTGAATTAAATAAATATTGCAAATTAATTAATTTCAAAAGTTGAAGAAAATGCAGTGAACTGTGCAACATGTTTCCTTTATAAAAGATGAAAAATTACTTACAAAGAAACAACTAGGCTCCTACTGAACTACACGCCACCCACCACAATAAAACATTTTTAAAAAGAAGAAAAGTACAAAACATTTTTTAGGTGCAATGCCCCAATCAAACAAACAACACCAATTTTCCAACTTACGTGAGAAATCTCAGATTCAAAAGTCCTCAAATCCAATGATATATGATGCAGCAGCCACAAAGAGTGATCCTTCCAGCTCCAAATTCAAATGAAAAGTGAACAGGAGATGGACAAAGCACTGGGAGGAGCCAGCTGGACAGGAACAGGAAGTTGGAGACTCTGGGGCACTTCCTTCCTCTTAAAAAAAAGTAAAAAAAGATAAAGGACTCCTTGCACAAAAAAGTACAGCCAAATGTCAATCTGAGTATTTTTTTAATCCAAATCACCATTTCGAGAAGGTTTTGATGCTGCTCGAGAGAGATTCTTCTCCAGATTGCAAATTCTGCGTGTTTGGAATCGCGACCTTCGCAAAACTTCCGCCGGAAGTCCGATGGCGCGCCCGAATGACGAGTTCGCGGTCGCACACTCTCGTGGGAACGTGCGGCCGGCTACCAATTCTCGTGGCGCTTGCGAACAGATGAGAAATCTCGTCGGCGATCGCACGCATCCCGGTAAGTCGCTCCCACACGTGCGAAAACGCATTTTAAGAGCGCGAACACAAAAAAAACTCTGCTCCGCTGCGGAGCACGGAGTTTTTGGTAACTCTGCGTTCTACGTGGAATGCAGAGTTGCCAAAAATACGCAAACTCTGCGAGTGGAGTGGATTTTACGCCCAGGGTTAGTATATAGCTGTACTGCACAAGGTAGAGTGAGGCACTACTATGGGTACGCCCTTCCCACGAGGGTCGCAAACTGTGAATCACACACCGCACGCAATGACCATGTAGTTGCCGTGTCACATGAGAGAGATGCGGCACGATTGACGAAGTGGGCCACGCTGGTTCCAGCAAACGGTGAAATCCCTCACCACCAACAAGAAGCTTATGCATGTTGAGGCCTCCACGATTCAAGTGCCACACTCCTCAGATGCGGGCAATACTATTGGGGCCCTTCCCCCGAACAAGGCAATCTGGTCTCTAGGCAAAATAGTCAGTTCCACGCTCATGCTGTGTAACCAGTTGGGATCCAGCAGACGATGTGGGCACTTAAGAGGTCACCGCTGTCCAGTTGTCACACACAGACTGTGTTGGTCCCTCATGGTAGGTCTTTGATGTCCCTGAGACCTCCGCAAGAGAACATGAAGCAAGTCAGAAAGCCCTTGGAGAGCATACTTCAGGGTGCCACACAGCAGCAGGTAGTCATCCCAGGCCAGCCACTATTCAGGAAGGGTGCATGGTCCCTTCCAATGGCAGTAATCCTCTTTGTGCTCAACGGATTCCTCTAGCAGTGTGCACCATACAGTTCTAGGATGTCCGGTCCCGCGTCCCCACAAGTGTATATCTCTGCCCTGCTGAAGTATGGCACCAGTAGTTATACTGTAGTGTGCCTTTGAAGTAGAGGGAGGTTCAGAGGACTCTCGTTGAACCACATATGTCTCCCCTAAATTTCAGTCCTGTCTGCCATGAGGCCATGCAATGCAGATCATAAACTTTAGTGGGGCCATAATCTGGCTTTCCAGAGGCCAATTGTCAACATTTCTCCCTCCAATCTATCCAGCCAGGCCCTCAAATGGCAGAGGTCTGTCATTCCAGGTGTGTGCCCAATGTTTATGGCTGTTACTGGGGCATACACAGATGTGCTCCCCCAACCTCCAGTGTGGACTGCAGTCAAACAAAAAGGCACACAAGAGTTTTAGAGCATAGAAATGCCCTTATACTAGAAGTTGAAGCATGAAAGGATTATCTGACCACTTTTTTTGTTGCTGCTATTTTATTTAGAGCAGACTAAGAACCAATCATTATTTTCTTGGTTCTACCAATTATTTGGAAAACATTTAGCACATTGTCAATACATTTTTTCTTATTCAAAACAAGTCATGCCAAGTACGATACACTTATTAATCACCCAAAATTTAAATAAACAATCGCATCTTTGAACAAAAATAAAATTGTATCCAAAACAACTGATATACTGTGAAAATAATATTACACCATATATAATTTGTCACAAACAACAGTAGTAAATCATTGCAGATTAACTCCCATATCTTTAGTTGCTTATTTCTTTCCGAGAGTTAATACCCATGGGGATATTGCCTAAAAGCCACAATTAATTGTTATCCCTCAGGGCTTTAGCCTTTGCCGGCGCGTTTCGAATCCCTATGTTATTATAGGATTCTCCTCAGAGCAGTGACTGGTGTAGTCTGGACTGTTGTATGGTGTTCATTTTCTGTTGATGTGGTTTCAAACATGGACTATTCTGAACCGTATTTAGAAATGTTCATGTCAGCTTCTTTTCGTTCATTTAAGGAATTCTGTTACCGTGATTTTGCCATTCAATGGTAGAAGCGGTATTGCGGTCTGCCTTCCCGGCCGTATCAATGCAACATTGTTTCACTTTAACTTGCTCGCGGGTGAAAGCGGTATCGCGGTCTGCCTTCTCCTCGGTTACTGAATCTTGCTTCTAAATGGGCTTTTTAACGTAGAAGCGGTGTTGCGAGCAGCATTTTCCTTCCTTCCTTCAACGGTTCAATTCGGATCGTTGTTCAAAGATGCGATTGTTTATTTAAATTTTGGGTGATTAATAAGTGTATCGTACTTGTCATGACTTGTTTTGAATAAGAAAAAATGTATTGACAATGTGCTAAATGTTTTCCAAATAATTGGTAGAACCAAGAAAATAATGATTGGTTCTTATTCTGCTCTAAATAAAGTAGCAGCAACAAAAAAAGTGGTCAGATAATCCTTTCATGCTTCAAGTATTACCACGCCCTATCTGGCCACTAGTGGGTGTAACCCCTACAATGACCTGTACTAGAAGTGGCATTTCTAAGCTATTAATGACAAATCCACCTTGACCACAGGAGAGGATTTGTAACTGTGAATCCAATAACAGGAAACATTATGAGGCTGCTCCACTGCAAGCCCCTATTGCAGCTTGAAGTAATTTCAACCATTCCCCCATGTTAACCTATGGGAAGGGCAAACCTCATAGGTAGTGAAAACACACATGGGTATTCTTCACTACCTGGGCAGGGAACACACATATCATCCGCACTGCCTTTCATCTACCACTTGCTTCACCCCTCAAGACTTATCCTAGGGGTGCTCTAGTGGTAGGGAAAGGTCCCCTCAGGAGTAGCCAGAGGCTTAGAAAAGGCCAACCTGAGCATGCTTGCAGTTGCGCACACACAGGCCTGCAATGGAAGGCTTGAGCCTTTTTTTAAAAACATCATCAGTGCAAACACACACAGGCCTGCAATGGCAGGCTTGAGACATGTTTAAAAATATCAGGTAAGCATCATTTCCTAACATGTGTTTGAAGGGCACACACACTTTTACACTGCATTTACAGCCCTAAGGCCACTAAAACAGAATCAGCAAAACCCTGGTCTTGTCCCATGAGAAGAGCCAACCTCCTAGGTATGAAAAACCCACATGGGGTTCTTCACTACCTGGGCATAAAGCACCCCTGTGTCCCTACCCTGCCTTTCACCTACCACTTGCTCTGCCCGTCAGGGCTTACCCTAGGGGTGCTCTAGTGGTAGTGGAATGCCCATTCAGGTTCGGCTAATGAGTTAGAAATGCCAACCTGAGCATAAGCGCAACTGCGTACCCACAGGCCTGCAATGGCAGGCTTGATACATGTTTGAAAGGCTATTCTGGTGGGTGGCACAATCAGTGCTGTGTCCCACTATTAGCCAGTGCAGTACCTGCCCTGGGTATGTGATGTACCCCTTTACAGGGCACTCACAGGTAAGACAACTAAACTAATCAAGTAAGTACCACTTCCTAGCATGTGGAGGAAGGGCGCACGCACTTTCACACTTTATTACACTGAAAAAGTGGCCTGAGTCCTAAGGCCACGAATTAAAAATCAGCAAAAACGAAGATGAAAAGAAATAAAACATTTTAGGGAAATCCCCTAAGAAGGGCCATGTCTAACACCAAGGCTTTTGACTGCGGGAGTAGGGGAAGTATGTGCATCTAGACTGTCAGGTCAGCACAGTTTCTGCCAGTGAGAGGAGTTGTTACCAACAACCAACACCTCAGTTTTTCCCCATTTAATTTCAGGCTGCTGGCAGTCATCCAGTCTGTTACCTGTTTCAAACAGGCATTTAGTTGATTGCAGACTTTATCAGTATCTAAGGTAAGAGATATGAAAATCTGTGTGTCGTCTGCATAGAGACCAGCCCTAGGACATGAGCCCACAATATCTGCGCAAGTGGGAGCACATAAAGATTGAATAGTGGGGGGCTTAAGGAAGAGTCCGGTAAAGCTCCACATTTAAAGGGGTGGGTTGCAGAGAACAGTTATGTCCTTATCATCTCCCTATCCTCCACATTTCCTTCACCCTCATGGCCATCATGCATTTCTACTCACCTTGCAGAAGGGCATAACATTATTTATATATATTTTTAATTTATTTATTTATTTAGGAATTGTTAATCTTGCCATCCTTGCCTGCTATTGCCCCAAAATATTTCCTTCACCCCTCCTGCTTTGCTGATTGTGTTTTTGTTGGGTTTAGGGCTCTGTGCACTTTACCACTGCTAACCAGTGCTATAGTGCTTGTGCTCTCTCCCTAAACCATGGTATAACTGTCCTACCCCTTTTTGGCACATTTAATTTACTATACATCCCTACTATATGGTACTACATGTACTGAGGACCTGTAAATTAAATGCTACTAGTGGGCCAGCAGCACTCATTGTGCACCTACTAAAGTAACACTTTAATGCATGTATGAGGCTTGCCATTGATGCCTGTAGTGCGGATTTAAACTGACATTTCAACCTGGCAAAATAAACCTTTTGAAAGGCCTAAGCCTTCCTTTTTAAAACATATAAGTCACCCGTGAGGTAACCCCTAATGGATAATAGGGCACGGCGCATGGTATTTAAATAGCAGGGTGTTCGAAATTGGGTTCGTGGTTGACTCGGATTTGAGCCCTGGTCAAGCAGTAACTAGGCCTGGGTGTGAAATTCCACTCCTCTCGTGGAGTTTGCAGAGTTTTCCCACTCCGCGTAGCGTGCGGAGTTCTGAAAACCTCCACTTCACATAGTGGAGTGGAGTTTTTTCCTCGCTCGTGCTCGCCAATGAGCTTGGCAAGCACGAGCGAGGAAAACCTTACTCCAAACCACCTCCTGGTGAGATTTCTCAATGCAGGCGGTCTCGAATGGCCGCTATCGCTCGTGTGGAGAAACCTTCCATTCGCGTTGAGGATGCTGCCACTCGAGTAGAACATCTACTCACATGGCAGAAAAAAGCAGCACCCTCTTGTGCTGTGTGCTGTGCAGTTCGTGCTGATTTTACAGCATGGGACAAACACCTGGTGCTGAAAATCAGCGTGAAAGGCGTGACGTAACGCACTCTGCCACTTGCTGAACTCCGCGTAGCACGGTGGAGTTTTTTGGTCAGTTCACGAGTTCTGCATAGCGGAACTCTGTGAACTCCGCCCAGTCCTAGCAGTAACCACAACCTAGACAGAGTAAGGCACCAGCAATCCTCAAATTAACCTGTGCTCACCCTCTGGTAGCTTGGTACAGACCAGTTAGGGTTAACTTGAAGGCAATGTGTAAACTATTTGTGCAACATTTCAAACAGTATAAACAATGAAAACACCACACAACGATCCCACACCCATTTAGAAAAATAAAGTATATATTAATAAATATAACAAGACCAAATTTACAAAAATCCAATCAGGGAAACAGGAGATATTGAATGTTAAAGATTTAAGTTAAAATAGTGCCAAAAAGCACAAAGCGCCAACAAGGGATATCTGTTCGCGCCAGATCCGGACAAAGTCACAAGTTCAGGCCGACCGCGATGGAGCGCAGGCTGGCTACAGGGACCACATTAGGCCCACTGAACAAAGTACCTCAAATCCTGGTTGCAAAGCGTTGCATGGATCCGAGGCAAGAAGCGTCATGCAATAGAAGTGATGTTTTGGTTTCGAGATGCAGCTAGACTTCGGTTCACGGTCCTGTGCGTCGTCGTGGAGGACCCCATCAATGGGGGCTTGTGATGTGAAGTCTGGGCGTGGAGGATGCGCCACACAGCTGGGACGATGCATCGGTTACCCTGAGTTGCGAGGCTACAATGTGGAGGCAGGCGTCCTCATAGAGCTGCTGTCTGTGAGGGATGCGAGGACCTGGGTAGGAGATGCACTGCGCCATCAGTGATGCGTCAGTTTCAAAAATGCAAAGGGCGCTGTGGACCTCTGCACCGGACCCAATCCATGCAACATCAGTGATGCATCGGTTCTGCTCGAGGATGCACCGCTCAGCCTAGGAGATCCATTGCTTCAGCTAGGAGATGCGCTGCTCAGCAGAGGAGATGCGTTGGTTCTGCTTGTAAGCAACTTAGGCCCACTTCCAATGGTCCAGGAGTGGGGAGGTACCACTTGGCAGGGTAGACTCACAGATGGCAGAGTCCAGGTGCAGACGTGAAGTTGTTGGAAGCCTGTTATGTCCCTTAGGCTTCAGATCAGGAGGCCAGCTAACAAGCCCTTGAAGTCACATTAAGTTCTGGGTTCAAGAGATGCAGGTCTAGTCCTTCTTACCCAGGCAAGAGTGTAGCAGGTCAGCACAGCAAAGAAGGAGTCCAGCAGTGTAGCAGTCCAGCAAAGTGGCAGTCCATTCAGCAGCACAGCAGTCCTTCTTTCTGGCAGAGTATCCAAAGGTAAAGAAGTGTACTGAAGGGGTGGTGACTGAGGTCCAGTTCTTATACTCAGTAGTACCTTGGAATGGGGAGACTTCAAAGAGATGCCTTTGAAGTGCACAGATGCCCTTCCTTAAATGGCTCCAGACTGATGACAGGGGAGTATGCAGCTATTTGTGTGTGGTCAGGATACAGACTATACAGGTGTAAGGGAGGCTGTGTCCAGCTCCCCCCTCCCATCCGGTCAGTATGGCCCATCAGGTCACACTTAAGCACCCACTGTGTGCAACTGTTTAGGTGGAATATACAAAGCCCAGCTGACATCCACCCAAGATGTGATCAGAGACAGGCTGCAGGCACCAAGTGGCTAAGACAAAAAAATTGCCACTTTCTAAAAGTGGCATTTTCAGAATTGTAATTTAAAATCCGACTTCACCATAAGTTAGGATTTTAAATTAGGAGTCCAGAGACACCAAACATGAACCAATTATATCTTCCCATTTGGAAATTATGCTTATATGTTGTAATTAAGTAATCCAAATGTTAGCTTATGGGAGATATAGGCCTTGCAGTAGTGAAAAACTAATTTAAGAACTTTATACTGCCAGGACATGTAAAACTTAAATTTACTTGTCCTTCTTCATAAATACATTACATCCTGCCCTCTGGGTTGTCCAGGACATACCCTAGGTGTGACTTATGTGTTTAAAACGAAGGGTTTGGGCCTGGCAAGAGGTTTAATTTGCCAGGTTGACACAGCAGTTGAAAAAGGCACACACAGGCTCTGCAATGGCAGGCCTGAGACATGTTTAAATGGCTACTTAAGTAGGTGGAATAATCAGTGCTGCAGGCCCACTTATTTTACAGGCCCTGAGCACATGTAGGGCACTTTACTAGGGACTTATAAGTAAATTAAATAAGCCAATTGTGGATAAGTCAATATTACCATGGTTTAGGGAAAGAGCATGAGCACTTTAGCACTGGTCAGCAGTGGCAAAGTGCTCAGAATCCTAAGGCCAGCAAAAATGAAGTCAACAAAAACAGGGGGTCTGAAGGTAAAAAGTTAAGGAAACCACACCAAGGATGCCAGGTCTAACACAGGGCATGTGTACCCAAGTTTTACATGTCCTAGCAGTGAAAACTCCTATATTCATTTTTCACTATGGTAGAAACTATCACTCTCAATGACTAACATTAGGTTACCTTATTACATTTCATAAGTGATCATTTTTGATAGGGAGCAGATAGAAATATTGTGTTTACACTCAAATGAATTTCAATTTATAATCCTCCTTCATGCCAAAGTTGGATTTTAAGTCACAACCCTGAAAATGGCACTTTTAGAAAGTTATCACCATACGGGCTCACCGCTAGTGAGCCCACCTGACGCACTGCAAAATGCGGAATATTTCCTATCATTAAACCACTTCCTCCTAAATTCTCCCATATTTCAACCGTTGTATACCAATCATTTATTCTAGTCCATTTTCCATCTGTCTTTTATTTCAATTGCATCACTCCAGAGACAGCTCGATTGCACCTTAGTTCTTTATTCAAAATTTCACATGTCCCCTGCATGCCCGTCCAGGCCTTCAACAGTGACAAGTAAAGGAACAAACGTATTGCAGAATGAGCTCATTTTGTTACACCCAATGCATTTCGAGTCGATTGACTCTTCGTCAGGGGTTACTGACAACAAATAGAATAAAAAAAAGACAATTCAATGGACTGCTCGATAATGCCTTACAATAAAATAATAAAAAAATGACTTAAACACTCCATGTCCCCTACCTCCCTCAAATACCCCCTACAAACCCACTGTAAATTAACTCAAAACTAATCATATCCTCTGCTTACTCACCCCCACCTGACTGTGAAATTTATAACTCCATATCCCGCCTCAAAACAACACTTATACTCCAAAACTACTCCACATCGTAATCCCCCCACTCTCACCTGAACCAGTGTTAAAACTAAACAAAATACATCATCCTCCTGTTCTTCCTACCTCATCAACCCACTACCTGTCACTTTAAATCACCGAACCACTTAACTTAAATCTGTGTCCAGAACCAATCTCACTGTTTGCTCAACGCCACCCACCCTAAAAGTGCATCTATAACCATAAACATATAGGGGCCGATTCCGATCTCGGCAGGTAGGGCTCCGAATCGGATTCGGCTTAACCGGATCCGATTCGGAGCCCTATTTCCCGACCGATTCGTACGCGCGTCCGGGCGAGCGAGTACGATGCAAATTCGCCGACCGACTCCTCCGGGCGTCCCAGCCGCTCCGACCGACTCGTTCCCGGGTCGAACCGCACCGACCGACTCGCTCGGACTCGACTCGCACCGCGCAATGGAGACGTTCCCCGGCTGGGTGAGTACGATGCGCGCCGCGAGCAGTCCGACCGAGCCGCGCACTCCGGCTCCAAAGAGCAGTCGGAGACGTACTTTGGGGGTCCGTGTCAGACCCCCCTGTACGCGTAGCCACGCGAGTCGCACACAGGGGGGACCCATGGGTCCCCCCTACCTGTGCGTGTACGGCGCGAGTCGCTTCGCCGCGTACCCGCTGTAGGGGGCGCCCTTGTTCGCTTCGCACCCATTGAGTCAATGGGAGCCCGCGTACGCGTTGTACGACCGGCTCCCATTGACTTCCATGGGAGTCCGACCGAATCGAGTCCGATGGCATACGTGCGCATCGTACTCGTTCGGTCGGGCTGCCAGAGTCCGATTCGGTCGGAAATCCCTCCGAGTCCGGCTCGGTCGGAGAGATTTCCGGCCCGAATTGGAATCGGCCCCATAATCTCACCCGACCTGCCCATGTTCCCCACCTTCCATTCAGTTTCACTTTCTTCATTACCCTTTCCCCGTTTCCCCTCCATCAAATACCTGTAAACGCTTAAACCAACAGCCTAATGTTCCCATTTCCTTCCATCTCCTCTGAATCTTATTCCTCTTGCTCTGCCGATCGGACCGTTACTTGAATAAGCTCAGCCACATGTGACCAATCACCTCTACTCACACACTGAAATAACTCAAACCACATGCTTTAGTTCTCCAATAGCTGTGCTTCTTAAAAGAAAAAGAGTGTAAACTCTAATCCCCACAATCCACTACCCTGATGCCAGAAAGAAAAAGAAAAACCACGAAAGAAAGATCATGTTCACTTAATATACCCCACACCTATCGTGTCAAATTCAAAATGTTATCCGTGAAAAATGAACTACATAACTGTAATAAAACAGTGTTTTCCCCACACATTCAAAAACTCATGTCGTCATCTGAACCATAATAGTGCCTGTGCATAAAATACAACTTCCATAACCCCCGATATTAAATGAGAATCCGTGAATTAGCCTGCTGTAAATATAATGCATGAAATAAACCATTTAAAGCAATCACAAATTCAACTGTCTCTTTTTATCTGATGCTGCTATTTCCATCAAAAATGTTCCTCCGTAACTCCATGAGCGCCGCTCCAAGTCTTCCTTTTTACTCTGTCTCCGAAGTGGTGAAATATTCTTTAACCTTTTTAATAAAATCCAAATCCAAGACTCCATGGGGTGCAAACTCGGATTTGGGACGATAGTTGCGAAGCAAGAAACCAGGTACGTCGCGGAATGCACTCCTTCCCTTAAATGTAATCATTGTGTAGCAACAAATTTCTGTAAGTGCTTGCGTTAACAGGTGCTGGGAACCGTCCCAAGTCCCAGCTTGTCATAATATCACCATACGGGCTCACCGCTAGTGAGCATTCCGCGACCTTACCTGGTTTCTTGCTTCGCAACTATCGTCCCAAATGCGAGTTTGCACCCCATGGAGTCTTGGATTTGGATTTTATTAAAAAGGTTAAAGAATATTTCACCACTTCGGAGACAGAGTAAAAAGGAAGACTTGGAGCGGCGCTCATGGAGTTACGGAGGAACATTTTTGATGGAAATAGCAGCATCAGATAAAAAGAGACAGTTGAATTTGTGATTGCTTTAAATGGTTTATTTCATGCATTATATTTACAGCAGGCTAATTCACGGATTCTCATTTAATATCGGGGGTTATGGAAGTTGTATTTTATGCACAGGCACTATTATGGTTCAGATGACGACATGAGTTTTTGAATGTGTGGGGAAAACACTGTTTTATTACAGTTATGTAGTTCATTTTTCACGGATAACATTTTGAATTTGACACGATAGGTGTGGGGTATATTAAGTGAACATGATCTTTCTTTCGTGGTTTTTCTTTTTCTTTCTGGCATCAGGGTAGTGGATTGTGGGGATTAGAGTTTACACTCTTTTTCTTTTAAGAAGCACAGCTATTGGAGAACTAAAGCATGTGGTTTGAGTTATTTCAGTGTGTGAGTAGAGGTGATTGGTCACATGTGGCTGAGCTTATTCAAGTAACGGTCCGATCGGCAGAGCAAGAGGAATAAGATTCAGAGGAGATGGAAGGAAATGGGAACATTAGGCTGTTGGTTTAAGCGTTTACAGGTATTTGATGGAGGGGAAACGGGGAAAGGGTAATGAAGAAAGTGAAACTGAATGGAAGGTGGGGAACATGGGCAGGTCGGGTGAGATTATGGGGCCGATTCCGATTCGGGCCGGAAATCTCTCCGACCGAGCCGGACTCGGAGAGATTTCCGACCGGATCGGACTCTGGCAGCCCGACCGAACGAGTACGATGCGCACGTATGCCATCGGACTCGAGTCGGTCGGACTCCCATTGAAGTCAATGGGAGCCGGTCGTACAACGCGTACGCGGGCTCCCATTGACTCAATGGGTGCAAAGCGAACAAGGGCGCCCCCTACAGCGGGTACGCGGCAAAGCGACTCGCGCCGTATACGCACAGGTAGGGGGGACCCATGGGTCCCCCCTGTGTGCGACTCGCGTGGCTACGCGTACAGGGGGGTCTGACACGGACCCCCAAAGTACGTCTCCGACTGCTCTTTGGAGCCGGAGTGCGCGGCTCGGTCGGACTGCTTGCGGCGCGCATCG
Source organism: Calotriton arnoldi (assembly GCA_963921515.1). NCBI lineage: Eukaryota > Metazoa > Chordata > Amphibia > Caudata > Salamandridae > Calotriton > Calotriton arnoldi. Next base: position 4,653,170 of record CAWUFW010000339.1, read on the forward strand.
TACTCACCCAGCCGGGGAACGTCTCCATTGTGCGGTGCGAGTCGAGTCCGAGCGAGTCGGTCGGTGCGGTTCGACCCGGGAACGAGTCGGTCGGAGCGGTCGGGACGCCCGGAGGAGTCGGTCGGCGAATTTGCATCGTACTCGCTCGCCCGGACGCGCGTACGAATCGGTCGGGAAATAGGGCTCTGAATCGGATCCGGTTAAGCCGAATCCGATTCGGAGCCTTACCGGCCGAGATCGGAATCGGCCCCTATATGTTTATGGTTATAGATGCACTTTTAGGGTGGGTGGCGTTGAGCAAACAGTGAGATTGGTTCTGGACACAGATTTAAGTTAAGTGGTTCGGTGATTTAATAGTGACAGGTAGTGGGTTGATGAGGTAGGAAGAACAGGAGGATGATGTATTTTGTTTAGTTTTAACACTGGTTCAGGTGAGAGTGGGGGGATTACGATGTGGAGTAGTTTTGGAGTATAAGTGTTGTTTTGAGGCGGGATATGGAGTTATAAATTTCACAGTCAGGTGGGGGTGAGTAAGCAGAGGATATGATTAGTTTTGAGTTAATTTACAGTGGGTTTGTAGGGGTATTTGAGGGAGGTAGGGGACATGGAGTGTTTAAGTCATTTTTTTATTATTTTATTGTAAGGCATTACCGAGCAGTCCATTGAATTGTCTTTTTTTTATTCTATTTGTTTTCAGTAACCCCTGACGAAGAGTCAATCGACTCGAAATGCATTGGGTGTAATGAAATGAGCTCATTCTGCAATACGTTTGTTCCTTTACTTGTCACTGTTGAAGGCCTGGACGGGCATGCAGGGGACATGTGAAATTTTGAATAAAGAACTAAGGTGCAATCGAGCTGTCTCTGGAGTGATGTAATTGAAATAAAAGACAGATGGAAAATGGACTAGAATAAATGATTGGTATACAACGGTTGAAATATGGGAGAATTTAGGAGGAAGTGGTTTAATGATAGGAAATATTCCGCATTTTGCAGTGCGTCAGGTGGGCTCACTAGCGGTGAGCCCGTATGGTGATATTATGACAAGCTGGGACTTGGGACGGTTCCCAGCACCTGTTAACGCACGCACTTACAGAAATTTGTTGCTACACAATGATTAAATTCAAGGGAAGGAGTGCATTCCGCGACGTACCTGGTTTCTTACTTTTAGAAAGTTGGCATTGTCGTGTCCCAACCATTTTTGCCCTCTGTCAGTATCCTTTGTCACATGACTGTGACTGTCTCTGCTGTTGAGGTTTGTGTATTCTTCCCAGGCAGTGACACAAAGGGGACTAGATGTGGGCAGGATAAGCCATTCTGTCAGGATCAATGGGGTCAGAGCTGTACCGTGCCCCACTTACACTTCAAAGCACTGTGCATCCAGCACCCACAAAGGAACCTGATACCAGCCTTTTGTTACCCCAGACAGTTTGGAGCCTTTACAGAGGAAGGGAAGAACCTTCCAGAACCAGATGTGGGAAGTAGGAAATGTTGTCACCCCACACACAAAGGCTGGCACCACGCATAAATAATTAGACCTTCAGAACCACTCTTCAGTACACTCCTGGACTTGTGGAAGATTTATATGAACTGCCCTGCTGCCCTGCTGCCCTGCTGCCCTGCTGCTCTGCTGCCAGAAGGACTGCCTTGCTGCTGAAAAGACTTCCTTGCTGTCCTGCTTTCTGAAGAAGGAAGACTACACCTGTTCCTTGAACACAGGGCCACCAAAGTGACTCCAAGGGCTAGTTGACTGGCCTCCTGTGTGAGGGTCAGGGACAAAAGCTCCTGAGGCCTTGAACCCTGCTGCTGGCATCTGCTGGAGTGAGTTTTAACCCCCAAGTGATGCCCCGCAGATTTTGAACCCTTGGTGTGGTACTGGAGTGGCCTCCTCCGACCAGAATCCAAAATCTGGAATTTTATTTTTTTTCCACCAAAAACTGCTCTGAGAACCGACAGGAGACCAGGACCTATCTGCAAATCAATCCCCGTAAGTTGCATCACCAGTGGCATTGACTTTGCCGCAGATCCCACTATGTTTTTCTCTGCAGCAGCAAAGTCACTTCAGTGGGACCTCCCGGCGATGGTATCCAGATTTGTGGAGCCCTCTTCTGCAGCCTCGTCTCACTGGTTGAGCTCGAAAAAAACGTATAAGTCCAAAGGTAGAAATCTTCACTAGACTTGATGATGACCAGCACCCTATAGATGACGAAAACCTCCTCAGCCTGAAAATGTAGCTTTTCCCACATGGAACTTTTCCCATCATCTTCACCAAGACTTCCTCCAGAGCCTCTCCGTCGTCGATGACCTCCTCTAGGCTACAGCCTGCTGCCTTGCCCTGCTTAGCCTCCTGCTTCCCCAGAACTTTTTCTTAAAATTTCTTCTAAGTCCTAAGGTAAACCATTACCGGGCATAATCTACCCTTTTATCTGACCAGTGCTCTTTCGACGCCTGCCTTAACTTTTGACTTTGCCCCTTACACGAAGTTGGCTCATTGAACTTTTAGATGATAGATTTCACTAAAAACATTAAAAATTAATAACACTGGTTCTACCAATTGGACTTAATTTGTTTTGGAATCATTTTATTTAATACAACCTACTTTATTATTATAAATTGCGTTGGAATTTTTTTGTGTGCTACATAAATACTTTACACAGTTTCTAATTTAAGCCTGACTTTTGTGCCAAGCTACAAGAGGGTTGAGCACAGTTTAAATTAGTGACTTTTGTGTATCACCCTGACAATAATTGTGCTTGTTGCCTGAGTGGGGCTTCCAACCTCCTCAACCAATACCAAATTTCTTACAGGAACCATAAACATTTCTATAAGGAAACTTTTACAGAGCAAAAATAATGGTAAATTGAACATTTAGGATAGGTTTGTTAACATAAAACTGGAAGCAAAATCATATCTGGGTGGATTTATTGTGCCAGTATTATGGATATCATGTGTGCAATCAAGACCACATCAAGATAAGAGATATCTTGACAAATGGGGCATATACGTATGGATGCTATAAATAAGTACGTTTAAAGCAATGTGGGGACAAATCTCTTGTCACTCTAGTTTCAGTAGATGACATTTCAACATTCTCAAGTCTTGCAGAGAGGTTGGTTGAATTCCTAATCATAAGAAGTATCACAGGAACGTATCTTGAAGGTAAAAGGATGGAAACCTAGAGGCTGCTCATGGTAGCCAGGTTGTGGCAGGTAGGTTATGGTTAGTGGGTCTTAAATTTAAAATTGGTGATCCGCTGTTGCAGGGCCACCTGAGGGCCATTCCATTCACTGCTTTAAAAAAAGTATCAGTAACTTGTACATGGACTTTTTGGACAGAACAAGAGCCAGCTTGAATGCCATATTAAGTATGCCTGGGAAATAAAGTGTAGGTGTTGAAATTTACAACACTGGGCAGAACAAAAGAATATTCCTAATGCCGACCAATAGCCTATTAAAATAATCCATCCACCTAAACAATAGTGAGTTTATTAACACCTTGACACTGTTAAAAGGAATGTGTGCTTGAACCGTGCCTATATTTAACGTTTGATGTTATTCGTCAGTGGTTGGCTTGATTATAAATGGTTCCATTTTTGTGGACAAACTAAACCCTGAGGTTTCTGGCAGATGACACAAACTCTAGATGCAAAGTGGAAGTTCATTGTGTTAGATTGGTGGGTTCCGATAATGTGGGAAAGAATTGGAGCACTATTTTAAAGAAATTTATCAGCAGTGTTCACAAAGTCACCGAATACCAGCTAGTGGAGAGGCAGGCAAAAACATATGCCTGAAGGTTGGCTGAAAAAACTGAAAGTTATAATAAGGTTTGGGTGTCATCAGCATTAAAATGGTATGAGAACTTAAAAGATAATGTCATTAAGGGAGATGGTGCAGCATGGGTAAAAGGGAGCATCAAGAACAGTTCTCTTGAGGGATACCGACTAAAAGTGGGGTGTTTAGGAGCACTAAAACTGTTCCCTAGTATGGGTATCACAGAACATTTAAAGATATCTATTCTCTAAGTAGACCAATTCACTGCATCACCACAAATCTTGTGAGAGGACCAATAACCTACAGATTTGAAGTGATATATAGAAGCTAGATCACAGAAACCACAGTAATGTTAACTGGTAAAGTTGTGGGCTCAATTACATGTCATAAAGGGAAGGCTTGGCAGGAGCAGGTTCCCATGTATTATCTTTTTTGCTATGAACAGTTGCATTTGTAAGATATATAGAAGGTTTTGAGAGTGTTGGACCATCAGAGTGTTATATCGTTGTAGAGGGTTTGAAGTCCTCTCTAAGTAACAAATAACCTTTTAACTGTTTCTCCTGCTCTCCAAATATAAAAAAAGGCCTGATCATTTCCTTCTTGATACCCATGAAAAAGGGACCTTGGAGATCTATGGAGCTATACACAAAATATCTGACTGACATCTGTTTCTCTCAAAGAGCACAGATGCTTAATACATAAACTACCACACACTTGCTGTCTGCTCCCTAGAAAATAGTTTTACATCAAAATAGGCTTTGAGTTTCCCCAAAAGGTGTCATCAGAGTAGCTGGGCATGAACCGGGAAGGATGTTTTCTTATGGAGCATGTGTGGAATATTCTAGTGGGGGCATGATCATTGCGCAGGGCTTATTCAGTGGGCGTGTGTATAAAACAATCACACTGAGGAACACACAAATACACACACTGACTATCTAAACAGAATAAGAGATTATTGTTTTATTATTTTGTGTCTTTTATTCACATAACAATAAAACAACAAACATTGTATCAGCATAGTGCTTGAACATGATAGCTCTACAGCCTTCCTTGTAGTACATGCCACCTAAAATGAAACATTTCTGGCAGTCTGCCATAGTGCTTAAACACTTGTATTATTGTTTCTCTGCCACTAGCATATTGCCTAATAGTCCTTACCTTCATATGCCTGTTGTGTCAGTGTGGGATGTGGTATCCAGATAGGCCCTTTAGGGGTATATATATATATCAGGTGCTCAGGATTTCGATGGCTGCAATTCTCCAAAACGTTCTGCATTGAAATTGGAATTGCAAGTGGCAACCCCTGGAAGCCATCTTGGTATTGTCGGTGTTGGTTTCTGCATCCAGTACATAGCTATCTTCCTCTTACTCAACAGTATTATTAGTGTGGTCAGTACACTCCCTTAGGCACTTTCTCCACATATCCCAGAAGAGTCACATCTGGGGATCTTCCAACCAGAACTCCCACTATCTGCGTAAGTGTACCCAACGATCTTCACAGAATTTCTGAATATGTGTACAGTCCCATGCCACATGCATGAAATCAGCATGTAGTGCATGGCATGGGAGCACTCATGTAGTTTGGCGGGGTCCAATTTTTGAAGCAGTGCATTTGTATAATATAGCCTGTGCAGGAAGTTAAAATACACTAGTTTGTGTCTAACAGTTCATGGATACACATTGTAGTTAAGCACAACATGATGATCATTTACGGATGCTACATATATCTCCTAAATCTTCCTCCTTCAGATGCATTGCTAGGGTATACATTGTGGGCATAGTGTCATTGGATATTCAGTATAGTTGTGAAACCTACCCTCCACTGAATCCAGCTTTATCACGTTGGACAGAAGGGTAAGATCCAGGAATTCCTGTGGGAAAGTTGTTGAGTATCTCTTTACAGCCTCTCTGAGTCTGTGAAATATAAACTTGTAGATTGATGTCCTATTTTCCATTTCTACAAATTGAGTAGATGTCAAAAAGATACCCTTTCATAAAGTTGAGGTATCGCCAACATGCCATGCCTGGTTAATGTATCCTGCATTACATTTTCAGATGCCAGTGGGAGGGACGGATTGTAAGCTAGTGTGGATTTGAGGAGTAGACTGGATAGTCCAGCCAGTTTGCTAAAGTCCCACCAAGCCTTGTTGGTCGCTTTGACATGCTTATTACATTTCTGTGGTGTTTCATGGGGTACATCAGGCATGTCTTCAATACTCACTTCTCTACTTCTTCCACTTGCATCACTATGTGGGGGATAGGGTGCTGTTTTAGCCCTGTGTGACCAAATAGTATCTTTCGGGATCCTGTACCGCCTGCCCTCCCTTAGCCAGTGATTGTGTGTTTATCTTTCAATTCAATCTCGTTCTCTTTCCAATCCATATCAGTCTCTGAATCTCAGAACTGAGTGTGCTGAAGAATTGATGTGTAAGAGGATCAGTATGTTAATGAATAAATACAATAGTTTGGGTAGAAACAACATTTCATTATGGCTACTCTACCGGTCATAGCTAGTAGCAGATTGATCCCTCTTGAAATTTGCATTTGTATTTTTGCAATGACTGGACTATAGTTGTCTTTCATGACAATATCTTTATGTATTCGAATACCATTTCATCGTACTGATTCCGTTCTCCAGATCAGGAGATCGGTAGAGTGATGGGAAGCACTTTCTAGTAATGGAGTAAATTTCGGATTTGTCTCAATCTATTATAACAACCGAGGGCATGATTCACAAAGATAAACTTACACTTTTGTGTATGTATACGATTGTTTGCTATTCACAAAGATATTTTACTAGTAGTATCTTTATGACTGTGGAGTCTTTCTACATAAAAGTTAGGACTGTACTATCTTTTTATGTCTGGAAACTCTGCAGTCATAAAGGTACTACTAGTAAACTATCTTTGTGAACAGCAAGCAATCATACACTTACACAAAAGTGTAAGTGTACCTTTGTGAATCAGGCCTCGAATGTTCGCCAAATTTAATTACTTCATCAATGACCGAGGTCAGTTGATCTCTGGGTGTTATTTTATTCATAACATGACACTGTCGATATATAGAGATATGATTAATCTCCTTGGCAGAAATTAAATTCCCCTGGCTGCATGATGCTGCCTGATCTTACATGCCAGTGTTCCATTGCTATTGCAAACAGGAGTGGGGACAGGGCAACCTTTTCTAGTACCCCTTTCCAGCTCGATCGGGTGGGGGAAGTCTGAGTAATTTAATAATGAATGCACCTAACCCCAGTCTCTCCACTAACTTCATGCAGAGAAGTTTTAAGGGATGGGCAAAGTGGGCCTTGGCCCAGGGCCCCAGCTTTTCAGGGGTCACCCTGATACAGCCAGCTCTGTTCTGCAGAGAGGTGCCATGATGACCTTTAATATTTCTTAAACAGATTGTTTTAAATACTGTTTTCCTTTAATTAATTTTTGATGTGAGTGATGTGTGTGTCTAGTCTATTACAGACAATCTGCAGAGAAATGTTGTATCTATCTTTCATGCAGCAACCATAGAAAAATTATTTTAGATCAAAAAAGAAGAAATGGGAGGGTGTCACAGAGAATTTGGAGTAATATTAATGAGCTGCTGCTGTGTTATAGTATTGAAAACATGTCACCATCACTGGCGAATTTGGATGAGGGTGCCTGTGCACTGTCACTGACCTGGCCAAAGAGGGCATGAAAGAGTTGAAATTGGATCATAAATTCAAAGCTGTTCTGAGTAGGGGCCCTGAAAATACGTTTGGCCCTGATTCCGCAAAACCCTTAAGATATCCCTGGCTTAGACCTATGAGCTCTCACACATGGACATCATTTAGGGGTCGCCTGGAGTTGCCTTTGCTACCCTTAGCTTGCCCCTTGCGATCCCTGGCACTACCCTTGTAACACCTGTCCTAAACGATCGCTAAGCAGTGTCAGGAAATCTAAACTAGGCTTTGCTGAGCTTTTTCTTTTAATTCTGTTTAACTCGCAACCAACATTAACACGTTACCTGCCATTAACAACATTCAGCAGTGAAACTACAATGCACTGAAACAAAATGTTCCCATTTGTGACCTGTGTGACATTGGCTGAGCTGCTTTTGCAGCGTGCATCTCCAGCAAGAACCTAGAACAGTGGAAAACTGAAAAAGCTGCCTCCATTGCTCTTGCTGTTTCTGGACATATCAGGAGAGAGGGAAAATACAGGCGAGTGTAGAGAGAAAAAAGTGTTAAGAGAGGAACGAGGGAGCAGCAGAAGGACCAGAAGAGAGGAAGAAGACACAACAGATAGGTGAGATGCAGAAGTAAAAGTGTGTGTGTGTGTGTGTGTGTGTGTGTGGGTGTGTGTGTGTGTGTGTGAGAGAGAGAGAGAGCAACAGAGAGAAGGAAAAATAAAGTAACAACTGTGAGAAATGGAAATATTAAAAGATATATACATTTGAGAGATAGAGACAGACAGGTGTGAGACAGAGACAAGAGAGAAGTTTAAGACAGACAGGCAAAAAAAGAGACAGCTGACAGAGGGGAAGACAGAGATTTGACAGACAAATGAGAAAGATACAATAAGATGAAGAGATATATGTTGAAGAGATAGAGACAGATAGGTGTGAGAGAAATAGAGACAAGAGAGATGTTTAATACAGCGTGGCAAGAAAGAGACAGTTGACAGACAGAGGGAAAGACAGAGATGTGGCAGGCATATAGATGAGAAAGTCGCAATAGAGATATAGAGGGCAGACAGGTGTGAGAAAAGGGATAAAAAACAGAGAGGCCAGAAAAATACTGCAGAGAGGGGAGCGGGTGAAAAAGAGGCATCTAAGAAATAGGTGAGAGACAGGTGAGTAGGAAGCAGTTTAAAGAGACAGAGAGCAGGAGGCACGTGTAAGTAGGGAGACATAGAAATACTGGTGTGAGAGAGCTCTGAGAAAGACAGAGAGAGAAAGAGTGGGTACATGTGAGAGAGAGGGTATAGAAACAACTGAGCTGAGAGGGAATGGACAGGTGAGAAATAATTCAAAAAGAGACCACTGAGAAAGAGGAGAAAGAGTCTAGTGAGGGGATAGAGAGGTAACTGGTATATGAGAGAGAGGTGGGTAAAAAGACTGGTGCAAGCTAGATGATATAGAGAGAGAAGTGATAAAGGGAAAGAGATGAGTGAGGGAGTTAGAGGTGTGAGAAAAGTGGGAGAAGTAATAAGGAGTCAGGTGAGAGAGACAGGTGAAACAGAATTCAAAGAAGGGGTGAAATGAGAAAGACAGATGAGAGAGACTTTGTTAAGAGAGATAGTATAACATAGGCGAAGGAGAAAAGAGAAACTGATGTGATACTTTAGAGAGATGGAGACAGGTGCGAGAGTGAGGGCTGACAAAGAGATAGCAGCTTAGAATCAAATAGCTGAGAGAGGTAGGGAGGATTGACAGGTGAGATGTAGATGACAGAAAGTTGCAAGGGAGGAGAGAGGGGAGGGAGGAGAGAGCAGAAACAGAAATAGAACATGTTGAGAGAGGGATGAGGGGACGACGTGGGTGCTTTGATAAAGAGGCAGACGGATGAGAAAGAAACAGCAGAATGACAGGGAAGCAAGTAAAAGTGAGATCATAAAGGCAGTACTTAATATTTTTATCAGCCTTGCGCTTATTGTATGATTTGTAACTGTAGTGATGTCCCTTTTCATTGTGACATCGAGTAAAATGTCTTGTGTCATCAATTCCTAGGATATTAGGTGAAACTTTGTTTGATGTCATTTCCTGTGATGTCAGTGGTGGTGGTCAATGGGTAAGTCATGTCACATCCACTACCCCTGGGATTTTGGGGACTCAACGTCCATGCTCTCTCAATGTTGAAGACCTGTGTGAGGTTTTCTCTGCTGAATAACGCTAACAGTAGGTTTTCTTCGAGACCATTGTGCCGCACTTTGGAGGAAATGGTCATGTTCTGGGGTGCTGCCCTGCACCTCCTTGGACAGGAGTGCCCTCCTGCTTGACCCCAGAGAACACTGAATAAGTATATGAGAGGGGCAGAGCCTCTCGGATCTGCTGCTTGAAACAACAGAAGAAGATGGGTCCATGCTGGTCGTTTGATTTGCACAAACCGGGTGCTGCACTCTGACTGTGCCTGCTGCACAATCTGGAACTACAGCCCTGTGGACCTACTTTGCTTCAAGAGGAATAAAGAGTGGACTGCATGCAAGCTATAGGTTAACAGAGCTCACCTGTACCATCACCACCAAGAATCACCAGCCTGGAGTGCATCCAGTGGATTTGTAAGGGTTTGGTCCAAATGGATTGTGGGAACTGAAGTCCCAAATTTCAAGGACCATCTTGGAGATTCCAGACCCTTGGATTGTGTTTTGGACACTTTGGAACCCCAAAAGGAACTTCAGGAAGAAGTTCCAGAAATTTGGATAAGTTTGGAGTAACTTTGGAAAAAAGCTCCATAAGTGGACCGACTCGACCTGGCCAACCAAGCCGGCGACCCTCAACCACGAGCCGGTGTTATGTGCTGGATTGAGGCCCTAACATAGGTGCGCCGTTTCAGAGGCACAAATCCTTCGTGCCACAAAGACAGGCAGGCACTTTCACCCACTAAAGGCCCTTTCACCTACATTAGCCCTCCCTTCACAATAACGAGCAACAGAGGCTGTCCCTTATCTGACGTGTGCTCTGGGTGCAGAAGAAGGTCCATCCTAAATACGTCATCTCCATGTCCAACAGTGACTAACCTACTTCACAACGAGTTCTTAGAAACAGACCCTTAAGCTCTTGGGATTTTCCCTAGCACAGGATTATTGATTTCTCCAAGAACTCATTAAATATGCATGAACCACTATTCCCTAAGGGTTCATTCCTGACGTCTTCCTCTGACCGACTTTACGTCAATACTAACATTCCAAGGCACCTATCAGGTATAAATATACCTCCCTTTGCCCAAGCAAACCAGAGGGGACCGAGACTTCCATGCCGACACTCTGACCTGAGATGCTGCAACCTGCGTCATGCCACAGCTCCAGCTGGCAGAGGTCCATCCACCCATCCTGGGGTGTCCAGCTCGAGATCAGGATGAAGTCCCACTAAGGTAATGGGGTTAGACTAAATCCTAGGGGGATTCTTGGCTCTCTAAGACCTACACACATGCTAGGTACACTTAGGTACATCTAGTTAGGCATCATAGGGGTATAGGCTTTATCTTAAATGCATTCTGTATTTCATGTATGTGTTCATTACTATTGCACAATGGTAAAACTGTACCATGCATTTTTATTTAACTGCACTGCTGGCCATACTTCTCTGCTACTGTCCAACAGTTGTTGCAGCACATATTACCAGTACTAGAATAACAACTGTGCAATAAATTTTATTGTAAACACACCCGACTGTTTCTTCTATGTACTTCTCTGAGATGAGTGACTGAATGAAAAGTAGTATATTGTTTCCACGATCCTGAGGGATCAGGGTTTTATGTTATGTGGTTGCCAGAAGCTATTCCCTTCTTGTTGTCAAGAAGTTTCTAGTGGCCTCTGAGCTAGCTGGTACACAGTAATTAAGTTTAATATACGCGATAGAGGCATACCGACCTCAGTCCTATGCCAAGCCTATAGTGTATGTTATTCCAATGCGCAGAACCTATCAGGGAAATAGGACCTACACTACATGGTGTCCAACGTGAATTTGGCACTTATTTAACAGTAGAATCTGAGTAGTTCAGTCATGTTTATTCTCAGAGACCCCTACTCACAAAACGCCAGAGACGTCTGGAATGGGTAGGCACAAAACTCCGCCACAGCTGAGTAGGCACACTTCCTATGTGTTGGCTGTTGGTTAATCAAGCTTGAAGGAAATAGTTCCCGAACAATTGTGCCTTTTAAAAACCTTATCTTAAAACCCTTTTTTAGGACATTTTGTTTTCACAACACAATGTCTGTCGAGGCAGCTGCTCCTGTCACTGGGACACAGATCTCAAACGACGAAGAGGAAGCAAATGCAATACATTTTGCACCCAATATCAGGCATACACTAACACAAAACTCCTCAGACATGGTTTAACAGACCGAGGAGGTACAGTGATATTAATAGAGGCACACGAAGATTATCAAACAGATGTGTTCTATTCTTGGGTTACATTCCCAGTAGTAAATGCAACAACTCAGACTTTTCATTCTTACATACATGAAAAAGTCCCAGCGGTCTACACTCCGTTCGAGGAGATTAAGATTCCTCTCACTGACCAGGACCACAATTTGTGGTTTAATGGCGCCCTACAACAAATAAATAAAACCAGGTTCGGTCCACTAGGTAGACCAGGAGCTAGATGGCCAATATTAGCCGGCTACACACCGCATCCTGACATTGACATAATGCCACAAGATGCACTGCTCTTACAACACAAAGAGTTGGTAAAACTCTTACAGAGCCATGACGCAACTCGTCATGAGGACACTTGGGGGCCGATTCCGATCTCGGCCGGTAGGGCTCCGAATCGGATTCGGCTTAACCGGATCCGATTCGGAGCCCTATTTCCCGACCGAGTCGTACGCGCGTCCGGGCGAGCGAGTACGATGCAAATTCGCCGACCGACTCGTCCGGGCGTCCCGACCGCTCCGACCGACTCGCTCGGACTCGACTCGCACCGCGCAATGGAGACGTTCCCCGGCCGGGTGAGTACGATGCGCGCCGCGAGCGGTCCGACCGAGCCGCGCACTCCGGCTCCAAAGAGCAGTCGGAGACGTACTTTGGGGGTCCGTGTCGGACCCCCCTGTACGCGTAGCCACGCGAGTCGCACACAGGGGGACCACCTGTGCGTGTATGGCGCGAGTCGCATCGCCGCGTACACGCTGTAGGGGGCACCCTTGACCGCCTCGCACCCATTGAGTCAATGGGAGCCCGCGTACGCGTTGTACGACCGGCTCCCATTGACTTCAATGGGAGTCCGACCGACTCGAGTCCGATGGCATACGTGCGCATCGTACTCGTTCGGTCGGGCTGCCAGAGTCCGATTCGGTCGGAAATCTCTCCGAGTCCGGCTCGGTCGGAGAGATTTCCGGCCCGAATCGGAATCGGCCCCTTGGTGTCCAGGCCACAGTAGCTACAAATAACACAGCTCCAACACAGAGCACCGCTACTAAAATCACTCCACAAGCATTACACACAGTAATGGGTAAACTGCCCACAAAATGTGAACAGATTCCTTTCTGGGTAGCTCAGAAAATTACCCAGTTAGAAGCAGTATTTCCAAATACCACACCATTTGAAAGCATATAATGCTAACACTCTGCTTGCCCATGGGGATCACACCACAGTTAGAGGACTGCACCACTTGGGGTACAGTCTTTGCTGCCATATATACCAGGACTCATGGTATTCCTTCCTTAGCGGTAATTCCAGATGTTTTACGACAGATACAGAACAAGTATGGAGCTGAACCAGCTCTGACCTTAGGTATGAAATTACTAGGTAATTACGACCAGGTATCAACAATAATACTAGCTAACATTAAAGGGGAAGCAGCTTCAGTGGCGATCCGCCAACACCTAAGAGAGGTCAGTCTTATAGACCAACCACAAGAACTTCCCAAAATAATTGAAACTGCATATGCAGAACTGGGAAGGGACAGTTTGGGTGGGAAAGCTTTTAAAACCACAGCTAATGGGCAGTCCTGAGAAGGACAATTCTAAGCAGACACCTACTTCTTCTAAAAGAAGTGGGATAATAATAAAAAACAAAGGGGCATATTATCAAGGGCTTTATCGCTGATTTAACTGCACTTTTTGCAGCTAAATCGGCGATATTTTTAACGCCCTATTAGCAAGCTGTCGCTAACAGGCGTTAGCGACAGCTTTCAGGCGTTAGAGGCCGGGAATTACATCGCCTTGCATGTCAGCGATATTTATCGCTAATGACATGCAAGGTAGGCGTTCCCCACTAAAAGCGACTGTAAACAGTCGCTAACACCACTAACCCCTATTATCAAGGCAGGTGAAGTGATAAAATAAATCGCACTAAGCGCGTTTATCGCTAGATTTTAACACCTGCTACTGACTATGACTTACCTGTTTAAGGTATAGGAGGTGGATTCTAATGCTGAATCCACCTTAGCGTTAATGCAAGAATATCGCTGGTTTTCCAGCGATATTCTCGCATTTTGCCGCTATCGCTGGAAATATTATCGCTATGGAAATAAACCTTACTAATAGGGTATTATCTCAGCGATATTTTCCAGCGATAGGCGGCGTTAACAGGATTCGCGCTAAGCGCGTTTAGCGATAAATATCGCTATTCCTTGCTAATATGCCCCAAAATTTTTCAGAAAAGATTCTCAGTCCCGAGGAAGTTCTCCTCAACAGGAGCCCTCTGCAAAGAGGTATAACCTTAGGAATAGGGATAATATTAGGAAACCTGACAGGTATCAGGATACTGATACACATTCCTCTCGACAAACAACACAGGGAGAGAAGGAAAGTCAGCACACAAAGAAGAGCGCAAGCAGTCCAGGGACAAGCACGCTCAGGACTCTTCTAAAACAGAAGACAAGCCACAATCCAAACCTCAATTTAAAAAGAAGAAAGTTGCAGGTCTCAAAGTTAGACATGCACAGAATCCTAAGGACTCAACTTCTGAATGGGGAATGGGCTCAGACAATGCTAGACAGTGCGGCAGAAGTAACAATAGCTCGCCTGAACCTGAAGGAATATCTGGACAGCAAAATTGAATGATTACATCACGGTGGGCACACCAGACAAAAAGGTGAGCGTCCCACACAAGTTATATGAAATAACACTCCGCATGGAGGAGGACAAACACAGGAAAGTAAAAGGTCTCTTTGCGAAGAACCTATTGTCTGGTTTTGACATACTGTTAGCAGAACAAGTTTAGCCGCCAGCATTCGTCAGGGAGCGCCCAAAGGGAGAAAGTATATTTTTCCTGCATTTTCCAACCATGTTCCCGTTCACCTTAAACATACATATGCACGGGAGTGGGCAGTAGCCCAAGCTCCAGCATTGTATAAAAATCACGCTGGATGGGATGATGCCTCAACCCACCACGTGATCCCGTTAAAAGTTTCACCACATGCTCAAAGACAATATCCTATTAAGCAAGAAGCTAAAAACACAGGTCAGGGAGATCTTAGATCAACTTGAATACCAGGAGATCATTGAAAAATGCACTTCACAAAAGAACAATCCCTTGTTTCACTTATCAAAACATGATAATACATTTCGTCTAGTTTTCATTTACAGACACTTGAACACTTGCACAAAGACATATGCTGTCCAACATGCAGATAGTGCCGCATTAATGAATAACATTATGCGGGAAAAAATACAAAACGACACTTGTTGTCTCAAATGGATTTTTCTGTCAAACTATAGCACCTGAAAACAGGTACCTAACAGCATTTAGTATATTAGAGTCCCAGCGACAATTTTTTGTCATCTCCCCCGTGGGTATAAGAACAGCTCAGGGGTATTTTCTAAAAGAGTTAATGAATGGCTAAAGCACTTTGATGAAGAAGCGTTGTCCTATATGGATGATTTTTATCTAACGGACGACCTATTGGGGAAACACTTGACCAGGGTGAGCACCATTATTATGGGATTCGCCTCTGAGGGCTACAAATTTAATTTTGAGAAATCAAAAATTGCCCACCTCTGTGTCCTATTTTGGGATACTAGTTTTCAAGTGAAGGGAAAAGCCTAGCAGCTAACTTTATAGAAAAGTGTGCGCTGCTCCAGCCTCCAAAGACATTAAAACAACTTCCAATCAGTACTGGGATTCCTAGATTTTGGCAGAACATACATTTTGGATTTCGCAGAGAGAGTAAAACCTTTCTACTGTAGTGTAGTTCCTATTTCCCTAATAGGCTCTGCGCATTGGAATAATATAACCTATAGGTTTGACATAGGATTAAGGTCGGTATGTCCCTATCGATTATATTAAACTTAATTACCTGCGCCAGCTAGCTCAGAGGCCACTAGAAACTCCTTGAGAACAAGAAGGGAGTAGTTTCTGGCAACCGAAAAACATGACAACTTTGTTTCCCTTTAGAAGCGGAACATGTCTCAGAATCGTGGAAACAATAAAAACAGTTTCACTCATTCAATCGTGCATGCTTAGTTTCTGCAGAGTTACACAGAAAGGAAAGACGGGCGTTTCAATAAAAGGGTTTTATTGAACAGTCTTGTTTCTCGTGTAAGAGATATGTGCTGTTACGATCACAAGACAGTATGCAAGATAAATAATGTACAGCGTAAGCAGTAGAAATAAATAATACTGCGCTAGCATTATCTTTTAGCATATATTCACGTACATAAATAACATGAGCTAAAAATGCGAGTACTCATACGATGCGTCTCTAAGCTAGTTCTACCCCAGTGTACCTAACCTAGTCTAGGTGTAGGGAAGAGTAGAAATAGGTGGAGTATTCTCTAGTATGGTAGACTAAGAGTATGTTGAGTCTAGTATGCCAAGATGCCCTCTAGGTTCTAGTCAGCTCCATACCTTGAGAATGAGAGAGGTGGGAATCTCCTGCCGGATCTTGGAACTCTAACACCCCGCGAAGGGAGTCAGAACACTGGAAGCTGGATTCGTCTGCTTGCAGGAATGACAGCGTCTTCTCAGTGCGTCAGGCCGGGATACGGGCTCCTCTGAAGTCGAGGTCTCCTCTAACTTGCTTGGGCAAGGGAAGGTATATTTATACCTGATAGGTGTCGAGAAATGTTAGCATTGACGTGAAGTCGGACAGAGGAAGAGGTCAGGAATGAACCCTTAAGGTATAACGGTTCATACATAATAGATGAGTTCTTGGAGAAATCAATAGTCCTGTGCTAGGGGAACTCCCGAAGCTTAAGGGTCTGGTTTGTTGTGACGTTAGGGTGGACGGATGTCGGTGACCATGCCTGTATTTGGAGTGCACGGTTAATGCCTAAATAAGGACAGGGATTCTATGCCTATATAAGGGCAAGGCAAATTGTGCCTATATAAGGACATGATTCAGGAAAACCTATATACGGACCCCTAAAAACGGAATACAACACCCACTCCATCTTCGAGTGAACGATAATACTAAATGCTAAACATTTTAAATGCTAAACATAAAATTGAGTACCACATATTACTAAAAACATTTCTAAAAGCATTTTAAAAGAAGCTTAAAACTGTTGAAATGCCAAAGGTACTGTACATTTAAAGCATTGGTTTCATTCTAAGCATATAACGGAAGTGGATTGCAACGCGAATGAAACAGTAATATATACATATGATGAAATGGTCGATAAGTTCTTACAATCAAAGCCATTGCATATCATGGAAGTAAATGAAATGTTAGACAAGTAAGGTGACAATGTGTCCCTGGAAGTATTCAAAGAAGTCCGTTTTATAAGACTAGTTCTACTGTAAGCAGATTGTTCTTTTGCCATGTCATTTCATAAATTTAAAAATGAAAAAAGTTCAATTTCTGGGAAAAGTTCCAAGTTTGAAAAATATGAAGGCCAAATTTCATTGTTGCCCTGGTACACTGTGAGCCGAATCAAAGTCAGTGTATGGGTCTGGCGTAAACATTAGATCATCTATGTCTGTAGCCAAAATATCATCCACCGAAGTCGGTGACATTTGGAACACCTCGTTCAGAAGGTGAATTGCACAGAGATGTGAAGCATCGCCATCAGCAGAGGATGCCGTAGCAATGTTCGCGTCCGTTGTTACCTGTGTGCCCGTTGATCCATCTCGTACCTCAGCAGCAGCTGGAAGCGTCTGTGAGATCTCAATGAATGCCGCCATCAGGATTGGAAGCCGTTGGGGACAACACACAGCATGGGCCGTTATCGGGTCCAGCAGAGTATCGATATCCGTTGGCATGACTGATGGGAGTGTTAGACAGATGTCTAGCACGCATTCTTCACCGCAAAACAGGCAGCGTAGAACAGGTAAGATGCAATCTTGCCAGATTGGTATGAATGACAGGAACCACGTTGTATTAAGTTCCCGTAGACGAGGCATGCCCAAAAGCTGTACTATTCGCTCACAGCATTTCCGTTCAAGGAGGGCTCTCTCCACATCGCTCGGAGTGATGTTGGCGAAGAGGCTTGCCATAGCGTAGTAGGAGGAATAGAAACAGAATTCCTGCAACAAGTGCTAGAATTAACAGCACACCACCAAACACCGAATGTGCGAAGTTTGGGATGATTCCGAGGACAGCCTGGAAAGGTGCTAATAGTCCGGAACAGATGGTCTTAAATACATGTACAATTCCACTTGTATCTGACATATTAAAGATACGTCCTATCATTTCTACAAAATGTATAGGGCAGTTTGTACGAATCAAAGCTTGTATCTCAGCCGAAGTCCTTGCAACTTGCAGATCATAGGTTTCTTTGGCCGAGGTCAAAGGCACTGATTGTTGTATAAGCATGGCTTTCATTCTGCTTAAAGTATCAAATCGAATAAAAGAGACATTCAATGAAGGCCATAGAGGTGACTCCCTGACTGTGTCTATTGGGGCAAACA
Source organism: Calotriton arnoldi (assembly GCA_963921515.1). Lineage (NCBI taxonomy): Eukaryota > Metazoa > Chordata > Amphibia > Caudata > Salamandridae > Calotriton > Calotriton arnoldi. The sequence continues at coordinate 4,671,426 of CAWUFW010000339.1, forward strand.
ATACTTGCATACAGCAAGTGACCCTGGAGTTGACCGTTACTAGATATGGGATGCCTGGCAACATGCCACAGCAACTCTGATCATTCAACATGAGGTAACTCCCATTAGAAAGTTGTCCAAACGTTGGATTAATCACAGCAGCTGGTGTACCCTGCTGGTGGCAGGACAAGTTTCCCACAGAACCATTACAAGCCCCGTGTAAAGAAATGTCCTGACAAATCAGTGAACCGCTTCGTGCATTTTCACAGTGTGTACCGCTTAGAAACAGTTCACGATCCCCACTCCAACATCTATATGTGTAAGGTAAATTCCAGGATGTCTTAATGTGTTCTTTACCCAACCTTTCATATTTGCCTGCATGCATCTGTTTAAGGCAATACTGAAACTGAAAAGTAGTCACAGGTAGACTAATTTTGCCATGAATAAGCCATTCTGTAGCTGGTTTTTCTGCCACTGTGAATGGTAATTTTTCAAGTTTTTCAATGCTCAGTACTGTATACTTTGCTCCCCTTTGTGCCAGTTCGATCTGTTTATCAGTTAGATTGTACTCTGCAAACAGAGCCGTTGTGTTGATAAAACGCCAAGGCACATTGCCCGCACGCAAAGATTGCAGCGTCCAGCTTAATAGCATAATAGAACGTAATTGAGACTGGCCTTGCTGTAACATGGCTAAATCTTGTTCCAGTATGTCGATAGCAGAGGATACAATACTGTCCAATGAATAAATTCTGGAGGACAAAGTTTTAACCCATTGTCGACCACAGAGAGAGTTTTCTCTAAGTTAATACGATCAAGTTCACGTATTCGTTCTGCGGCCTCCATCTGTGACACCTTCCATGCTTCATTATAAGCAGCATAAATGCCGGCATATATGAAACGTTTTTGACGCGGTTTTCTTGGTCCAAGCAAGAATTCCTTATGGTCTGCGTCTTTTTTAAGTAAAGATGAGTGTTGTTTCACATCCTTAAGTGTAGATTTTTGCAGCCAATCGAGGCATAATTTTCCTACACTGTATGTTGTTACTACCCCCGGATGCTGTCTTTGGACGTATCGTGGGTCTGGCCTATGAATAGTAAACCCTTGTGTTTTATTCAGGAATCTATCTTGACAGTTGTTTGTGTCTGTGGGCCAGATCAACCATTTTCTCCAATCAGGATTTGTTCTGTTGAGTTGTAGTATGGTATCAACTGTAACCGCTGCCTGTGTATTGTTATCACTTGCAGGTGTTGGTACAGAAGGATTTTTCATGTCTTTGATCTTGGCTAACCCAAGGCAAGACGTTTGTTGGACCGTGTCATTCAAAAACATTATTTGTTGAGGGACTATACAGGCTCTAAACAAAGCTTCTATCCCCTGCACTTGCCAATCTTTAGTAGCCCAGACAGATTTTGTGTCTATTCTGTCTTTCCATAAGTCGAAACCCTGTCTAGACAGTTGGGCAATAAATGCTGCAGAGTAAATCTGTTTTGTATTTGTTAACATAATTTTCAGTCCTGTTTTGTTTACATTTTTATAGTAAAATGTTTCTGGATCAGATGTATTGTATCCTGAAAAATATGGAAACTTTTTAGCAAATGTTTTTGAACTACCTTTTGGTGGTGTAGGACAATGCTCCCATTGGTTAAACATAAACATATTTCTAGGTGTTGCAGATTTATGCAAAAAATGATGACCATAGTGGTTATAGCAATACAGCTGTTCATAGTCTGATGAACCCTCTAAATATTCATTATTAGAAAATGCAGCAGATTTTTCTAGGTCAAACATTATGTCATTTACAGTCTCAAAGTCCCAATCATCAGAATAGGTACTGGATGAAACAAAATCACTTAGGGGCATATTAACAAGGCGGCGTTAATGAATTATCGCCGCTTTAGCGTCCGTTTTCGGACGAAAAGCGGCGATAATTTTATCTCCGAATTAACAAGGACACGCTAGCGCGTGATTCCTGACTTAGCGTCCGTTTTCTGCACGCCTCCCATCGCATCGCTAATGAGATGCAAAGGGGGCGTGCCTGTGAAAACAACAGGGGGAAATATCGCTAACCCAGGTATCGCCATATTAGCAACGTGGGTTAGCGATATTTTAAATTGCGTTAAGTATGCCTTAACGCAGGAATTTAACGTCTGCTAAATTCCTGACTAAGGCATACCTAACATGGGGGTGGATTGTGTGGCTAAGACCACAGGCCCTATCGCCAAGTATATCGCCGTTTTCCATGGGACATCGCTGGAAAACCAGCGATGTTCCATGTAAAACATCGCTATCACTGGAAAATTATCGCCTTTGCGCTAAGCGTTGTTAATACAGCGCTAGCATGGCGATAATTTCCAGCGATAGCCGGCGATAGGATTCCTCACGCTAACAGCGGCCAGCGATAATTATCGCTGCCGCTTGATAATATGCCCCTTAGTGAGATCTTAAATAAATGTGGAATGTTCAAATATTCCGACGGGCCAAAGATATCGAAATCAGTTTTGTCCCACACTATACCATCCTGTATAGGAACGGCTGTGATGTTCACGGCAGACAAGTCTCTTGTTTCACGATGGGATGATTTGTGAGGTTTCAAAAGTAAGTTCACTTCTTTTCTTTCAATGTCCAAATGGATGTATCTCCCATTTATAAGCACGCTCATAGTCATAATGAAAGCTAGCCAAAGCAGGAAAAAAAATATTCCAGTAATAACCCAAAGTTCAATCCATGGTGAAACTAGATAAGTCTTTTTCAAAAAATACAAAAAGTCTTGTACTTGCTGTTTAAAAGTTTTTGATGCTGGCGACGTCTCGGGCTCACTCGGATCCTCAGAAAATGTATCAAAGTTAATGAAGTAGCCAGAAGCAGTTCTGTCAATTGTTGGAATTGCATCAGGATTTGTAGAAATCGCTGGAACCAGTTGATCACTTGTTACATTGGTGTAGACAGGTGTATTTGGACGAACTGTTACTTGTGTTTCAAGAGGGATGAGTTCCATGGCATTGTTGCTTAGTCCTTCATCTGTTACTGCTGAATTCCCAATTGTTATCAGTCTTTCAGTCTGAACCTCTTGGATAGTAGCGAGAGGAGTGTGTCTGCTACTAGGTCAGAGTCCACGAGGCCTACTACTTAGTATTGGCCACATACTGTGGTTTGATGAGGTCGATGGACACAAATCTTTTCTCCTTTTTTCCAGCAAGGGGCGGCAGAAGTACTGTTCTTGTTCCGTGTATGGCTAGGACAGGTACTGGTTGTCGGTATGAAGGTCCAAATTCCTTCTTGTCCGCAATCTTTTCTCTGACTAGATCCCCAACTTTTGGAATCCAGACAGGCCTTCCTGGGACCGCCGGTTTTTCCCCAGTGGTGGTTGGCTGCAGGAATACGTTGCTTTGTTTCGTTCTTAATTCATTTAAGTCCTGGAAAACAGCCAAACGATCTTTGATATCAAAGGGTTTATTTTCCACCACTCTGCCACTGCATTCCAGATCAGGCACCCACATTTTTGTCCCAAATAGGACCTCATATGGAGTCACCCCCTAGAGAACTTCTTGGCAAGTTGTTTAATGAGCGTTGGACCCCATAAAGATGTTTGACCCACCCATCACCTGAACCTAATACCCTAGCTGTTATAGACTGCTTTATGTCCCGGTTTTTTTCCTTTCCACAACAGAATTTCCCTCAGGATGAAACGGAGAGGAGTACCGCAATGCAACGCCCAGACTGGCCATGGCGTCTTTGTAAGCTCGAGAGCTAGACGCAGGGCCCTGGTCAGAATGTAGCGTGCCTATTGCGTATGTGCCGATAAAGACTCGCAAATCTTTTATAACATTTCGAGTGTCAGCCGAGCGCTGAGGCCATATCCATAGGAACCTTGATTCAGTATTTGTGGGATTGCATTTGTCCAGTGGGACGCCTGCGCATAGATAGTCTAATGCTGTCTAACAATGGTGTCTGTACTGGGCAGCTACATTCGTAGCATGGTGTCTGGTGGCTTTCTCGCTGTAATTTACAGTCTAAGCAGTTATTGATGAATATGTGTATTTCTGTATTCATTCCAGGCCACCAGTACATCTCTTTTAATGTCAATATTGTTTTAGAGATCCCTTGATGTGACAGACCCTGCCCCAAATGTGTTTCATAAATCAAAGCTGCTCTACGTTCCATGTTTGGAATTACCCTATCCCCCACTCCAGGGATTCGAGCAAAAGGAACGTTGTTCGCATCAATTACATAAGAGTACTTGAGTGGAAACTTTTTTGGTAAGCTGCACCACTGCCTTTGCTCGTAGCATTGACAGCCAACATTATCTCACTGTCTATTTTCGTTTTTGAACGAGTGATCGCAGCTACGGAAGCTGTCTGAACAGCCCCCTTTGCGGCTTCGTCAGCCAATGAATTCCCTGCAACGTGAACGCCATCACGTTGATGACTCAGTGTATGGATCACGTGAGCCTTTGGTAGTTCGCTTTTTAACTGAACTACTTGTTCCCAAAGCGTTTTATGCTTTATTGTGCCACCTTTTGCATCTTTGAACCCATTTTCAAGCCAAGTTTGTATATATTCATTATACGACTGCACACAGTAGAAAGAATCGCACACTATGAGTGTGGGGAATTCTCGATCTGTACTTTCAAGTGCCAGTTTGAATGCTTGTAGTTCAGCACGCTGAGCTGTACAATCTCCTAGAGATTGAGTTTTTGTGACCATAGGTCTGAATTTGCCATCGCGCATGCGACCTTTAACGATTGCACATGCTGCACTGTAAGCTTGCTTACTCCCTGTTGCGGGTTGTGCGGATCCGTCAGTGTAAATTATGAATTCATACTGATCGAGAGGCAGAATCTCAGTAGGCAGAGGACATTCATGTTCATATTGCAGGAATGCTTGTGTTTTTAGATTGGGATCAAAAACATATTCAACATCTGTTGCAGCAAGAGAATTAACCCATTGTATCCATCTAGGATGTAATGCTTTAGCATTTGGAATGCTCGCTTTAGTTACCGCCTCTAAGGCCGGAACTGGAGTTACGACAATAATGCGTTTCCCTTGGGCTAGAGCTCTTTCTTTTGCTAATGTAGTTTGAACTGCTGTCAGTATTTTTTCTGTTGAAGTGAAGCGCATTTCTGCTTGTGTATACAAGTGTGATTTGTATGCAATTGGTACTTTTTCACCCTCGTTAAATGTTAAGTAGGTGAATCCACTTTGACCCAAAATTATTCGGATCACTAAGTTGCGTTGACTTACGCGTGTTTGTAAGTGATTTGATGCTAACATGTTAGCCTGGAGTGAACGCAAGATTTCTGTGTGTTCCTGTGTCCAATTTTTGATTGAAAAATCAGGTTTGATTAATGCCTAGAGAGGTTTAACCCTTTCTGCATAATTCAGAATGTAAGTTCTTCCAAAATTGAGGAAACCTAGGATGGATTGTAAATTTTTCAGCGTTTTAGGAGGTTGGAGCAGCGCACACCTTTCTAAAAAGTTAGTTGCCAAGCTCTTGCCTTCACTTGAAAGCTCATATCCTAGAAACAGGACATTGAGATGGGCAATTCTGGACTTTTTGAAGTTGAATTTGTAGCCCTCAGAGGCGAAGCCCAGTATAATGGTGCTCACCCTGTTCAAGTGTTTGTCCAGGTCATCGTCTGTCAGATAAATATCATCGACATATGACAATGCCTCATTATCATAAATTTGTAGTAACTCCGTTACTCTCGCTGAGAATAACCCCGGGCTGTTCTTGAACCCTTGTGGGAGTCGACAAAATTGACGCTGGGCCCCCATTATTGAGAAAGCTGTTAAGTACCTGCTTCCAGGTGCTATGTTTTGACAAAAGAAACCATTTGAGATGTCTAATGTGGTTTTATATTTTTTACGCACAATGTTATTCATTAATGCTGTACTATGTGCATTTTGCACTGCAAATGTTTTAGAACAAGTATTTAAGTGTCTGTAATCCAAAACTAGACGATAGGTATTGCCTGGTTTGGAGACAGGAAACAAAGGATTGTTCATTGAGGAGGTGCATGTTTCAATCACCCCTTGGTATTCAAGTTGATCTAAGATCTCCCTGACCTGTTTTTTAGCTTCTTGCTTTATTGGGTACTGCCTTTGTGCAGTAGATTCATTTTTCAGATGTATTTTATGGTGAGGTGAATCCTCATCCCATCCTACATGATTTTTGTATAATGCTGGGGCCTGGGCAACTGCCCATTTCCTGGCATAAGTATATTTTAGATGTATTGGAATATGGTTAGAGAAGGCAGGCATAATAATGTCCTCGCCATGTGGGCAGTCCCTGACAAATTGTGGTGGCCAGTCTTTTTCTGCTAGAAGTATGTCATAGCCCCTTGAAAGTTTTTCCCAAAAAAGTGCTTTCACCTGTCTAGGTATGTCTCCCTCCATCCGGAGTGTTATTTCATATAACTTTTGTGGAGTACTAACCCTGGTGTCTACAGTCTCAACTGAATGTACCCATTCAGGTCCACTATCTCCAGAAGTTCCTTCAGGGTCTGGCGAGCTATTGTGACTTCTGCTGCACTGTCCAGCATTGTCTGAGCCCATTCTCCGTTCTTGAGTTGTGTTCTCAGTATCCTCGGCATGTCTGATCTTCAGATCTGCTACCTTCTTCTTTGAGAATTGAGGTTTAGATTTATTTTTCGGGACGTGTTTGTCGTCTTTCGATTTCACGGGTTCTTCTCTATGTTCTGACCGTCCTCTTCTTTTCGATGTCTGTGACGAGATCTGAAAGGTACGAGAGGAACGTGTATCAGTATCTTGATATCTGTCAGGCTTTTTCAAAGTATCCCTATTCCTGAGGTTATACCTCCTTTCAGAGGGCTCCTTTTGAGGAGACCTACCTCGGGATTGAGAACGTTTCTCGTTTGAATTTTGTTTATTAGTTTCCCACTTCTTTTTAGAAGATGTAGGAGTTTGTTTAATAGAGTCCTTCTTAGGACTTTCAGATAGTTTTGGCTTTACTGGTCTTCCACCCAAACTATCTCTGCCTAATTCTGCATAAGATTGTTCTATTATTCTGGGTAGCTCAGTTTGATGTTCTGTAACATCGAATTCCCTTAATCGTTGGCGGATCGCCACTGCTGCTGCCTCCCCTTTAATATTAGATAATCTTATTGTTGAGACCTGGTCGAAGTTTTTCAGTAATTTCATACCTAAATTTAGAGCAGGCTCTGCCCCGTATTCATTTTGAATTTGTTTCAGGACATCAGGTATTACCGCAATTGACGGAATACCATGTGTTTTAGTATAGATGGCAACAAAGACTGAGCCCCAAGTGGTACAGTCTTCCAGTTGTGGTGTGATCGCCATCGGTAAACAGATGGTTAGGATTCTGTGTTTCTCATACGGGCTAGTATTTGGAAATACTGCTTCGATTTGAGTCATTTTTTGAGCTATCCAGAATGGAATTTGCTCACGTTTTGTGGGCATTTTACCCATGACTGCGTATAGAGTCTGTGGTGTAATTTTTAGTGTATTCCCCTGTTGAGGAGTTTGATTTGGAAGTGTCAATGGTGAAAGTCTGCATGACATATTGGACTAATTGTCTGTAGATTTTTATTAACTCTGTAATTTGAGTAAGTAGTTCCTCATCTGACATTATATCGAGGTCAGGATGAGGAGTGTAGCCGGCTAGAATCGGCCATGTTGCTACTGGTCTACCTAGTGGACCGAGCCTGGTAATGTTTTTGTGATGTTTTAGGGCACCTTTAAACCAGAGCTGATGCTCCTGGTATGTTAGTGGAATTTCAATATCCTCGAAAGGAATATATTCCTCTGGTGGTTCATCTTCTATGTAGAAGTGAAACAGTCTTGTTACTGAATTTGATTCAGGAAAAATGACCCATGAATAGAATACCTCTGTCTGAAAGGATTCGTGTGCCTCTATCACGAAAACTGCTCTACCTCCTCTTGGTGGTAGGCCGTGTTTTATAAGTTTTAGAGTGATGGCTCTTCTTAAGTTTGGATTGATGTCTATGACACCCTCCTCGGTTTCAATAAAACCTGTGATGTTATAAGCTGTTAAAGCTGGTTGACCCGCAACGTCACCGTTGTCGGAGTCAGGCATTTTGTTTTTTGAAAAATGTAGAACAAGTTTCAAGGAAACAAAAAGATAAGGTGCACAATATTTTGGAACACTGTATCCTTCAACGTTGAACAAACCAAACAACTAATATATAGGGTGCTTCCCTATTTAGTTTTGGCGGATATTTAACCCTACCCACTCCGGACGTCTTATGGAGTATGTGAGTAGGGGTCTCTGAGAAAAGCACGAATGAGTTACTCAGTGTCTAGCGTTAAATTACTGCCTTACCAAACCGTTGGGCGCCATGTAGTGTAGTTCCTATTTCCCTAATAGGCTCTGCGCATTGGAATAATATAACCTATAGGTTTGACATAGGACTAAGGTCGGTATGTCCCTATCGATTATATTAAACTTAATTACCTGTGCCAGCTAGCTCAGAGGCCACTAGAAACTCCTTGAGAACAAGAAGGGAGTAGTTTCTGGCAACCGAAAAACATGACAAATTTGTTTCCCTTTAGAAGCGGAACATGTCTCAGAATCGTGGAAACAATAGATAACAGTTTCACTCATTCAATCGTGCATGCTTAGTTTCTGCAGAGTTACACAGAAAGGAAAGACGGGTGTTTCAATAAAAGGGTTTTATTGAACAGTCTTGTTTCTCGTGTAAGAGATATGTGCTGTTACGATCACAAGACAGTATGCAAGATAAATAATGTACAGCGTAAGCAGTAGAAATAAATAATACTGCGCTAGCATTATCTTTTAGCATATATTCACGTACATAAATAACATGAGCTAAAAATGCGAGTACTCATACGATGCGTCTCTAAGCTAGTTCTACCCCAGTGTACCTAACCTAGTCTAGGTGTAGGGAAGAGTAGAAATAGGTGGAGTATTCTCTAGTATGGTAGACTAAGAGTATGTTGAGTCTAGTATGCCAAGAGTCCCTCTAGGTTCTAGTCAGCTCCATACCTTGAGAATGAGAGAGGTGGGAATCTCCTGCCGGATCTTGGAACTCTAACACCCCGCGAAGGGAGTCAGAACACTGGAAGCTGGATTCGTCTGCTTGCAGGAATGACAGCGTCTTCTCAGTGCGTCAGGCCGGGATACGGGCTCCTCTGAAGTCGAGGTCTCCTCTAACTTTCTTGGGCAAGAGAAGGCATATTTATACCTGGTAGGTGTCGAGGAATGTTAGCATTGACGTGAAGTTGGACAGAGGAAGACGTCAGGAATGAACCCTTAAGGTATAACGGTTCATATATAATAGATGAGTTCTTGGAGAAATCAATAGTCCTGTGCTAGGGGAACTCCCGAAGCTTAAGGGTCTGGTTTCTAAGAACTCGTTGTGACGTTAGGGTGGACGGATGTCGGTGACCATGCCTGTATTTGGAGTGCACGGTTAATGCCTAAATAAGGACAGGGATTCTATGCCTATATAAGGGCAAGGCGAATTGTGCCTATATAAGGACATGATTCAGGAAAACCTATATACGGACCCCTAAAAACGGAATACAACACTACGACCTTTTTCAAACCTGACTTTTCAGTCAAACACTGGACACAAGAACACACCAATATTCTTTGTTCACTCCAGGAAGATATTATTGCTTCCAAACACATACACACATGTAAACTTGCACCACTTGGTACTCAGTATCATTTTGGGTCAATGCGGGTACACTTATTAAACCTTTAATGAAGGTGAAACTGTACCCATCACATCTGTACACAAACACAGAAATGAGTTTTAATTCAACAGAAAACAATTCTGACAACCATTCAGACTGCTGTAGCAAAAGAAAGAGCACTGGCTCATGGGAAGATGCATTATTGTCGTCACCCCAGTACCGGGGCTAGCATTCCTAATGCCAAATCCTTACATCCAGAATGGATACAAAGGGCTAATTCTTTTGCTGCATCAGACTTTGAATCCAGATTTGATCCAAGTTTAAAAACACAGGCATTCCTGCAATATGAAAAAGAACATCATCTACCAAATGAAATCTTGCCTCTAGATCAGTATGAATTTTTAAAATTTACACTGATGGGTCTGCCCCACCGGCCGCCTTTGTTAAAGATCAGATGCTGGATGGCAAGTTCCGTCCTCATTGCACCAAAAACTACCTCTAGGTAATAGCACGGCTCTGTTGGCAGCTTTAAAAGCCCTGATAATTGCACTTGTAAACACGGATCGAGAATTCCCCACACTCATTGTGTGTGATTCTTTTTACTGTGTGCAATCATATAATAAATATTTACCCCATTGGGAAAAAAATGGGTTTAAAGATGAAAAAGGTGGCATAATTAAACACAAAAATTATGGGAACAAGTAGTGGAGTTGATAAACGACCTACCAAAAACTCACGTGATTAACACGCTGAGTGATCAACGTGATGGCGTGCACGTTGAAGGGAATTCATTGGCTGTTGAAGCCACACAGGGGGCTGTTCACACAGCTTCCGTAGCTGCGCACACTCGTTCAACAACGAGAATAGACGGTTAGAATATGGTGGCTGTAATTGCTTCACGCAAAGGCAGCACAGCAGTGCCTAAGAAATTTCCACTCATATACTCCTCCAAGTTAGGTGCAAACAACATTCCATATGCTCAGATTCCTGGAATGGGGGATAGAGTATTTCCAAATATGGATAGTAGGCAGGAATTAATCATTTAAAGCACACAAGGGCTTGGGCTCCGCACATTCAGGGGTAATAGCTACTATTTCTTCATTGCAACAGTGCTATTGGTGGCCAGGGTTCAGAAGTCAGACTATTGACTTTGTCTTGAACTGCAACATCTGTAAACAAATACCAGGCTACACCATCACAAGACTCGCGCAGGTCCCATTGCTAGACAGCATCAGACTGTCCACTTGATCGTGTCATATAACAGGACCACTGTGGCCCCTCAAAGTTTGAGGTGGCTTAAAAATATATCTTGGTGGCAGTGGATCCGTGCTCAAGTTTCCTATAGGTATGGCCTCAGCACTCGGCTGACGCTCAAAACTGTTATAGAAAGATTTGCGAGTCCATAACAGGAGATACGCAATCAACGTTACACCCTGACTGTGGCTCCATGCTTAGCTCTCGGGCTGACAAAGAGGCCATGGAAGGGATGGACATAGTATTGCGGTACTCCTCTCCAACGCTATCCTGAGGGAATTTAGGTAGAGGAGAGGAAGAACTGGGGCATAGAGCAATCCTTAACAGCTAGGGTATTAGGCGGGGCGTTAGTGAGGTCAAACACTTATATGGATTCAGGGGGCAAGACACACCCAGCCAAGAAGCTCTCTAGGAGGTCTGACTCCATTTACAAATGTGGGAACCTGATCATAAATGTGAAGGCACAGTGGCGGATGAAAACCATTCTGTATCTATGATCGTTTGGCTGTTTTACAGGAACTAAAGGAAACAAAGAAACAAACAAAGATTCTGTCAAAGTGAAACAGGCCGCCACTGGGAAGTCGAGGTAATCACGGCAAGACCTGTCTGAATCCCATAAGTCGGGGATCTGGGCAGAGAGAGATAACGATCGCGGACACAAAGGAATTTGGCTCATCATACAGGAAAACCTGTGCCATTCCTTGAAGTGAAAGGAACAAGAACTGTACTTTTGCCGCATCTTGCCGTGAAAAAGGAAAACAGATTAATTTCAAATGAAAGAATCAACCAAAAACTATGTGGCCAATACTGAGCAGTAGGCCTTGTGAACTCCACAGTAGTAGATGTCCCTCTCACTACAATTCAAGAAATTCAAACTGAAAAGCTCATCACGTTTGAGAAATCAAATCCATGGAGTGGGCGTCTATGCAACAATGCAATGGAACTAGTTCTCCTTGAACCAACCTTTCAAATTCAAAATAAAAGTCAAGACAACACTCAAGTTGCAATTTGGCCGAAAACAAATGTGTACACCAACATTTTTCAAAAAAAAAAAATAATAATAAATGCATCAACGTTTTTTCAACAAAAACATCAAATAATAAATGCATCAACGTTTTTTCAACAAAAACATCAAATAATAAATGCATCAACGTTTTTCAACAAAAACAACAACTAATAAATGCATCAATGTTTTTCAACAAAAACATAAAATATTAACTTCACTATCTGAACGTTTTTCAGCAAAGACATCAACTATTAACTTCAACATTTCAACGTTTTTCAACAAAAACAGCAGAAATAACTTCAGCTAAACACGATGCAATTTCAACAATTGATCATACAGCTACTGGCTATTTCATTAACTTTGATACGTTTTCCATGGCTCCACGTGAACAGGAAGGGACGCCAGCCCAACAACAAACAACGAACATGCAAGTACAAACTTTTGAACCTTTTCTTTTCCAAAAGATACATATCTGGTTTCACCATGGGTAGAACTATGGAGTATTTCTGGGTTCATCTTTTTCTGTTCTAGCTTTGCTTAGAGCTAGCTTTTAGTATGACTCTTAGTGGACACTTTCTACAACACAGGATCAACATAAAACTGAAGCCACGTCCATTTTCAATTCAAATGCAAAAGAGACTTATAAATGTATTCAGCCTGAACAAGCCTTTGTCTGATTAATGTATTTTGAACTTTCATTCATTTTCATTCGTTTTATCATTCATTCAGTGATGTCATTACCTGCAGTACATTTTTCTGAAAATTGGGTTACTGATACAGTGAATAATATGCTGCCTGTTTTAGGAATAATTGCTACATTTTCAGATCATGAAATGTTAGAGATTTATTCTTATTGTGACGCTTTATACCTGTTACCCTCATTAAGGTTATCAACTCCTACACAATTGTAATGCATCTAGAAATGTGGTTGTTTAAACACCAGTAGGAACGTTGCCAAACACCACCAAACACCATCGCACGGGGGTGGAATAGTTGACATACATCAGCAGGGGCAACATTAGATGCCATTTACAAAACAACAGGACAGACCCAGTTAGGAAAGTATGGGTGGTTTGGCCTTTTGACACTACACGAGGATAACCTATTTTAACATTTCAACCCCTGGTTAGGGTGGGCCTTAGCGTGCCCATACCGCCGGGGTTCACCTTTTTCCTTCTTGGTCCTGACGAAAGCCTGAGATAGTTTCAACACATAGGCAGAAACATGTTGACCATTTATTAATGGACCTGGCTGAACAATTTATTTAGTCGAAGTGTCCTACACGTCTTTTTTATCCTTGACTGATTGGCCAACTATTAAACTGGATCTTTGAGTTCAACCAGTCAATTTTAAATCACTTACACATATCACCTTTTCCACATATTTTTCCCTGCTTCTGGCGTAATTCTGGCGTCGAAGCACACCAGGGTGGCACTCGGCCCTCCTGGTGGGCCCAATGATGAAGCATGTCACCAACTAGGTTGGTGAGTGAGGGCTTTCATAGAAAATCTAAGTGATTTCACATAGATGCTCAACTGATTTGAAGAGTCACACTCTTTCGTTGTTTAAACACTTTTGACACAAATACCTGTCACAAAAATGATTCCTGAACATCACCAAGGGACTCAGTATACATAGGCCAGACCTACGTTATGTACAGATAACATCCAGAGGTAGTGAAATCCTACAGTGTAGGGAAGTTGTGCCTTTTTTTGGCTAGAAGCCCCAACACTGACAGTAGTGAAACAAAAGTTTCCTTTGTAAAATTTAATGCTTTAGGCAATCTGAAAACCATGCTTGTGCAGCACTTTTATTTTTCATTTCACATCAGCTAAAGAATTTTTTTTGCAAAATAGCACTCTTAAATACAGACTGCCCCTTTCCTTTTTGATAAATTTTATCTTTCACATACAAGCAGTGTGATACACCTTGGGAATACCTCGCAAACAGGAACTATGCTTCTCATGGTTTCTAATATTTAAAAGACCAGTCTGAAAAGACTGCAACATACCTGTTCTCTGATGCCTGTTTTTTGCAGTGAAGAATGCGTGGTCATCATCTGTCTGACACTTCCAAAGGAAACGCCAGCGGCATTTACCACCAGGCTGGAACTGCTGAAGTCCCATGCTTGGCTGTGTCCCAAGCGTATTCCCATCAAACCAAAGCATTCCTTGCAAATCCAGTGGGTGCCTTTTTGCTTCCTTTAGCAGCACCAAGGTGTCGATTACAGCACCGGCTGCCTCAGAAACAGCAACTGGCTGCACTATTCTGTGCTCCCACAACGATTCTGTGAGGTATTACAAAGGTCCGTCCCCTGCAGTAACTAGCAACAGAAATGTTGTGTCTCCCAGCCAGCACTTTTTATCTCCTTTTTGCTAAAACATGTCCTGAAACACATTTTTTCTCTTATTGTTTCAACTCTCACCGAGTGCTTGGAGCTTTCCCTCTAAATTGACCTTTTTTTTTTCTAAAGAAAGCATGGTCTTCTGAACAACTTGTAAGAGTTTTCAATTTTATAAACAGGAACTTTTATAAGTAACTACTGACTCTAAGAGAGTATTTTTAATGACACTATAGATTTTTCCTGTCTCCACAGAGTCTATAGTAATTTTACATATTTTAACAGCTGCTATTTTTCAGCTCATAAACCACTCTCATGCAACTACCTGCCAATTATATGCAAATGCCTATTTTAGTCACGTAGTTTGCTTTTAATGGGTTATTCACTATTGTCCATAGATTGGAGTGGGTGTTATGTGCTGGATTGAGGCCCTAACATAGGTGCACCGTTTCAGAGGCACAAATCCTTCGTGCCACAAAGACAGGCAGGCCCTTTCACCCGCTAAAGGCCCTTTCACCTACATTAGCCCTCCCTTCACAATAACGAGCAACAGAGGCTGTCCCTTATCTGACGTGTGCTCTGGGTGCAGAAGACGGTCCATCCTAAATATGTCATCTCCATGTCCAACAGTGACTAACCTACGTCACAACGAGTTCTTAGAAACAGACCCTTAAGCTCTTGGGATTTTCCCTAGCACAGGATTATTGATTTCTCCAAGAACTCATTTAATATGCATGAACCACTATTCCCTAAGGGTTCATTCCTGACGTCTTCCTCTGACCGACTTTACGTCAATACTAACATTCCATGGCACCTATCAGGTATAAATATACCTCCCTTTGCCCAAGCAAACCAGAGGGGACCGAGACTTCCATGCCGACATTCTGACCTGAGACGCTGCAACCTGCGTCATGCCACAGCTCCAGCTGGCAGATGTCCATCCACCCATCCTGGGGTGTCCAGCTCGAGATCAGGATGAAGTCCCACTAAGGTAATGGGGTTAGAATAAATCCTCGGGGGGATTCTTGGCTCTCTAAGACCTACACACATGCTAGGTACACTTAGGTACATCTAGTTAGGCATCATAGGGGTATAGGCTTTATCTTAAATGCATTCTGTATTTCATGTATGTGTTCATTACTATTGCACAATGGTAAAACTGTACCATGCATTTTTATTTAACTGCACTGCTGGCCATATTTCTCTGCTACTGTCCAACAGTTTTTGCAGCACATATTACAAGTACTAGAATAACAACTGTGCAATACATTTTATTGTAAACACACCCGACTGTTTCTTCTATGTACTTCTCTGAGATGAGTGACTGAATGAAAAGTAGTATATTGTTTCCACGATCCTGAGGGATCAGGGTTTTATGTTATGTGGTTGCCAGAAGCTATTCCCTTCTTGTTGTCAAGAAGTTTCTAGTGGCCTCTGAGCTAGCTGGTACACAGTAATTAAGTTTAATATACGCGATAGGGGCATACTGACCTCAGTCGTATGCCAAGCCTATAGTGTATGTTATTCCAATGCGCAGAACCTATCAGGGAAATAGGAACTACACTACACCGGCCTGCCCTCCCGGTACATCCTGCTGAAAAGCTCCGGAGGTCCGACTTCCAGAGTTTGACCAGAAGCTTGTCCAAAGCCAAGCCAGCAAACCCTCACTGAACCTGGCCTGGTGAAGAGCATCGAGGAACCTGTGAGAAAAAGCTCCGTAAAAGTTTCTAAGTCTGAAGGTAAAAGACTTGACCGGCTCCAACTGTGAGAGTCAAGACACCCACCTTCAACCGCGAACCGGCCTGGATCTCTGGTTAGTCCCACTGGAAAGCTCCAGAGATCCAGCTTCCATAGTTTGAGCGGGAACTTGTCGAAAGGCAAGCCGGCGAACCCTCACCGAACGCGGACTGGTGGAGAGCATCGAGGGACCGACAGCAGAAAAAGCTCCAGGAAAGTTTCTAAGTCACAAGGTAAAAACTGTGACTGAGGCCTACAGCTAGGGGTAGCTGCACAGGACTCCATTGGGGTCGGCCTGAAACTTTGACTTTGTCCTGGTCTAAAGTGACCAGATGTCCATTAGGTGCTATAGGTTTCTATGTACTATATAATGATAAATCTTTGAAAATTCATATCTCCGGTTCCCTACATTTAATTATTGCCAGTGGTAGATGCACATTTACCGCTACTAATAATCCACTTTCCAACAGGCTCTCTATCTTGTTGTCTATTGATCGTACTCTGCGAGGCATCTCTTGTAGGATTTTTTTGTATCAGTGTCTTGTGTGTCCGATTCTGCATCATAATATGTAGGGCCTTCTTTTTCTACATATCTAGCAGATTTTCTGCTATCAAATGTCAGCTTCTGCTTTACTTCTTATCCATTTTACCCATTTTGGATCTCTGGTGTTGTTGCAATTGATGCTTCAGTGTAGACAAATGATTAGGTGTATAAACGCTAAAGCTCACTATAGTTTCGTCTTCTCTCTTTTCCATCAATGCTCTTTCAATTCTGTGCGAGGGGGAAGGGAGACGATTAATGTGGGACTGTTACTGTTCCCTCCTTACAGGGTTTCTGGCCCTGCGAGTCCTTACCCAACTCTAGGAGAGAGGAAGGGAGCCACCACCCATCATTTACGGACTGCTGCGTACCCCGAACTGGGGCCGCGTCTTTTGTAGGTGCCTCCTCTAATCAATGATCCTCTCCCCCTCATGTGTAAGCGCGCGATCAGTGCCGGAAAGGAAGCAAGGCCACCGGCCTCCCCTGAAGTAAATCCTCCTCACAGTTCTTTCCTCTGGCATCGTTGGATATGAACCCAACTACCGTACCTTGTATCTGGGTCTCCCAAGCCAGCATGGGGCCTCTCACAGGCCTCCACCATGAGACCCTGAGCAGTCGCTGCATCTCAATTTGCCTTCCTCTCGCCCCACCGATGAGTCAGCAGTGCGTGCCGCCGTTATGTAGAGTGAATTCCCCAGGATGAAACTGGATTATGTAGGAAGTTGTCGCAGGTTGCCCGGGCTCTATATGGGGGGTGGCTACCCCCCTCCCCCCTCCCCACACGATTATTGTGAACAAGCAAGAACAATATGTGAATAAATACACCAGTCGACGTTTTACCAGCAATCGCAATCTAGGAAGGCAGAAGTGGCTGCAAATTAGTGAAAGAAGAGCCAATTAACATCCTGTATTTCGAATTCACCATCGAGTTGTAAATGTATTTTCTTTATTCCAGATCGTATGTAGTACATCAAATAGTGACACTGACTGATAACTGCAGTTGCTATGATGTATACGGTAGTTAGGCGCAATATGAGCTGCATTTTGATGTTTTTGCTCATTACGGTGAATAGCTAGGTCGCCTTTCCACGCGTCAGCCATATTATCCCCTTCAAGTAATGCATTATTGTACTGAAATATGGCGTAGTATATGGAGCCGTCATGCAAACGTGCGCTCAATTGCTGAATACTGGAAGCAAAGCCGTTCACAAAGCTAGGGTTTTGCCTCACTTGCTTCTCGTGCTGTGCTTTTTTTAGTGCACTTGGTGACTGGAATGATTCTGAGTAGGAGTTTTCATATCATGTTTTTCCCTCTGTCACAGTCCCTTGACTCGCCCGCGCTCTCTCTGTTGCCGCGTGCCGGCACTGCTGAGATGTGAAACGCTCCAATATGTCATCTTGAAAATAAGTCTCCCCCAACATGTTCCTGGAAGCCTTGTGCGTCTTCCTTCGGAAGACGGATGCTGCAGACAAAAGGCCAAATGATGCTCATTTGTATCTCACTATTCCCTGCGGCATTATAAATGCTGAATAGCGGTAGCAGCTTTCTGTCAGTGGAGTGTGAGACGTGTGTAATAAATCAATGATACACAATCCCTTATCATCCTTTAGACCACTTACCAGTCCGTCCGCATTAGTCAGGGGAACGCAAAACACCCTGCACTATGAATTTACTTTCCCACGACAGTACATAATGTCTATATTTGGTTTATATTTTACTGATACTTGTCTTTTTAGGTGGGTGCTCAGTCAATAAACACGCTGTCTTAATCAGTTCTGCTGCTTGGAGTCCCTTAAAAATATAGATACATTTTGACTAAAACCTTGGTGATTCAAACAGTAAAATGGGAAATACGGACTATGCGCCCGAGTGTATTATGCAACAGACATAGGCCATATCAAACGCTCACCCTGCTTCACACCGTGGTGCAGATACACTAACTGCACCCTTAGCTGCTGCACAGGTGCAGTTTTAAGGGGTATCTGCACGAATATGCACCATGCACACCCTTGGGTGACATTGTCAGTGCAGTAAACACTAGCTGGAGGGATCTTTAGACATTTCTGCAGGTTACACGTTAGATTCTTAACAGGGTATCTTCAGCCTTTCATCCTTTTGAGATGGCTAAATTGTATTTCTTTACAACGGATATTACCATTGTAATAAATTGGCATATTAGTTAAAGTGGATGAGAACACACTTCAAATATTAATCATAAACCCTGTCATGGTAAACCACTGAAGTTACTAATTAAGCCTGTGTTTAACCCTCTGGTAGCTTTGCACAAAGCATTCAGACTTCACTTAGAGGCAATGTTTGAAGTATTTTTGCGGCACTCAAACAATAATAAAGTGAAAACACAACAAAAGAAAAGTCCCAAATCAATTTAGAAATATAGAGATTAATTTAATAAATAAAATGACACAAAAACAACAAAAACCAAATCGGCAGAAATGGATATATAAATTTGTAAAATTTGAATTAAAAATAGCAGCAAAAAGCACAAAGCACCAACTCTGGTTATCTGCTCACGCTAGAGCAGGTCAAGGTCAAAAGTCAAGATCTATGCAATGAATCGCTGGTCGGATACAGGGACCGGGTTCACTCTGGTAGAAATTTTACCTTCTGTATTCTAAATTTTTATGGAGGAAGGCCTTGACGTAGATCGGATGAAGCCCTATCCGTTTGGTCTTTGAAATGCTTCTAGAAGTCAGATCTCCTTTAGAGAGACAAACAAGTAAGCTGAGACTGATCAGCAATGCAACATTGATAGCTGCTGCTTTGATGGCGATCCAGGACTGCATCGATTCTATAGGCAACAAGCTGGCAAAAAGTTTCTACGTCCCAGATGTTGCAGTTTACTGACAGGAGGAGTACACTCTAACACCGGTCAAGGCTCCAGGACTTGGGGGTCTGCATTTAGGGGTTACGAATCACTCCAACAGAGGCCAAAAGCAAGTTCCAGGGGAGGTCCAGTTGGAGCTCATCAGCTGGGCGGTTGCAGGAAGAGAGGCCTCTGGAAGCTTGTTGTGCCCCTGTAGCTTACACATGAAGTCTACAAAATAACCCTTGGAGTCACCTCTGGGGTCCTGGGTTCAAGAGAAGCAGGTTCAGTCTTCCTGCAAGTTCTTCTGACAACAGGGCAGTCCTTCTGAATCTGCACGGTACTAGGAGTGTTCTGAGGAGAGGTTCTGGGACTGCCAATTTTATGCCCAATGCCAGCCTGTGGTGGAGGGCAATCTTTTGTCCACCCCATAAACCTGTTCTGGCTAGTTCCAAATATCAAAGTGTCAGCCTCAGGCCTATTCTCTGAAGATGTGGAAGGTGCTCCAGACTTTTGTGGAAGTGAAGAGGAACTGAGAGTAACGATGACAGTGGGTGAAATCCTGGGATGCGCTTGCACGCTAGTATACCTCAGGCCATGCCTCAATATGAGAATGGGGACAATTACTGGTGCAAAATCTGACTACGTTACCCTGGCCTTCCTGCTTGGGTCAGTGATTCACCAGCTAGGCTTTGAGTGTTGGCACTGTAGTGTGCACAAAATGTAGACAACTGCCAGGGAAGCCACATTCTCCGCTTCTCTCAGGAGCTGCATTGGACTTGTGCATGTTGAGCATATGCCCTTGGCTGACAAAGATTCTATCATTTGCATTGATCATGTCCCAACGCACCGCAAAGTGTCCTCAAGAATGATGCATCATACTTTGTGTGAGAAGGGCCCATGTCATTTTTAACTGCTTACTCAAGCACCCTTTTAGGAAATGTTTGTCTAAATGCAAGAATACTTTGTGCTGTATGTTGTCACAGGCATCCTCAGCTCCCTTGCCTTATGGTGGCATCTGAGGCATATGAAGATTGCTACAGCCCGTAGCTTGTCACCCTCTGACAAATTACAGGAAATGTCGTTTTAATATATATATTTTGAGAAATCCATAATGGGAGGCATATGCGAGGGTCGTGCTGGGTTTCTAAGTGAACCGTTTCCATGGTAACTTCGCCATAACTCGAGCAATGTGTATAAGCCGCAGCAAGTCATAAAGGATGTCTTTTTAGAGGTTCACTTCTTGGGAACATGGTGGGTGGCCTGCCTCTGTGGTACTGTGTGATAAGTATTGGCCACCAACATTATTCACTCCCTGTTTAGAGATTCAATCATTTAGAATAAAGCACTGTCAGAGGCGAAAGAAAAATTAGATGCGTAATAAAATCTTTTCAAGGCATGACAATTTCCACACAAATGTATTCACAGTATGCTATCCAGTCTGGGCTCATGAGTTGCCCTGAAAAACGTGATGGTGCATCCAGGAAGCCAAGAGCTGCAAAGCAAATGGGTTGGAGTTAAAGAATCCAAGGTAGAGAAACAGGTATATATACAAGTAGGAAATATTTAATAAATATAGGGGCATATTAGCAAGCGATTTATCGCCGCTTTAGCGGCACTTTTTGCCGCTAAAGCGGCGATAAATCTATCGCCCTATCAGCAAGCTGTCGCTAACAGCAGTTAGCGACAACTTTCTGACGAAGGCGATCGGTTTGGGTGCCGCTTTGCATGTCAGCGATGTTTATCGCTAATGACATGCAAAGTAGGCGTTCCCGACCAACATACCCTGTAAACAGACGCTAACAGGCCTATCACCTATTAGCAAGGAGTCCCTGACCCCGGTTAGCGACGTGAAAAGTCGCGCTAACCGGGACCATCGTCATTTTTTTATCACCTGCTATTTTCCTGACTTAGCCATACATTACATGGGGGTGGATTATGCTGATACGACCACAGGGTCGTATCAGCAAGGTTCTCCACCTCCCCATGCAACATCGCTGGTTTTGTCACGATGTTGGCCCTTCCCTCCCGCTATCGCTGGAATATTTATCGCCATAGCGCTAAATGTCGCTAATACAACGTTAGCGTGGCGATATATTCCAGCGATAGCGGGCGATAAAATAAATCACGCTAAGCAGGGTTAGCGATGATTATCGCCTCTTTTTCCTAATATGCCCCATACACCGTTCAAACATCCGTATAAAAATCGGTGCAACTGCAATAGCAATCAAGCAAATCCTCAACAATGTTTAGGGTTAGATCCCCTCAAGTAATGGCCCTTTAAATCTTTCACAGTTCGGAAAATGTTCCTACATTTGAAATTTGGAGGACCTCGTCTTCAGTGGCCTAGTTTATTTTTGATACATGCGCAAGCACCGGCTTGCATCGGGATCACTGTCAGTTTACAAGTAATTACCCCCCACCCCCCTACCCTCCCTCCCGTCCGAATTTTTATTCAGCTCTAATAGTATACTGGGGGGAAATGCTTGGAAAGTACCAACATCCTCATGTCATGTTATTCCCCATTTAGATGAGGAAACTTCATGATACTTATTTGTTGGGTACGATAAATACCAATGTGCCTGACCGGACAACAAGAGCCTGAATTGTGAAAGATTTGTTCAAGTGAGTTTCCTTCTCTGGAGCTTTTCCGGAGCCGGGCGCCCGCGGCAGGTGTTTCCAAATAACATATTGATGAAGAAGCCTCTGCGGTTCAGTTCTCTACACGACGGTCCATTTCAGGTTTAGTTCTTTAGACGGGTCACTCACTGTTCAAAGAGGGAATTCAAAAAGGATTGGGGTTTCAAATCGCTTCGTCGGGATCACTGGGTGCAAAACGTAGAAAAAGAATTTGGGTTTCAAAATCATGCTCTCATTTGAGTCGGGTATAGTCAAATAATGGCCCTGAAATGTAAAAGACAAGCCTAATTTTGCAAAATGTTAACTATTTTAACCTCATTGTGAAAACTCTACATACGGTCCAGAGATATGCCTTTTGGTGTTCCTTTTTCCAGGACCGGGAATATAAAGTAAACTAACTGAAAGAAGGAAATCTGAAAAATACTTTGGGGCTTATTTACAAGCCCCATTCGCCACCGGTGCGTCACTTTTAAAATGGGAAAAAGTGACGTAATGACGCCGCAAGAGGCTTGTAAATAAGGCCCTTTGTCCACAACTTCAGAAGAATGACTTTAAATTTCTAGTAACCTTCAGAGTAAAGGTGCGCGCTGGCTGAGTGTCACGTAAAAGACTAGAAGCAATTGAAGGAAGAAGTAGGTTTATTTGATATAAAAGGAAGCACCACCGGTTACAAAGCTTCCAGCTCCGGCAGGCTCCAGGCAACTGAATCCCTCGGTCCACAGACCCGATCAGATGCTCTATTCTAAAACCTCATGATTGTGCTGTGGATACGTGGTATTCAAGAGATAATAACACGAGACAAGAACGTGCATGCAAGCACGAGGAAAACAAGGAAGGAACACACAACACACCTTCCCCCTTTATTTAAAAGGGGAAAAAAACAACAAAAAAAAACAACAAAAAAAAACATTATTTAACAAATCTGTTGGTGATGAGAGAAACAAAATCAGACATCCAACTAGGTTTTTCCGTTGGCGTTTTCTAATTGATTAGTGCAAACATCACTGGTTAAATTACTAGTGCTGGGAATGGGTACAGAAACATCAACAAGATCCTCTTCTCCCAGAAGATCTTGCTGTCTGGATTCACAATTGCTACTATCATTTTGATATACCTCTTTGTCAGCTTTGAGAACAGCTATTCTGCTTAAGTTCCAGACCTTGTTATTGGTAAGTCTTACAGAATTCTTGAGGATATCTATTATTTCGAAAGGACCCATGAACTGACTCTCACCTTTTCTAACCTTCCAAGGTTTTTTTACTTTAACAAGCATGCCAACCTTAACATTGGGATTATATTTTGAGCTTTTCTTTTGGTCAAAATACTCTTTATTATTGGCATGAGTTTTGGCAATTCTTTCCTTGACAGATTCTAGATTTAGGTTAGATGAGGTGGACGGAACCAACCATGATGGATTACACTTGGTTCTGTGCAATCTACCTCTCATGATTTCAAAGGGGGAACAACCAGTCATGTCATTACTGGTGGTCCTGTACATCCATACAGTCTTAAAAATGTGTAATTCCCACTTGTTATTAATAGTCCAGACCAGCAGTCTGTATAGAGTTCTTGAGAACCCTATTAAATCTCTCAATGACACCGTTACCACTTGGATTGTACAAGGACGTGGTGCAGTGAAGAATTCCTACTCTTTTGAAGTAGTCTTTAGCCTTATTGGATAAAAACTGTACACCGTTGTCGGTGATGAGACGCACTGGCAAACCTTCTTCAGTAAAAATTTCATCCAAAAAGGCTAGAACTACATTGGTGTCAACCTTTTCCACAATTTTTACAACTGGCCATCTGGAGAAAGTATCAATGGCAGCAAGGATGAATTTGAAATTAGGCCCGATGGGACCCATGATGTCCATGGCAATAGTACTCCATGGATTATCAGGAATTATATGGTCTCCCATCTTGGGTTTAAGAGTTCTGAGAGACTTGTCAGAATTGGCACAAGTAATACAATTCCTAACTATACGCTCAATGAACATATCCATACCTGGCCACCAAAATATACTCTTAACAGATTGTTTGGTCCTAAAGATACCACTATGACCTTCGTGACCATGAAGAACAATGTTATGTCTTAATTTGCTCGGAGGAATGGCACGATCACCTCTTCTAATGATACCATCTATGCATGATAACTCATCTTTAACTTCCCAAAAACCCCTTAAAATGGGATCAATGGCTTTTTTATTGGGCCATCCATTCAGAATGTAATTCTCAATTTTCTTTAACATTTCATCCTTGGCAAACTCTTCATGCCACACAGTTTGATCAATAGGCATAGAGCCTTCGTCATGCAAGAGGGCTATCTGGAATTCGTCCCATTCGTTGTGAATGTCTTCTTTGATGGGCAATGGCATTCTAGACAGAAAATCGGCAGTGACATTTTCCTTGCCAGGTACATACACAATAGAATAGATAAAATCTTGAAGACGCATAGACATGCGTGCTATGCGTGCAGAGGCTTTCAGCATCCCTTCAGTGGTGAGAAGCCGTACCAAGGGTTTGTGGTCACTCCTTATAAGACATTCTTTACCCCAAACATAAACTCTAAAATGCTCCAGGGCCCAAACGACTGCCAAAGTTTCTCTTTCGATAGTAGAATATTTCTCCTCAGCAGTAGTGAGTGCTCTGGAAGCATGAGCTAAAATGTATTCTTTACTATCTTTGAATTTTTGAGTTAACGTAGCTCCTAGTCCCTTTGAGCTTGCATCAGTGGTGATAATACATGTAAGTGAAGGGTCAAAACCAGAAAGAGCGGTGGCATCGCATATAGCTTTTTTGACATCAAGAAACTCTGTTTCACAATCATTAGACCATACAAACTAATTTTTGTTCTTCACTAATTGCCGTATGTTGAAAGTGCGACAAGAGAAGTTTGGAACATACTTAGAATAAAATTCAGTTAATCCCAGGAAGGATCTAACATCATCTTTGGATTTAGGATGCGGTGCAGATTGTATGGCTTCAACTAGATTAGTCTTAGGTTTTATCCCATCTTCACAGAGTTCATGCCCTAGATAAGATACTGATTTTACTTGAAATTTGCATTTGGAGTGTTTTATGGTTAAACCATGGTCATTTAAAACTTTTAGTACACTTTCTAAAGCTGAAGAGTGTTCTTGTTCGATTACAACCAAAAACAAGAATATCATCCTGAAAACAGATGGCATTTTTGCAGTTGCTTAAAATATCTTGCATAACACGCTGAAAAATGGCAGCTGCTGAAGCTAAACCAAAGGGCATTCTGTTAAATCTAAAACACCCAAAGGGGGTGATAAATGCAGTTAAATCTTTACTATTATCATGCAATTCAATCTGGTGGTACGCTGCAGATAAATCTATTGTAGAGAAAAACTTTGCGCCACCCACGGAAGCTAACATTTCAGGAATACGGGGTAAGGAAATTGATCCACAACAATATTGTTATTAAGATGGCGCAAATCAATGCATAGCCTAATCTTACCATTGGCACGTCTGGCTACTACTATGGGTGAAACCCACTCTGAGGATTCAATCCTTTCAATGATGCCTTCATTAACAAGGGACTCTAGTTCTTTTTTACTTCTTCACGCACAGCGATGGGGATGTTGCGTGCTTTAAAGATTTTGGGACAAGAACTTTCTTTTAAACGTATTTCATGTTTGAAATCAATGAGTTTCCCAATTTCTGTCCTAAACACTCTTGGAATTTTTTTAACATGAGATCTCCTATGCCATTATGTTGGTCAATTACCATCACGGGTTCTAAGCCATTTGGGTTAAGAATAATATCAAGCTTGCCCTGTTCAAACCAACTAAGGACAGAGGGTCCTTTCTTAGAAACATAAAGTTTAGCGGTGCATTGACGATTTTTAAATCTGAAGACAAGTGTTCTGTAACCAAGAATATCAATTTTTCTCCTGAATAACCTTCTGGGTTAATGTACGCTCTTTCTAAATCACCTCCTAACCTCTTAGCAAAATGGGATTTCCACACATTCTCATTGACGATAGAATAAGGTGACCCTGAGTCTGCGTACATTTGGATATCAATACCTCCAATAGTCATGTCACAAACAGGTTTCTTTTTACAAAAGTATTGTCAATGTTGAGGATGGTAAGTTCAGAATCCTTAATGTTAAGGACAAAAGAATTACTACAATTAGTATTGGAATCTTCATCTTCACTACTATTGCTTTGTTCAATACAATTGACCTTATTACTAGTATTCCTTCTACAAGCTTTAGTAAAATGTCCAATTACACCGCAATTAGAACATTTTTGCTTGATTGCAGGACAGAATTTATAATTTGCCAAATGAGATTTACTGTTACATCTATAGCATCTCCAATTTTCCTTATTATCAAAAGATAGTTTACCTTTAATGGGATTGGACTGTTTTTTTTTTAAATTCTTCTCTTTTGTTGATGTGTTTGGTGTTAATTTTAGCAACAGTGGTTTCACTATTATTAGTATCACCTTTAACTTGTTTCGCACTCCTGCAAGACATTTCAGATTTCCTTACAATGGCTAGGATATTTTCGAGATCGGCGTCTCCATTAATCCACAACCGTTCTTGGATAGTGGAGTTGTTGACATGCATCACTACTTGGTCTCTAATAAGCTCTTCTTGAAGAGTGCCAAACTTACAATCAAGAGATAAAGTTTTAAGATTCGAAACATAACTGTCAATAGACTCGTCAATAAGTTGTTTTCTCTGGAAAAACTTATATCTCGTAATACCTATACATACTTTAGGAGAGAAAAAACGATCGAAATCAGAAATAGCTTTGTCAAATACATTCCTATCCCCCTCACTCTCCGTTCTAGGTAATTGATTAAACGCCTTGAGTCCTTCTGGACCCAAAGAGTGTAAAAATATGCCTTTCTTTTCCCCAGCTTTCATTTTACCATTAGCATCTAAAGTTTCAATATAATTTAAAAATAGGCTTTCCATTCAGTCCAAGGCATGCATGGTGAACTCCCAGCAGCCCAAAAGCATTGTGGAGGAGCTAATGTGTACCCTTGTGCGCACATGGTAAGAGATATATAAAAACAAACCAAAAAAAATGAAAATGTGAATTGTCAAGGCAGTAAATGGAAGAGGAAGAAATACAGGGACTTGTCCACTGAAGCAAAAATGAAGGCAGAAACAACGAAGGATCAAAGTACGTTCTTCACCCTGTGAAAGGATGCCTTTGAAAGGTTAATGAAAGTTCTGTAGAGATACTTGCCGTGCAAAGTCAGTAGATCTCCCTTTGTTCGTTCACTAAAATCCGTAAGTTCGAGTGAATTGGTGCGAGGAGAAATGAATACGCCCAATCACAAGTGAATGCGCATATGCGGCACTTGGAGAAACGTCCGATATCCTGAACTGGTTGCTATGGTGACAAACAGGAAGGCATAGCTTAGCACGTAATGCGTGGAGCGTAGAGAGGAAGATACGTCACAAGCAAACCAGGAGAACAGGAGTTCCAAGGCGAGGAAAACGTCACAAGCCCTCCTCCAGAGAGAAGACGTCCAGGAGAAACGTTAGGTGTAGAATGTCAGCAGCGAAAAACGGTAAGGAAAGCTCCGTTCAAATGATAACAAATAGTAAAGTTACCACGAAGCAGCTCGTTAAGCAATCGAATTCTTCACCAGACATGAACTCATGCCAAACGACATCCGGGACAAACAAATTCTTGTAAAAGCAAAGGATACCTGTAATCCAAATGCCAGTCGAATCGCAGCAACGTTGCACAGTTCCTCGGCACAAAACAGCGCAGAGTAGTCTCGAAGGGATAAACAGCGCTGTGTAAAGAGAAACAGCGCTGTGTGGGTGAATCCAAAAGAGCCGCTCTCCCGAAATCTATGCCAAACGAGACGTTGCTTTAGAGATGAAAAGCAAAGTGTAACCACAGAATTTAAGAAATCCGAGGTATATCCGATTTC
This sequence comes from Calotriton arnoldi, assembly GCA_963921515.1. Classification (NCBI taxonomy): domain Eukaryota; kingdom Metazoa; phylum Chordata; class Amphibia; order Caudata; family Salamandridae; genus Calotriton; species Calotriton arnoldi. The sequence goes on from CAWUFW010000339.1 coordinate 4,699,337, forward strand.
TGTATGACGAAGTTCATACGTGTAGTCCGGTAATGTGATGCTTCCTCCAGCTCGTCGCCAAATTGTCACGTAAAAGACTAGAAGCAATTGAAGGAAGAAGTAGGTTTATTTGATATAAAAGGAAGCACCACCGGTTACAAAGCTTCCAGCTCCGGCAGGCTCCAGGCAACTGAATCCCTCGGTCCACAGACCCGATCAGATGCTCTATTCTAGAACCTCATGATCGTGCTGTGGATACGAGGTATTCAAGAGATAATAACACGAGACAAGAACGTGCATGCAAGCACGAGGAAAACAAGAAAGGAACACACAACACTGAGTTTCCAGTAGCTAAATAAAGTGCACGATGCAAGGTCGTATGGTGACGGTTGCAAAAAGAGACAGCGCAGCTGTAAGGTTTAATGATGACGTCTTTTTTTGTATTTACATTTATTAATTTGAAATGGCGCAACATATGCAGGTAACAGTCTACCTTCAATACACTGAGCAGCAAATAGCAGTATAAAACTAAACAGAATAAATAAAACAATAAAATACAACCCCCTGGGAAGCACATTTCTTACAGAATAATATAGAGTACAGAATAAGACTCAAATATAATTCTAGCATTAACATAGTACCAGTCGCGGCTCCTGGAGGGACTGCTGCGGGGCGGTGGGGCGGGGGAGGGACAGGGTGGGGGGTAGTAAACTCCGGCATACGGCCGAACGGAGTTAAGTACATAAATAAATAAATAAAACGAATTACATTGCGCGCGCTGCAACGCCAAATGGCGATGCTGCCCACGCAATGTAATTTGTTTTATTTATTTATTTATTTATGTACTTAACTCCGTTCGGCCGTATGCCGGAGTTTACTACCCCCAACCCTGCCCCTCCCCCGCCCCGCCCCACCACCCCGCACCACTCCCTCCAGGAGCCGCGACTGCATAGTACATTGCTGCTTGCAATACGGAAGAAAAAGACAGGGGCAGTAAATGCTGTTTCAATTCGATGTTATTCCATATGTGAGTGAAGGTACCCTGAAATAAACCAAATTGCAGACTTCAATGTTCAAAGGGGGTTTGGCGTGGGGAACAGTGCTGGTCTTTTAAAATGTCACAGTCCTTATCTCATTGGTCTCAGATTTCTTGAAGCCTGTTGCAGAGAAAAATGATTATAAAAAGAAACACTATTGCAAAATAGAGCAGTGGGGGTGCATTATTTCAAAGTCACTGCAATGCTCACCCCATCTCTAAGTAGTAGGCGCCCATGCCTGGTACATGTGCATGCCCTAACCTTAAAACTGAGAGCCGAATCTGGTGGCATTAGGCCTCTGCTTACGACTGCATTGCCACCAAAAACCTGAAATCTGTACTACAAAGCCTCCCCCCTTTTTTTAGGGCTCGCCTAGCATTGCAGCGCATGCGCTGCTCGCTTTGCGATGCATGCTCTATTAGGGTATTTTTTAGAAGTGGTGTGGAAGTCCCGCCCATATTTTTCATTGGCTGGCGTCATCGTCCATGGTAAATGCTGGCTTCCGATTGATAATGAGGGTTCTTAGTCCCTCCTTGTTACCGCCCATCAGGACTGGATCTTTTACTTGCAGCATTATACTGTCTCCTTCAATTAGTTGGTAAGCACTTTCTTTTTTTCATTCACTGTGAAGCGCGATGCAAACTCTATTTTTAGAATATTTTATGCTTTTAATAAGCAGCGCACCACAGGCGGCATGCTGAGCTGCTTACTAAAAGCATAAAATATTGAAAAAATAGTTTGTCGAGCCGCGCCGTTCTTTTACTCTGCGCCGCTCGACAAATTCTGTTGGGCATTCTGCAAGCCCCACCTCGCCCCACTCCAATGAAAGGCGCGGCTCGGCAAACTCTATTTTTCAATTTTTTATGCTTTTAATAAGCAGCGCAGCGTGCTGCGCTGCTTACTAAAAGCATCAAATATTGACAAAAAAGAGTTTGGTGATCTGCGCCTTTATTTTATTTCTTTCGCTGGCGATCGGGAAGGGGCCGGCAGACCGAGCAGAAGCAAACTGGCTTTGCTGACCGATGTCAGATGGGTAACAAGCTTCTGGAGGAGGCAGATGTCAGAAGAGAAAGGGATTGCGTTCCGTCGGCCTCGGAACAAAACAGAGTTGCAATCGTTGCACATAGTACTTATAAAGTAGGCCTGCCATTGAATTATCTCCGGCTTCTCTGCGAGCAATCATAGTTACTGGAGCACGGACTTTTGCAGTTATACCCAGGATACCCTGCAGGTATGGGGACAGGATACCCTGCAGATGGTGAATAGACATTATATCGAATGATAAATATCGAATTGTAGTAATATCGAAGTTGCAATATCGAATGTTAGATAATATCGAATACATGAATATCGTAATCAAAAATATCGTTATTTTATTTCTTTAAAAAATATCGAAGTACAAAATATCGAATAAGTAATATCGTAAGTAGATAATATCGAATTGTTAGTATTGTAAAAAATATCGAAAAAAATATAGAAACTGTAAAATATTAATTTTTAGTCAATAATTAAATATTATGTATTGTTATTAATTTTGTATTATTAAAAATGTATTAATATTAGTGTGAAAATGTATATAAAAAAATTGTAATATATGTTTTAGGAGCGGGATGTTTAGTTATTAGGGGTAAAAGGTGGGGAGTATTTTAAAAATATTAGTGTAAATTTAGATATTAATTTTAAATTTTTAGAAATTAGAAATTAATTTAAAAAATAAAATTAATATTAAAAGTGTAAAATATATGTTTTTTTAGGAGCGGGATGTTGGGTTATTAGGGGATAAGGGTGGGGAGTAATTTAAAAATATTAGTGTAAATTCATATTTAAATAGAAAATTTATAGAAATTCGAAATTATTTTAAAAAACGAAATTTATATTAAAAATGTAAAATATATGTTTTCTTTTAGTAGTGGGATGTTGGATTATTAGTGTATAAGGGTGGGAAGTATTTAAAAAATATTAGTGTAAATTTAGATATTAATTTAAAATTTTAGAAATTTGAAATTAATTTAAAAAATGAAATTTATATTAAAAGTGTAAAATATATGTTTTTTTTAGGAGCGGGATGTTGGGTTATTAGGGGATAAGGGTGGGGAGTAATTTAAAAATATTAGTGTAAATTTATATTTAAATAGAAAATTTATAGAAATTCGAAATTAATTTAAAAAACGAAATTTATATTAAAAATGTAAAATATATGTTTTCTTTTAGTAGTGGGATGTTGGGTTATTAGGGTATAAGGGTGGGAAGTATTTAAAAAATATTAGTGTAAATTTAGATATTAATTTAAAATTTTTAGAAATTTGAAATTAATTTAAAAACGAAATTTATATTAAATATGTAAAATATATGTTTTCTTTTAGGAGCGGGATGTTGGGTTAATAGGGGATAAGGGTGGGAGTATTTAAAAAATATTAGTTTAAATTTAGATATTAATTTAAAAATTTGAGAAAATCGAAATTAATTTAAAAACGAAATTTATATTAAAAATTTAAAATATATTTTTTTTTAGTAGTGGGATGTTGGGTCATTAGGGGATAAGGGTGTGCAGTATTTTAAAGATATCAGTGTAAATTTAGATATGAATTTAAAATTTTTAGAAATTAGAAAATAATTTAAAAAACGAAATTTATATTAAAAAGTTAAAATATATGTTTTGTTTTAGGAGGGGATGTTTCGTTATTAGGGGATAAAGGTGGGAAGTGTTATTTAAATAATATTTTAAAAATATTTATTAAGTAGAAATTTAAAAAATTGCAAATAATTAGAAGAAAAAAAGTAATTTATAAATATAAATAGTAAGTTGTTTTTAGTACTGGGATGTTGGGTTATTAGGGGAAAATGGTAAAGTTGTTAATATTGTAAAACATATATATTTAGGGGTCGATTCCGATTCGGGCCGGAAAAAGCACCGACCGACTCGGATCCGGAAAAAATACCGACCGACACGTACCCATGGCGCCCGACACGTCAAGTACGATGCAAGGCGCGAAAAATCCGACCGACACGTACCGAAACCAAGTCGACCGACCGAGCCGCACGGAAATCAGCAATCCGGCCGGAAAAACACGCGAATCCAACCGACCGACACGCACCCGGAACAAATCCGACCGAAACGTACACGCGAACTCCAAACCGCAAAGTACGATGCAAGGCGCGAAAACCACGAGCTGAGTCGGACGGAGGACAAGCCGTACGACCGACACGCATACAAAACCGAGCCGAAGCAACACAATACACCGCGACCGACGCGTACGCAGCATAGAAAACTGCACAAACACAGCGTGAGCGAAACGGAGAACACCGTACGAGACCAATGCAGGGTCCGACTCGGTCACAAGAACGTTTCCAACATACACAAACAGCACAAAGGAAAAATCACCCAAAAAAAGGCCAAACAAGCAATTACCAAGCCAATAAATACTGGGGGTGGGGACAGAGAACAAAGACACACCCACAACTCCACCTATATAAAGGACACAAATCACTACCATGAGCCTTTGCAAATGCCATTCCACTGCCAGCACCCAAGAGAAAGCAACCACACACCCACAGCTCATCCCTCACACAAGCCACACACCATCAGCACACCAACAAATACCTACCTCACATACACCCAGCAAAACACACACTCACACACCCTCACCTGCACACCAACACACACATCACTCACCATCACCACCCATCACCATGCCCCCAAGAAGAATCCCAAGTTCCTAGATAGTGAATTGGAAGTCATGGTAGACGAGATCCTCAGGGTGGAGCCACAGCTGTTTGGCACACTGGTCCAACAGACCCCCATGTCGCAGAAAACCAAGATGTGGGAGAGGATCATCAACAGGGTGAACGCCCAATCACCATGTCGGCGCACAAAGACCGACATCCAGAACAGGTGGTATGACGTGCGCAGGAGGGTACGGAAACTGCTGAAGCAAGACTACATCAACAGCCAACACACCGGCAGTGGCCCTCCTGCCAAGCCAATATACCTCAGGCCCTGGGAGGAGAAGGTGCGGGCCATCCTTCCGCCAGTGAGTGTATATGGACTAGAGGACATCCCAGAGCCTGGTGAGTACACAACAAATGTACACAATATACTGCCACAAAACACACACATCACTGTCAAGGGGAGAGTCAAACCATGCACTCATAGCAATTACACAGCAACCAGAACAGAATCATCCCAAAATGTGTATGTCAGTCAGATAAACACAACACATGCCATCAAAAAAGTCACATCCAACTGTGCCAACACATGTACAAACACAACTACAACTACAGCTAGGCAGTGGCACAAATAGAACTAACAAACACATCCAGACATGTAGCCACCACCACAACACCAACACACAGTGAAGACCACTCAAAGGAAGGAATTCTGTGTATGCTGGCCAAGTCAGTGTAGCCAATAGCATCATGGGAGTCGCAGTCACACATATTGCCCCCCCCACAACTGTCCCATCAACACCACCATGAACCATGCGCACATCACAGGGAGTGGAGAAGGACTCACAAGATGGCTGACACTGGCTACTGCTGTGGGGAGCACAAGGCCCTGCTGGCAAAAGTGGAGAAGGACTCACAAGATGGCTGACACTGGCTACTGCTGTGGGGAGCACAAGGGCATGCTGGGAACTGCACACCAACCAACAGCAGGACATCACTGTCAGCCATCTTGCCATTGCCCTCACACCCACACACACTGAACTCCACACAAATGCAAGTAAGTATGGGAATGCTGGGAAGTGGGGTGGAGGCAATGGCATGATGGGAGTCGTAGTCACAGACATAGCTCACCCCCACAACTGTCCCATCAACACCACCCTGAACCATGCTCACATCACAGGGAGTGGAGAAGGACTCACAAGATGGCTGACACTGGCTACTGCTGTGGGGAGCACAAGGGCATGCTGGGAACTGCACACCAACCAACAGCAGGACATCACTGTCATCCATCTTGCCATTGCCCTCACACCCACACACACTGAACTCCACACAAATGCAAGTAAGTATGGGAATGCTGGGAAGTGGGGTGGAGGCAATAGCATGATGGGAGTCGTAGTCACAGCTCTACATCCCCCACCACATGGCCCAGCAAGCTCACACTCACGCATGCACATCCCACAGAGAGTGGAAAGGCCCATCAAAGATGTCTGACACTGTTGCTGTGTCGTGGGGAGCACAAGGGCATGCTGGGTACTGCACACCAACCAACAGCAGGACACCACTGTCAGCCATCTTGCCATTGCTCTCACACCCACACACACTGAACTCCACACAAATGCAAGTAAGTATGGGAATGCTGGGAAGTGGGGTGGAGGCAATAGCATGATGGGAGTCGTAGTCACAGACATAGCTCACCCCCACAACTGTCCCATCAACACCACCCTGAACCATGCTCACATCACAGGGAGTGGAGAAGGACTCACAAGATGGCTGACACTGGCTACTGCTGTGGGGAGCACAAGGCCCTGCTGGCAAATGTGCACCAACAAACAGCAGGACACCACTGACTGACATCCTGAGAGACAACTTACACTCCCTGCAATGCAAGCACGTTCCATGGTGGGATAACTGACTGGCTGGGTGGGTGGGAAGGAGGGCCGGCTGTCAACCAAACACAACCAATGCAGACCATGTTCACACCCCAGAAAATACATAGAAATGCCCAAATAATGCAGGACAATGTGCCACACCAATATCAACCCCTGACTGTGACGACTTAGGACAATGCAATGTACAGGCCCGCACCCAGAGGCACAGTCACAACTGTCATGTGTGTCAACCATTAATGCCTGCAGAAACATAACATACATTGTTTGTGTCTCCCAAAAACAGGTGATGATGGGGACACAGCAGCAGACGCTGAGGAGTCCCAGTCCCAGGCTCAAGAGGATGCCGAGCTCACTGGCGTCGTACAGCCTCTGTCCTCCTCGGACGATGAAGAACAACCTGGCACATCCGGTGCAAGTCAACATGCAGCACCAGCAGGACCACCAGCTGCAGCAGCAGCAGGACCACCAGCTGCACCCCTGCACCCACCCCTCCAACGACTGTCACCACGAATACCATCCCTGCCGACATGGACAGAACAAGGAGCAACACCAGCACAGTGACCCTGGACCAACCTGGGGCCATGGACACCACCACCACCACCAACCCCCAAGGTGGACCAGGGTTATCTGTGCGTGCCACTGCACACACTGCACATGTCAGCAGGGGTGGTGGGAGGGGTGGGAGACAGAGGTCGCTGCTTGCAGACGTTGCTGGTGTGCATGATGACCCACAACTGGTACGCATAGCTGATGCGTACCAGTCCAGCACCGGAGAGCTCAGCCAGGTAGTGGGGCCCCTCAGAGACATTAAACAGCAGCAGGCTGCCCATCATGCCCGCTTGGACTCCCACATGTCCCACGTGGAGTCACACATGTCCCGTGTGGACTCACACATGTCCCGCGTGGAGTCCAAGTGGGATGAACTGCATGAGATGACGGCGGTGCACAGGGACATTTTACAATGCCTCCGCCAGATGAACAGCAACCAGTCCACACCTCCCTGTGTGCCAACAACATCTGTTGCCGAACAAACTGCAACTGCCACAGGGAGGGAGGAGGACTCTGGCGGAGAGTCCCCTGCACCGCAGCAGCCTGTACTTGAGGGCCCCCCAAGAAGAGGGGTCGTCCGAGGAGGGAAAAGTGAGAGGCCGATGGCCAAGCGCAACTCCCAGGAAGCCTGAACCTGTTCTGGATGTTCGCCTTTGTGCACAGACTGTTCACCCTGTTGACGGCAACACTACTCCCACACATTGCATGGGGAGTACAAGTTGGACCAATGTGTCAGACAACTGTGGCCCCGATACTGGGGATCCTGTCTACCAGGACTTTCAATTCACCTAGGAACTTGGGATTGCAAGATTTATGTACAGCACAACCCATCCCATGCACTATTAACACAAATGTATCACAATAAACACACTAATACACCATACTTGCCTCTGTCGTGATTCCAACGTGGGTGCTGTTATGGGGATGATGAACTGCAAAATTACACTGTGTATGCGAACTGCAACAGCAAGGACAACACAGGCATGTGAGTACAGGCAACGTGACACACATGAGGGAGACACACCACCAGGGCTACACAATACATACACACCTAGGCCATCTGACTCATTGCCTACACTGATGTTGCCAGGGAAGACGGTGCAATGCACAGACACCACACCCATTCCCAGTTGTAGTCAAGTAGCCCACAGGTGCAGTAAGCAAATGGCAGTCAAATGTGTGACCACAGACAATGCACATCACAAAGTGGAGCACAGGTTTATTACACAGTTGCAACATGCCGTAACCACTACAGATGCAAGGTAACCCCACCTGGCAGCGGGCACACAGTCAACAACTGTAGACGGAAGGAAGTCCATGGGTGTGGCGCACATCACCTGTAGGGACACAACAGCTACCAGCCTGGATGTGCAATCACGTCGTCGGTGGACACAGTTGACCAAACGAATCTGAAAGTACCCTGTGAAGGACAGAAATGACACACAGTCAAAAGCAATGGAGTACAGGACAGAACAGCAAAACTCATGCACAATACATGTTACAAGATACCCACCCAGAACCAAGTTAGCATGTCAACACTGTTGGGGAGTACAGACCACCTGTCACCACACATCGCAACACACATCCAGTCAAGTAGCCCATGGACACACTCCAACAGCACCAGAGCACCACCCACACATCATGCCAACTCACATCATTGACATGACACCTCAGGATACTCACATTCAGCTAAAGAAGTTGGTGATGAGCTGTGTGCGGACATCACCATCACCATCATCATCATCATCATCGTCACTGGCATCGTGGTCCAGGCCAGGATCCTCCACAGGTGGCAGATGTTGGTCATTGTCATCCTGGATGAGAGGCAACTCCTTCCGCACTGCCAGGTTGTGGAGCATGCAGCAGACGATGATAATCTTGCACACTTTCGCAGGGGCATATGGGAGGGACCCTCCGGTCTTGTCCAGGCAGCGGAAGCGGCTCTTCAGGAGACCAAAGGTCCGCTCAATCACTCTCCTGGTCCGACCATGTGCCTCATTGTAGCGCATCTGGGCTGGTGTCACAGGGTTCCTGAGGGGTGTCAGCAACCACGGCATGTTGGGGTATCCCGAGTCACCTACGGACAGACAAGTGCACATTAGCTGACTTGGAAAAGTGGGTGGAATACTACAGATCAGATCACACACAATGGCACAAAGTCAGTACACACCGACAAGCCAGGCACGCTGGTTCTGCATCTGTGCCATCATCCTGGGGATGTGACTACTCCTCATCACAAAGGCATCGTGTGCTGAACCAGGGAAACGGGCACACACGTGTGTGATGGTCATGTCTGCAAGACACACCACCAGTGCATTGACCGAGTGGTAGTGCTTGCGGTTCCTGTAGGCCTGCACCTGGGCCTGTGGTGGTACCAAAGCCACATGTGTCCCATCAATGGAGCCAATGACATGCGGCATCCTCCCCAGGGCATAAAAGTCACTCTTCACGTCAGTGAGTCGTCGCAGTCTAGGGAAATAGATGTACCGGTTCAGGAAGAGCAACATTGCCGCCAAAACATCGCGGAGCACACGGCTCAACATGGTCTGTGACATCCCACCAGCAGTCGCCACAGTATGTTGGAAGGTACCGGTGGCAAAGAAGTGTAGGGCTGCCATCACCTTCACCTTGGGGGTCAGCGCTGTAGGATACGGCCGGCCAGGCTGCAAATGTGGGGACAACTGCACTGCCAAATCCTCAATCAGCTGCCTGGTGAAGCGGAACCGTCGGATGCTGTCCCGTTCCACCATCGTTGCCAGGTCTGGGAATGGCCGATGGACAGCAGGAGTCCTGCAGTGCAGAGGAGAAGTAAGCAAGATTGTCAGTCACCCCACATATGCGGCATTGAACACACTCAAGATCCCAACATACATCATTATGAGGCACAACTACATGAAGTGTGCAGTACCGGAAGGACATGTATGGTACATACATGGCCAACATCTGTCAACACGGTCCAACAGGTGGCATCAATTAGTCCCAGGTTGGCCCATTGGATATCATGAGGCCGTGTCACAGTTCCCATCTCCTGCTGCCGTGTCACAATAACCCCCACAGTGACATGTGAGGACAGATGTGCCCCAGGCACCACAGCTCAACGACAGGTACATTCCCAGGGACCCTGTAATGCCACATGGACACTGGCATCACATGGAGTATCATGTATACACCACAGCAAAACAACCATGACCCCCACAGGTAGTGGCCCCACTTGCCACGGCAGGACAGACATGGACGTCTGTGACACACACGCACAACATCAGAGTCCATGCACACACAACGTGGATGTGGAGACTGTCTCCCATTGTGCACATGAAATCAGAGACATTGTAAACACTACATGCACAAAGACTGTGGAGGACCATCACTATTGTGCCACTGGGACACCCTGGCTCAAACATACCGTCCCACATGGGACTCACGGGGTATGTGACATGACATACACATACACCACTGTGAAATGTGACCATGGCACATGCACAGATATGAACAGTTGCACATCACAGTGGTCATGTACACGTAACACCCAGGATCCTGTCCCCATGAACACGTGCACAGCCTGGGGGTGGCTGCCCACAGGTGACACCCACAGGACAACATGTACACCAACATACACACAATAGGAAATGTATCCTTACATGCCTTATGATAAAGTTTGGACAGGCTGTCGTGATGTAGGTGTGCCCCTCACTCCCTGGGAGCTATCTGTGGCTGGCATATGTCCATCTGAGACAGGCATGCTGACATATGCCAGTCACATGTACAGTGATGCGTTGTACCGCAATGGACCGATCGGTGCCTCCGGCCGGCCCATTGCATTCAATGTGTGCGGGTACGCGTTGTACCCCTATGCGCGTTGAACCGCAATGGACCGATCAGTGCCTCCGGCCGGCCCATTGCATTCAATGTGTGCGGGTACGCGTTGTACCCCTGTGTGCGTTGTACCGCAATGGACCGATCGGTGCCTCCGGCCGGCCCATTGCATTCAATGTGTGCGGGTACGCGTTGTACCCCTGTGCGCGTTGTACCGCAATGGACCGATCGGTGCCTCCGGCAGGCCCATTGCATTCAATGTGTGCGGGTACGCGTTGTACCCCTGTGCGCGTTGTACCGCAATGGACCGATCGGTGCCTCCGGCCGGCCCATTGCATTCAATGTGTGCGGGTACGCGTTGTACCCCTGTGCGCACTGTACCGCAATGGACCGATCGGTGCCTCCGGCCCATTGCATTCAATGTGTGCGGGTACGCGTTGTACCCCTGTGCGCGTTGTACCGCAATGGACCGATCGGTGCCTCCGGCCGGCCCATTGCATTCAATGTGTGCGGGTACGCGTTGTACCCCTGTGCGCGTTGTACCGCAATGGACCGATCGGTGCCTCCGGCCGGCCCATTGCATTCAATGTGTGCGGGTACGCGTTGTACCCCTGTGCGCGTTGTACCGCAATGGACCGATCGGTGCCTCCGGCCGGCCCATTGCATTCAATGTGTGCGGGTACGCGTTGTACCCCTGAGCGCGTTGAACCGCAATGGACCGATCGGTGCCTCCGGCCGGCCCATTGCATTCAATGTGTGCGGGTACGCGTTGTACCCCTGTGCGCGTTGAACCGCAATGGACCGATCGGTGCCTCCGGCCGGCCCATTGCATTCAATGTGTGCGGGTACGCGTTGTACCCCTGTGCGCGTTGAACCGCAATGGACCGATCGGTGCCTCCGGCCGGCCCATTGCATTCAATGTGTGCGGGTACGCGTTGTACCCCTGTGCACGTTGTACCGCAATGGACCGATCGGTGCCTCCGGCCGGCCCATTGCATTCAATGTGTGCGGGTACGTGTTGTACCCCTGTGCGCGTTGTACCGCAATGGACCGATCGGTGCGCACCCATTGACAATGGGCTTGCCTGGCAACGGACGCGTTTTCGAATTTCGAACGAGTCGGTTGCTGTAAATTCAGTTGGTCACCCACAACAATGTTGCAAAATCATGTATGTCATGAAGTTGAAGATTTGAAGGATGCTGTGGGCGTGTTTTGGTGCTGCTATTCCATGGATTGGCCAGATTCAGAAGATGCAAACGACTTGGACCTATCACTTTGGACACAAGGGACAGTATCTGCCTCTCCAGCACATATATATTGCTGGCTATTCCCCTGAGAGCTCACTTGCCTGCACTACATGCTCCAGGACGACATCTGCCACTGCACTGCTGCTGTCTCTGCCCCTCTGGACCCTGCAATGGCACGTACTGTGGAGAGAGCCCCAGCCTTCAGCCTTGAAGAGAACCAGGCCCTGCTGGACAGCCTACTTCCACAGTACAGCAAGCTGTATGGGACACCAGGGGAGCAGGTGAGTGTTCTGTGCACTGCCTTTCTGAATGTGCATTTTGTGTGACTAGCAAGGCTGAGAGTCTGCACGCCACTGGCTAGCAGGCTCACTGAGTAGTTGTCACCCCCATAGTGTGTAGTGACTTGCACTGGACAGGTATGGTGCAGTGACACTGCATTTGAACATGGTTTTACTTCCCATGCAATGATACCATGTAGTGACGTCTGGCAAACTGTCCATGGTCAGCTTTGCACTGCCTGTGTACATCATGTGCCCCTGTGATTGAGACATGTATATACAACTGTGTCATGCACGGATATGTTGCATGTGTGGTAATGGCCTTTTCACTTTGTCATCCTGACAGGTTAATGCCCATCGGAAGCAGGAAATCTGGAAGGACATCGTCCGGGCTGTCCGGTCCGTGGGGGTCTACAAGCGCCGGATCCGCAACTGCCAGAAGAGGTGGCAGGACCTTCGGGGCTGGACCCGGAGGATTGCACGGGTCCAGCTGAAGCTGTCGCCTCCTCGCAGGAGGGGCGGAACACGGACCCTGACCCCCACATGCTCCAGATCCTGGCGGTGGTGTTTCCAGACCTGGATGGGCAGCTGAAGGCCAGACAGCAGCAAGGAGGGGGTGAGTCAAAGACTGCACTGTGAACTCTGTATTACATGCTTTGTGCCCTCCTCTGGCCTGGTTCAACTGCCACAGTGCAGCAGTCATGTTGTCCAGGAGCCATGTCCCTCTATTGTGCACTGCCCACTGCTCATCTGATACCCAGGTGTGGCCCTTACATTCAGGGAATTGTGTCACTTGGGACTGTGTCCTTGCAGTTTGCTTCACTAAAGGTGGGGGACAGCATCTGTTTCCCTAACTCTGTTGTGGGCATCATGGGTGGGTCCATTGTTCACACAACGCCTGGGTTTGGACATGTGATCTGCGTGTTGCTTTGATATGCGGTCCACTTGCTGAGCTGAGCCACCACATGTGCCTGGGGTATGTGGCACACGCCCATGCAGCGGGTGGGAACAATGTTTGGGCCCCAGGAGTGTGCAGATTACGTGTGTCACACATACATGGCCAGCTATCCACTGTCCAGGGCACATCCCTCATTCATGTGGAGCAGGACAGTCATGCCTACTCCAGGCCATGCAATGCACTCTGTACTCCCACTCCCGTGTATCAGCTGACACATTGTGCGCAGTGATTTGACCCCTCAGGTGTCTGCCTCTGTGTCAGTGTGCTGTGGATTAGTTGCCAGGACTGCTGGGGTGTTTCTTGGTAGGGGCTCAGCATGCCCCTGGAGATGTGACCATAGGAGACGATACTTGTGTGTCACATAGGTGTTTGATCAGCTGCCCGTGCAGACTGGGGGATGCGAATGTGAAGTTCAGGCAGCTGTTCCCCATTCACAGCAAATTGTGAGGGGCTCAGGTTCCAAGGGTAGTGTCACAGGTCTCCCATATGTCCAATAGGTGTGACCTGGACAGATGAGGGTTAAGATGATGTGTTGTGTGGGGGATGTACATGTGCTACATGCACACCATAGTGGCACTGGCTATCAGGACATGGGTGCATCATGGTGTCTGTCGCTGGTATGCATCACATGCATTTCCTATTTGACTCTGGGCATCCCTTTCATCCGGAAACCTGTACTGACTCAGTGGCAAGAGCTGTGATGTGTGCATGTCCACATGCTACACCGTGTCCTCTGCACTGTCCAACTACTGTGTACTTGGTGCATGTGTCCACACTGGGGTGTTGCAATCCAACAGACACCAGACAGATGGGTGCAAGGCCCTGTGGGATGTGAGTGCCATGCTTGGCATCAGACTGACAATTGGCTTCTCCTGTTCAGTTAGGGCACTTTTAGCAATGTACAACTAATGATGCCAGGGCTTGCTCTGTAATGTGCTGTGCTCACAGTGGTGTGTGCGTTTGGTGCAGGTGACTGATGTCTGTCTGTTTCCCCATTGTTTGCAGATACATCCACGGCCACGGAAGGGGACAGCTCCACGGACCAGGAGGAGCCAGAGAGCCAGACTGGGTCAGCAGCTGAGGAGTGGTCGGAGGGACCCAGTGGCACGGAGGGCGAGGGGAGCCACACCGAGGAGTCCTCAGCACCATCCACCTCAGCTGAGGACCAGAGCAACTCGGAGGATGACTCCCTTGTGGAGGCGGGTGTCAGCAGCCACCACACGCCAGCTAGTGTTGCTGTCCCCGCCACCACCATCACCACCACCGCCCTCCCATCGGCTCCCATTCCCCAGGTCCGTGGAGGCTCCCATGTTCGGGAGCGTGTCTCCTTTGGCCCAGGCACCGCACCCCCTGCCCCTGTGTCCCCTGCTGCCCTGAGTGAGGAGTCTGTGTACCTCCTTCGCCAGCTCCATGTAGGGCAGACAGCCATGCTGAGTGTCCTCCATGCGCACACCGCACTGTTGACTCAGCTGGTGTCGTTCATGGAGGGCATCTCATCGGGCATGTCTGACCTACAGAGGGGCAACAGGTCCATGGACTCCTCCCTGACGGCAGCAGTGTCCCTCCTCAGACAGTCCCTCACCCCTCCTGCCTCTGCTCCATCCACACTCCCCAGCACCTTACCTGTCCCAAGCACACACACACCGGCACAGGCACACACCAGCACACACACGTCCAGCACACAGACACACACGCCACAAACTAAACGCACATGCACGCACAGTCAGGGGACTGAAACCAGACTCACAGGGGATGGGGCCCTGGTACACACACACGCATCCACGGGCACTGCGCAGTCCTCAGTTGCCTCTCCCTCCAAAGCACCCTCCCTTGCCTCACCTGCAACCCCGAAGACCCAGCGCCTCTTCCT
This sequence comes from Calotriton arnoldi, assembly GCA_963921515.1. NCBI lineage: Eukaryota > Metazoa > Chordata > Amphibia > Caudata > Salamandridae > Calotriton > Calotriton arnoldi. The sequence continues at coordinate 4,714,623 of CAWUFW010000339.1, forward strand.
CAGTGACCTCGGCCTCTTCCCCTCCGATCCAGCTGCCCCAGCATCCAGGGGGAAGAGGAAGCCCCCACACGGAGCAGAGTGCCCCTCGCCCCCGGACACCCTCCCCCAGGTGCAGACAGACTGAGGCCCCCACCCGCAAGTCCCCCGGAGTGCTAAGAGCAAGACCCCGCCGCCGCCCTGCAGCTCAAGCACCAGGTCTCCTTCCTCCATCCCTCAGGCCCCCACTCCACAGGTGCCCCCACCACACCCTGCCCCAGGTTCCCCCACCCACAGATTTACCATCCCCAAGAGGCTCCGGCCTTCTCCCCCTGCCACTTGCTCTCCCAGAACAACACCCCCGCTGCGCTTGTCTGTGCCACTGATGTGGTGAGGGTGTCCTCCCCTCTGTCCAGCCCACCTTGCCTGTTCCCCATTCTCCTCCCCTGGTGGTAGGCACTGCAGTGGAGTCCACTACCACCCTGTCTGACTTGGGCACTGCAGTGGCGGACCTGTCCACTCCATCTGCAGGGTCCACTGCAGTCGTGCCGGCACCCACAACATCTGAGCCATGCCCCCAGTTGTGCCGGCACACACCATGTCAGACACCTCCACTGCAGTTGTCAGTGGCTCTTCAGCACCCACCACCCCTTCCCTGCTTCCTCCTGGTGAGCCCTGATCCTGTCCCTGCGGTGCCTGGCCTACCCCCCCCGGTTGCCCCTCCTAGTGGATTGTCCCTGGTTTTGTGCAGGCATGTGTAGGGTGGCATCTGCCACTGTCACCCACTTGTGACTTTGTTGATGGACTGGCCATTGGCCTTTGTTTATGTTCTACCGGACTTCTACTTTTAATGCCACATATGCTGAATAAAGCAACTTTCTGTTCTCTAGTGCTTTTGCTTCTGATGTACATGATGTTGATGATGCTAACCATGCCCTTGCTGCAGTGATGGTGATATTTGGTCTCATGATAATGAAGTGTTACTCTGCAGGAACCCATGTGGTCCAGGAGGAATGTGTCCTATCCTGTGGTGTATCAATGTCATCCATAGCAGCATCTGAGGGTGTCATGTGTTCAGTATTTGGCAATGGGATTTCCTACTTAGATTGGCAATTTCACATCTGTGGCTTCCACCCCTGCACATCTGTTGTGCCTGCCATTGTTCTATTCGTCTACTTCCCTGACCGTGTGGCCATCTCCAGTGAACATGCAGGTTTGGGCATCAATGGGGAAGGACTCATCTGTGTTGTCAGTGCAACATTGCTATACAAGTGTGTTGGATCTGTGCTGATGATTCCGTTGGCACTTCCATGACCAGGCTGATGGGACGGGAGCCCTCATTTGGTGCTAATTGTTGATTGTGTGTCCCATTGCTGCCATGGTATGGTATCTGTTCGCCTCACATCTGCAGTCTCCACAGGGTATCTGCATGTGTGTGCCCATTGGTGCAAATATGTGGGTCTGCATTCGGATGGTCACTTCTGTCATTGTGTCATTGATGATTGTTGACGGTGTCAGCCCCCATGGGTGTTGTTTGTCTGCACATGGCCAAAGTTATGTCTTATTTGCACTGCAGGATTTGGCTCCCCCAATTTATGTTGCAATGGGACACATACACTACTTTGCCACTGATGTGTTTGTTGTTCTGTGACCAGGAATCATCCATGCAGTTTGGCAGTTGCACCTCTTACTTTGTCAACACTTACCTTTTGGTCACTGTGATGATGGGGGTTTGGACCCCATTGCCACAATGTTCAAAATGTGCTGCAGCTATGGACCCCACACTTGCCTTTTGGTCACTGTGATGATGGGGGTTTGGACCCCATTGCCACAATGTTCAAAATGTGCTGCAACTATGGACCCCACACTTACCTTTTGGTCACTGTGATGATGGGGGTTTGGACCCCATTGCCACAATGTTCAAAATGTGCTGCAGCTATGGACCCCACACTTGCCTTTTGGTCACTGTGATGATGGGGGTTTGGACCCCATTGCCACAATGGTCATGGCCTGCTTGCGTTGTGTGTGCCACACACATATTTGTGTGGCACATGTGCTAGGGGGTCACATTGTATGTTCGAAGTCATGTTCGGTGTTGTAGGCATTTGACAAAGTCTACACACGCTTGTCATGGTGTTGGGGGGATGTCTTCTTCTTGCATTCCCTAGGTTGTGGTGTGCTGGTTGTGTCATGCATTGTCCATCCTGGGTGAGGGTGGTACTAGTGGTAGGCATCCTGCCCCCCCTGGGTGAGGGTGGTAGTAGTGGTAGGCATCCTGCCCCCCCTGGGTGAGGGTGGTACTAGTGGTAGGCATCCAGCCCCCCCTGGCTAAGGGTGGTGGTAGTGGTAGGCATTCTGCCCCCCCTGGGTGAGGGTGGTAGTAGTTGTAGGCATCCTGCCCCCCCCTGGGTGAGGGTGGTACTAGTGGTAGGCATCCTGCCCCCCCTGGGTGAGGGTGGTAGTAGTGGTAGGCATCCTGCCCCCCTGGGTGAGGGTGGTACTAGTGGTAGGCATCCTGCCCCCTGGGTGAGGGTGGGTGAGGGTGGTACTAGTGGTAGGCATCCTGCCCCCCCTGGGTGAGGGTGGTAGTAGTGGTAGGCATCCTGCCCCCCCTGGGTGAGGGTGGTACTAGTGGTAGGCATCCTGCCCCCTGGGTGAGGGTGGTAGTAGTGGTAGGCATCCTGCCCCCCTGGCTAAGGGTGGTAGTAGTGGTAGGCATCCAGCCCCTCCTGGCTAAGGGTGGTGGTAGTGGTAGGCATTCTGCCCCTTCTGGGTGAGGGTGGTAGTAGTTGTAGGCATCCTGCCCCCCCCTGGGTGAGGGTGGTACTAGTGGTAGGCATCCTGCCCCCCCGGGTGAGGGTGGTAGTAGTGGTAGGCATCCTGCCCCCCCTGGCTAAGGGTGGTAGTAGTGGTAGGCATCCAGCCCCCTGGCTAAGGGTGGTGGTAGTGGTAGGCATTCTGCCCCCCTGGGTGAGGGTGGTAGTAGTTGTAGGCATCCTGCCCCCCTGGGTGAGGGTGGTACTAGTGGTAGGCATCCTGCCCCCCTGGGTGAGGGTGGTAGTAGTGGTAGGCATCCTGCCCCCCCTGGGTGAGGGTGGTACTAGTGGTAGGCATCCTGCCCCCCCTGGGTGAGGGTGGGTGAGGGTGGTACTAGTGGTAGGCATCCTGCCCCCCCTGGGTGAGGGTGGTAGTAGTGGTAGGCATCCTGCCCCCCCTGGGTGAGGGTGGTACTAGTGGTAGGCATCCTGCCCCCCTGGGTGAGGGTGGTAGTAGTGGTAGGCATCCTGCCCCCCTGGCTAAGGGTGGTAGTAGTGGTAGGCATCCAGCCCCCTGGCTAAGGGTGGTGGTAGTGGTAGGCATTCTGCCCCCTGGGTGAGGGTGGTAGTAGTGGTAGGCATCCTGCCCCCCTGGGTGAGGGTGGTAGTAGTGGTAGGCATCCTGCCCCCCTGGGTGAGGGTGGTAGTAGTGGTAGGCATCCTGCCCCCCTGGGTGAGGGTGGTACTAGTGGTAGGCATCCTGCCCCCCCTGGGTGAGGGTGGTAGTAGTGGTAGGCATCCTGCCCCCCCTGGGTGAGGGTGGTAGTAGTGGTAGGCATCCAGCCCACCCTGGGTGAGGGTGGTAGTGGTGGTAGGCATCCAGCCCCCCCTGGGTAAGGGTGGTAGTGGTGGTAGGCATCCTGACCCCCTGGGTAGGGGTGGTGGTGCGCATTCAGGCCCCTGTGTGCATATGTGGCATTGGTGATGGGCATCCCGCCCCTATGGTGCTGCTGTTGCAGGTGTAAGTATATTCTGCATCCCTGTGTGTGTGTGTGATGTGTCGTGTACGTGTTGTATGTGTTTTGTGGTTGGTGTCTGGCTTACCTTCTGCGCCGTACGCGTCCGTGCCTGTTACGGTAGTATATGTAAAATATTGTTATGATCGGGACGAAGGGATTCATGGTTGGTTCGTGTCGTTCGTCCTTCTCGTTGCTTCGCGTCGTCCTCGTTGCTTCGCGTCGTCCTCGTCGCTTCGCCTCGTCCTCGTCGCTTCGCATCGTCCTCGTCGCTGCCGTGTTCGTCTCGGAGCCGTGGATCGTGTTGTGGCGCGAATCGGAGCGTATGTGCGCCTCTCCCGGATGCTTTGACGTGCCGTGCGTAGCGACGGGTTCGGCGCGTACGGAAAGCGCATCGTACTTGTCCGGCCGGACGGGGCTGCATTTTCCCTTCCGTGCGACTCGATTCGGCGTTTCCGGATTCGCCTCGGTCGGAGAACAGGACCTGGTTTGGGTGAGTACGGCTCGGCCGGATTCTTTGCTGTTGTGCGCATCGTACTTACTCGCTCGGTGTGCTGTACGGATCGGTCGGGAAACAGGCTTTCGCATGGCTTTTTCCCGACCGAATGAGTATTGGTGCGCCTCCGACCGAGATCGGAATCGGCCCCTTATTGTCCAGCATCTTCCCTGACTTAATACTCACTGGAGTGGGAATAGTAATTTATATATGTTTAATGTCCAGCACCTTCCCTGAGTTAATACTGACTGAAGTGGGAATAGTAATTTATATATGTTTAATGTCCAGCACCTTCCTTTAGTTAATACTTACTGGAGTGGGAATAGTAATTTATATATGTGTAATGTCCAGCACCTTCCTTGACTTAATTTTGACTGGAGTGGGAATAGTAATTTTATATGTTTAGTGTCCAGCACCTTCCCTGTGTTAATATTTACTGCAGTGGGAATAGTAATTTATATATGTTTAATGTCCAGCACCTTCCCTGAGTTAATACTGACTGAAGTGGGAATAGTAATTTATATATGTTTAATGTCCAGCACCTTCCTTGAGTTAATACTTACTGGAGTGGGAATAGTAATTTATATATGTTTAATGTCCAGCACCTTCCCTGACTTAATTTTGACTGTAGTGGGAATAGTAATTTTATATGTTTAGGGGCCGATTCCGATCTCGGCCGGTAGTGCTCCGAATCGGATTCGGCTTTACCGGATCCGATTCGGAGCCCTGTTTCCCGACCGAACCGTATGCGGGTCCGGCCGAGCGAGTACGATGCGAAATCGCCGACCGACTCGTCCGGGCGTCCCGACCGCTCCGACCGACTCGCTCCCGGCTCGAACCGCTCCGACCGACTCGCTCGGACTCGACTCGCACCGCGCAATGGAGACGTTCCCGGCCGGGTCAGTACGATGCGCGCCGCGAGCAGTCCGACCGAGCCGCGCACTCCGGCTCGAAAGAGCTGTCGGAGCCGTACTTTGGGGGTCCGTGTCGGACCCCCTGTACGCGTAGCCGCGCGAGTCGCACACAGGGGGACCCAAGGGTCCCCCTACCTGTGCGTGTACGGCGCGAATCGCTTCGCCGCGTACCCGCTGTAGGGGCGCCCTTCTCCGCCTCGCACCCATTGAGTCAATGGGAGCCCGCGTACGCGTTGTACGACCGGCTCCCATTGACTCTCAATGGGAGTCCGACCGACTCGAGTCCGATAACATACGGACGCATCGTACTCGTTCGGTCGGACTGCACGGGTCCGATCGGTCGGAAATCTCTCCGGGTCCGGCTCGGTCGGAGAAATTTCCGGCCCGAATCGGAATCGACCCCTTAGTGTCCAGCACCTTCCCTGAGTTAATATTTACTGGAGTGGGAATAGTAATTTATATATGTTTAATGTCCAGCACCTTCCTTGAGTTAATACTTACTGGAGTGGGAATAGTAATTTATATATGTTTAATGTCCAGCACCTTCCCTGACTTAATTTTACTGAAGTGGGAATAGTAATTTTATATGTTTAGTGTCCAGCATCTTCCCTGAGTTAATATTTACTGAAGTGGGAATAGTAATTTATATATGTTTAATGTCCAGCACCTTCCCTGAGTTAATACTGACTGAAGTGGGAATAGTAATTTATATATGTTTAATGTCCAGCACCTTCCTTGAGTTAATACTTACTGGAGTGGGAATAGTAATTTATATATGTTTAATGTCCAGCACCTTCCCTGACTTAATTTTGACTGCAGTGGGAATAGTAATTTTATATGTTTAGTGTCCAGCACCTTCCCTGAGTTAATATTTACTGGAGTGGGAATAGTAATTTATATATGTTTAATGTCCAGCACCTTCCTTGAGTTAATACTTACTGGAGTGGCAATAGTAATTTATATATGTTTAATGTGCAGCACCTTCCCTGACTTAATTTTACTGAAGTGGGAATAGTAATTTTATATGTTTAGTGTCCAGCATCTTCCCTGAGTTAATATTTACTGAAGTGGGAATAGTAATTTATATATGTTTAATGTCCAGCACTTTCCTTGAGTTAATACTTACTGGAGTGGGAATAGTAATTTATATATGTTTAATGTCCAGCACCTTCCCTGACTTAATTTTACTGAAGTGGGAATAGTAATTTTATATGTTTAGTGTCCAGCACCTTCCCTGAGTTAATATTTACTGAAGTGGGAATAGTAATTTATATATGTTTAATGTCCAGCACCTTCCTTGAGTTAATACTTACTGCAGTGGGAATAGTAATTTATATATGTTTAATGTCCAGCACCTTCCCTGACTTAGGGGCCCATTACGATGGCGGGCGGAAGCACTACCGCCGTGCAGGCGGATGCAAAAACCACCAGTTACCGCCCGCATGCCGCAGCCCACACGCCCGCCAAATTACGATGCGAAAAGCAGGCCAAACACCGCCGGCAAGCCAGCAACACCGTCCGCCATCAAAGTGCGCCCGCACACGTAGCGGCGCAGCACAACTGACACACACCGTCCGACGAAACACGTCCCGCCCGGCGCATAAATTACGATGCCGCAAACAAACGGCTCCCACGGCAAAGAGACACCGCACGTGAAAGAGAGGCGGAAACACGGACGCAGAGCACGGACAACGAAGAAGCGGCACCCCGGGCATGAATCCAGCACTGCAGGCCCTTCCCATGCTTCTGCTGATGCACCACCAAGGACGCAACGTACCGCGGAGACGCAGGTAGGCACACACACAACAAGTGCACGCAAACAGCGCACACAGTGCAAGGGCGGAAAAAGCGGACAACCCCCCACCAGCGCGTGCACACTACACATCCACCATTGCATCCACATATGACACACAGGCCAAATCCTAACATCGCGGAACACATGTGTACACACCACCTGGGACTAGGAACCAACCACCCCGTCACGGCCCCAAAGCGCCGATGACGCCGCCACACATGCGCACAACGCAGAGGCCAACCGCAGCGCCATGCATGCGTCGCACACAGACACAGGGACACAACCAAGCAGCACACACATCAGCCCCACCCCGAACGCACATGACACGTGACAGGCCGGCCACAGACATGTCCCCAACGCCCAATTCACGGACAACACCCAACGCCACACAACCGACGCACACATGTCAGTGAAGTCACGCAACAGCAGGACACACCCCAGTGTAACAAACATGGCGAAGCACACAGCGGCGGCAACACCAACTAGGAGAAGCAGGGCCCCTTCGGGAAGAGGAACGCCAGTACCACACTGAAAAACCCATACCACCCTGCACATATGAACAAGACACATGAAACGGAACACCAAAGAGCCCGGGGACCGACAACAGGTGGCCCAAGAATTACATCCACACACAAGGCCCAACGCAGAGCGGAAAGGCAGGCTGCCGCCCACACAAGGGAGAGCAGACAGCACTGAATGACCTTCCATTCCAACACCGAAACCACAGCCCTACGACAGAAGCCGGTGAATACAGCCATTGTCCAAGAATAGACCAACACAGGCTTGCCGAGGAGACCGACCACAGGGCAGATAGCGCATATCACAGAAGCACACAACGGACGGGGAAGAAAGAAGAAAACACTCCCCCATGTCGGCCACATGCAAGTTAATTGGAAGGAGTCACACAGCACTGACCTTGAACTGTCTGAGAAGCATGTGGGAAGAGGGCCCGTGTCCTCCAAACAAGCCAACAGAACACAAGTCCTGTCTCCCCACGACTACACAGAGCTCACAGCAACCCCGGAGTGTGCACATTGCAGACTGCACACACAGCCGGAGCACGCCACCACAACGCACCGCTGCGAAATGGCAACCGCAACACACCTACCCAACTACGCCGAAGAGCTCAAGCTGTACCAAACCAGCACGATACATACATTGGGATGCGATCTCCTGTCCCTGCTGAACGTAAGTTACCGACTGACTTACCGCCTCACATTGTTCAGCTGCGTCATGCCCGTCTTCTACTGTCGGAGGTGTCCCTACCAGCATCCCGTCGAGATATGCCTCTCCAACCCGGCATGTCTGAAGGCGGACCTGCTACCACTACTCCTCCCTCTGGACGCACACGACAGGGCCTGCTCTGCCTATGGGGGCATGGCGTATGTGGCCAACATCGCACGCGCACTGAAATGGAACCACTGTGCCTCCACACGACGGATCATCGAGAACAGCTACATCGAATGTCACCCAGCATGCCCCATCATGGTCCTCCAAGGGACAACCTACGAACAACACCTTGACAGCCACCATCCGCTTCATTGGCTGGCAAACATGTACACCACCAATGACATGGAAGCCCTGCTGGACGGCATCGCATACCTGACAACCTGTAAATACGTCGGACCACAACGCAGGTTCCCCGAGTGACCTATGAAGTCCAACCCCGCACCCATGCTCAGCTTCCGCACGGACTGGCCAGTCACCACCACAACAGCCATACCAAACGACCGGCAACTGTAACCACACCATCAACGACATCGCCATGACATCGGATATGACCGGGACATGCACACTGTTCCCCATCACATCCAGGAACACCGCATGCATCGTGGGAGGCAGTGGCATGGGCTCTGTGCATCGCACCCACATGGACGGAACTGCACGAACAACCAGGACACGACATGGATCCAGCGCACATGGACACACACACCGCTCAGTGGACATGAATAGGTCGCCTGGAGTCTGTGGGTGCTGCACCCCTCCCACCCCCGCCCCGGGAATCCCATACCAGGACCTTTGCATGGACGACAAGTGCATACAACAACAACACGACCCCAGTGACTGTGACATGTCCAGTAACCACCACAGTGCAACAACAAGTGGCACGCCGCTGCATGCACGCAAGCACATGCCCTGATGTCATCTCACATGCACGCGTGCATGAGGAACAACCGCAGCAAACCTGTCACATGGAACTGAGATGGACTGTGCCCATGATGCCGAGCGGTCTGGTAGGCTACATGTATACCGTCTGTGTCAAAGTCCGCAGCTCCGCAGCTATACGTAAATGTACATTAGCACAGCCTTGGCCAAGCAGATGTAACCCCACACCCTATCCCATTTGTAATCATGCTCAGTATATCCTCAATATGTATTCCGCTGCCAGTAGTGTCCACTATACTGCATCACAGAGGACAGAAGACTCAATATAATGTTTGAAACCAGAACTGTCTCCGCTGACTCATTTCACAAGTACGAATGAGAGAGGATGAGAGTATGTGAAGTACACGGCAGTCGTGACATGACCATGTAGTCCACTGGTATTGGATGTCAACGCAAATGAGTAGCACTACTGTGGAAGACACACATGTGTCGTGTGAAGTCGTATGGACGCAGTGCTCAGGTGGGTGGGTGCGACGGGTAGATGCGCACATGCCAAGTTGGAGCACGCCGTGTTGGGAGGGCTCATGAACAGTACACCACCGCTTCCCTGGGCATTGTGAGAGGACACCTGTCGGGGGGAGTGAACACGTGTGTGCACAGCAGCCGGGCACACGTACAAAGCGGTACCAGGCGCACCTCAGCCCACCCTCTGTGGACGAGCTGGATCCTGTTGTGCGCCCGCCATGCCCCTTGACAAGGCACACACAGCCCCAGTCGACCAGGTGTAACCCCAACATAGTCAATCCGCACAGGCGATACAGGGCACGGGATGGCAGTGGAGCATGGTGTGTGAGAGGTCTCCTCGCGCTCCTCCTGCTCATATCACGCAGGCAATAGAACCTCAACGTCCAGCATGGCAAAAAGTCAAATGGAAGTGTAGGGGGACGCACCACAGCACGAGCAGCACTGACGTCACGGGAGGTGGCTCGCACCATCCCATCCATTGCCCATCATACCAACCACGACACATGCCATTGCGACTAAGTGCAAGCGCGTGCGCCACCACCCCTGAGCCCTCCCCAGAGAGGCCAAAGAGTGAATGTGTGGGCCATCAGCCACAGACGGACGCGGCATGGCCGCAAGGGCAGCCACAGCCACTGGGTGTCGCAGGTGGCGGATCCGGAAGGCGAAGACTGTGATGCATAGTCCATGCAGGCCGGGTCTCCATTTGGGGCACCACGCAGGTGGACGGCGTCCCGCCACACATCATACCCTGAGACAGCCCACTCGTGCAACTGGACCCACACATACACTCCTTGCCCTCTCTGGTGCAAGCTTGGGGCTGCCTGTGCAAGCGCTAGCCTCGCAGGTGAGCATGCATATTGGGGGGCGAGGGGAGGACATGAGGGCTGGGGCGAAGATGACTGTATCACTGTCAGTTAGTACAAGGGATGACCCAGATGTGGAAAGGAAGAGACGTGTCCCGTGTGTACTGCAACTAGTCGCCAATCCAACTACCCCCCATGTCCGGAATGTAAGCCCGCACCTAGGCCCGCCCATCCGCCACATCGAACATACCACCAGCACGACAACCTTCCCATTCGAAACACTGACTGGGGGTGGCGACCAGTGAACAATCATGTGTAGCCTACCCACGCGTACATGTGGGCCCTCCATGATCCATGTCACCTGCGGCAAAGACATGACATGCGCAATGAGGGAAGTGAGGAGAGCTGTCCGCCCCACGCGCAGAAGGTGCATCAGCTCCACAGACCCAGCAGCGAGTCCAGCAGGGGTCACATGTGCAGGGGCAGCTGTGCCTGGTGTGAAGGCACATGCATATAGACAGCACATCGACCAATGTGTAGTCTGCCCACATCTACAGTCCATCATCATGCGGACATAGGAATTGAACACAGGGCAACACATCTTCAGTTGGTGCACCCACTGTGACCAACAATGCGCAATCATCGACGTACCCGCCCTGTGCATGGCCCCCCACCCAACGGAGGCACATCCAGTGCCACCATCCCACACACACAAGCCTTCCACGGAACATGCTGTGTCCAATGGTCAGTACAGAGTCAGCGCCCATCTGGTGGATCCTGAACAGGAGACACATGCACACACATGCCAGCTCCCACTATGTACGACTGCCACCTGGCACGTGCAATGTAACCTCTCACCTGTGACGTGTGACTGCAAGCACACAGCCGTCTTGGCATGGGGCTGTCAATGTGGACACCAGTCAATGTTTCGGGAGCTGTGATCCGTACAGTGCTGTACATAGGGTGCAGTGCTGACACCTACTACTGTCTCATATCCCCTCGTGCCACAGGTCCCACTTGTATTGGCCGCTCAGCCCGTGCCCACATCGTCGTCGTCGTGTGCCATACTCATCCAGCCTCGGAAGCAGTACCATGCTCAGCAGACACTCATGTTGCCGTGGCGTTGCCGCTTGACGAATATGCAGTCAGTCCCCATCAGCACGCCCCGCAAGTCATTGGGGCCTAGATCCCCATGTGCATGCACATGGCAGTGGTATGTCTCACTTGCCATTGCCATTGTTGGGAGACCTGTGTAAGTGTATTGTGGCCGTGCCGTCCCAGCTTGACAGCTGGGCTGTGGCTCATGTGCTTGCTCAGTCATGTCAGTGATGTGTATGCGAAATTGCTATGTGCCGTGTTGCTTTGACATGTGTCCTCTGCCATTTAACCCAGGCGGAGACCGAACATTGACCGCCCATACCAATTGCTGGCGGACATGGACGATACAGAGGTAATCAGGAAGTTTCGGCTGGACAGGCCAACTCTGCATCGACTGTGTGCCATGTTAGAGCCCCATCTCCGTCCCCGCAGGGTGTATCCGACTGCTGCCACCCCCACGGCTAAGGTGATGGCCGCCATGCATTTCTTCGCCACTGGGTCATTCCAGCACACAGTGGGCAGTGGAGGAGGGATGTCCCAGCCCATGTTCAGCAAGGTGCTGAGGGATGTACTGGCAGCCATGATGCTGTACCGGAACAGGTACATCAGATTCCCCAGGGCTCGTGAATTGGCGGCAGTGAAGGGTGCATTCTATGCCCTTGGCAGAATCCCACACGTCGTGGGAGCCATTGACTGCACTCATGTTGGCCTTGTTCCACCACAGGCCACTGAGCACCTGTACCGCAACAGGAAGCACACGCACTCCCTGAATGTGCAAGTGGTGTGCCTTGCGGACATGGTGATCACCCACGTGTGTGCAAAGTTTCCAGGCTCGGCCCATGACGCACACATAATGCGCAACAGCATCTTGCCACGACTGATGGCCAATCTGCAACAGGATCGTGGCTGTATTGTCGGTGAGTATGTGGAGTGGTGTAGCGTGCTGGTTGTGCGATGCTGTCCCCTGTCCAGTTGGAATAGCAACGGTTCTCTGTGTCCCTCACACCCAGGTGACTCTGCGTATCCGAATGGGGCATGGCTGCTCAGTCCATTGAGGAATCCTCGCACCCCAGCAGACGATCGATACAATGAGGCACATGGGAGGACCAGACGTGTGGTCGAGCGTACCTTTGGCCTCCTCAAGTCCAGGTTCAGGTGCCTGGACCGCACCGAGGGTGCACTGGCGTACTCCCCACAGAAGGTGTGCCAGATAGTGGTGGCGTGCTGCATGCTGCACAATCTGGCCATTCGGAAGCAGATCCCCCTCATTGTGGATGACGGAGATCAACCAGGGCCCCAGCCCGCAGACCAGGACAGCTCGAGTGAGGTGGACAGCGGAGAGGAGGAAGCTGGGAATGTGCGCCAGCAGCTCATCGCCCGCTACTTCACTTGACGGTGAGTGTCCATGTACGACGGATGATGTGTCTGTATCTATGCAGGTGTGTGTGTGCTGTGTCAGGGTGGCCGTATGTTCACTGCGTGCAGTGTGTCAACGCTCCATGGCCAGGGTAGTATGCCACTGTTGGTGGCTGTGGCATTGTGCCCTATTGCTCTGTGCGATGTGTGTACATTGCTTGTAGTTGTTGACATGTACTGTGTGATGGGTGTGTGACACACTCATTGAATGTGCTCCTGTTCTGTCTCCCACCCCTAGGTCCCAACAGGCCCTCCGGATTCCATTTCCATGCCACGCATCAGGTGCCTTTCCGCCCAAGGTGGCCGTTGTATTCCGTACAATAAAGACACAGGGCACAAACAGCAGTTAGTGAAAAAGGTGCATTTATTACAAACTGTGACATGTGATTGTGTGTAAGGTGATGACAAAAGTGGTGCGTGCAGTGACAATGAGCTGTCGGTCATGGCTGCGTGATGATCAGGGTGTACCCACTGGTTCTATGTCCATAGTCCAACACACACATGCCATCCAGATGGCTGTGTGGAGTGGGATCGTAGAGCAAGTCAATGCAGTGGCTGGTCAAGGAAGGCTGGCGGAAGGCTGGCTGGCTGCCTCACTTGCGACTGGAGCGTGCGAAGTCCTCCCGGGAGATCTGTTTCCTCTTCGGACGGCCCCTTCCACGTTTGGGAGGGGGTGTGTGGTGGCGACCTGCTGGTGGTGGGTGAGGTGTGCTCACTGGCTGTGGACGCAGGGGAAGTGGACACTGCTGCCCGAGCCTGCGCCCTAGCAGGTGGTGGCGGAGGTGGTGTTGCTGGCCTTGCCTGTGACCCCACCGCCACCACCAGCTGGCCCATGAGGTCCACGAGTTGGTCCATACGGGACACGAATTGGCCCATATGGGCGTCCATGGACCTCAGCACCCCCAGCACCTCCCGCGTGTCAGTAGCAGACCTGGCCCATTGTCCTTGGGCCTCTTCATAGGCCCCAAGGACTCTGGCCATTTGAGGCAGGGCATGGCTCCCAGGGGAGGCTGGCGTTTCCCTGACCCTGCTCCTCCTACCAGTCCTGCTGCCACCGGCCTGCCCACTAGCCACATTGCTCACCACGGTCCTCGCTGTGGCTCCCAGGGTGGATCCAGTCGGCCGGGCCACCACCTGCGCTGGGGCTGGTGCCAGCGAAGACGTGGTGGTGGTGGAGGCGGTGGTGGTCGGTGCGGCGATGGTGGCGGTTGCGGCAGTGGTAGTGGCCGCAATGACCGTGGGTGTGGCCGCAACGACAGTGGCAGCAGGGGACTGGGACTGTTCAGCATCCCTGGATGATGGGTTGGTGGGTAGGAGGGGTCCTGGGGAGCGGCTGGGCCCTGCCACGCCAGATGGGCCAGCTTGGTGGTCCGTGTCCGAAGAGGTGGACAGATCCTCCAGATCCGTGTGTCCTCGTTGGGGGCTTGTAGGCTGGCTGTGCTGGCTGCTGTCTCCATCCCCAGCGTCCAGCAGTTCGTCACCTGTGGAGAGAATGAGATTTGTTATTGTGTTGCACCTGGCGAAGTATGTATTAGTCGTCTGACATTGGCAGTTCGTGCAATCTCGTACATGGGTTTCCCGGAGGCGAGTGTGTGGCTGTGGCATCTGTAGGTGTGTGTGCTAGGCAATGGGACTGTGTGCTGTGCACATGTGGCATGGGACGGATTGGCCATGCCGATGGGTGTGTTGCTTTGCCCCTACTCATTGTGACTCTGGTGTATGCGGGCTCCTGGCCCATCCTGGGTCTGGTTTGTACTTTGCTTTTGGAGTTCAAATGGAACGCTTAGGAACGCATATGGCAACATGGGGGCCATGCCCCAGATTCGCATTTGGGATGGAATATGCTTTTGGGGTTCAAATGGAACGCTTAGGAACGCATATGGCAACATGGGGGCCATGCCCCAGATTCGCATTTGGGATGGAATATGCTTTTGGGGTTCAAATGGAACGCTTAGGAACGCATATGGCAACATGGGGGCCATGCCCCAGATTCGCATTTGGGATGGAATATGCTTTTGGGGTTCAAATGGAACGCTTAGGAACGCATATGGCAACATGGGGGCTATGCCCCAGATTCGCATTTGGGAGGGTATATGCTTTTGGGGTACATGCTGTGAGCCATGGGTGCCGAACGTGACATGTGTTGTGGCAGCATGACAGTGCATGGTCTGAGGTGTGTGCATGCCTGACATGCCCTGCATATTTGCTGTCTGTTGTGGTTACTGGACATGGCATTGGACGCATCGTTATGAGTGAGTGATAGTTGTGTGCCAGCCAACGTATTGCAGTTGTCCCATCTCCTTGGTGTGCGTGCTGCCCTGTGCCATGTGCATCACTGCAGTGCTCGGGGGGTGTGGCCCATGTTGTGTGTTGTTGCTCACAGTGTGTCGTGCGCTTAATTGACTTCTGGCACATGGTTGGTCATGGGCATGTGTCTTAGCGTGACTGCTGTATGTGTGGCAGCTGTGCGGATGACATGCCTTTCATGAGACTGGGGCTGACGGATGGGATGGATGGTATGTTGTATGTGCATGGTGTGTCTGTGTGTTTGATGGGTTCAGTGGTGTTCGTGTGCATTTCTGTTGTTCCGCTCTGTTGCGTCTAGTGTTGTTTGTCTTACATAGGCGTAGTTGTGGGGTGTGTGGTTGACAGGCAGTAGGGGCTACATGGACAGGACTTCAATGGTGTTTCGGTTGTGTGTGATGAGTTGCACAGTGGCTGCCGTGTGGGACTATATTCAGTGTGGCTTGTGCATGCAGACGTGGCTCCTTGGGTGTTGCTATGTCTGTGATGGGTCATGTGGGGTGTGAGTCTGCTGTTCATGTCCGTGTGCACATTGTTCACTTGTTCGTGACGGTGGGCGGTGCTGCGTGTTCGTGTGCTACGTGACATGTCCCATGTGTTGGTGGTGTTATGGTCCTCATGCCTCCAGTAATCCAGCCCTGTCCAGTTTCCCACCTGCAAGTTGTTCGTGCGTGCACTGTACTGGATGCCACATGGCTCTTAGCGGGGGTGCTCCATGTTGCAGGTCTGTGGGGGTGGGGGGGTGTAGTGGGTCGTGGGGGTGGCTGTACACCCACTGACACCGATTGCTGTGGACCGTGATGTCTGCCTTTCGGCTGTCGTTGTGCACTGCGGTGGCTGACACGTGGGTGTGGGGTGTGGGGGATGCTCCTCCTTGCTGTGCTGTGGGACTGGGGCCTGGTGTGTGTTGTACTTGGGCTGTCCCCCTCCGACCCACTGCACTTTGTGTTCCTGCCACTTACCTGTTACTTGTCGGTTGGTGCAGCTGTGCCTGACACATGGGTGTGGGGAGTGCTCCACCTTGCTGGTCTGTGGGAGTGGGGGCCTGGTGGGTGTTGTACTTCAGCTGTCCCCCTCCGACCCACTGCACTTTGTGTTCCTGCCACTTACCTGTTACTTGTCAGTTGGTGCAGCTGTGGCGGACACATGGGTGTGGTGGGTGCTCGTTGTGGCGCTTCTGGCATATTTGGGGACCTGTTGGTGGTTACGTGGCTGGCTTAGTGTACACATGTCCCCACGCATCTTACAGTTGTTCGGTTTGGCCTGTGTGTGGTAGTGTCTGTTGCATGTGCGTGTGATGTGTTGTGTATTGTGTGCTGGACATGGGGGTGTTTGTCCCTGGGAGCTGTGGCATGGTGGTTGCGCATGTGTGTACATAGCGGTGTGCTGGTATACATTAGTTTGTACTTACCAGCCTCCACTCCCCCTGCTAATCCGGCGAGGATCTCCGGATGGATTACGACTCGCACCTTCTCCTCCCACGCTTTGAAGGTCTTAAAGAGCGCGGGATTCCCTCCGCCAGTGACGGCAGCCAGCTCTCTGTTTTTGCCCTCCTTCTTCTTGACCAGGCTCTTTACGTCATTCCAACGTTTGTTTATCTCGGTTCTGTTCCTGGGCAGGGTCCCGACTGCATTGACCTGGTCTACGATCCGGGTCCACATTCTGTTTCTGGTGGCTAGTGGTGTGTGCTGGACCATGTTCCCATAGATTTGTGGGTACACCTTGATGATCTCGTCGACCATGACCGTCAGCTCCATGGGCGTGAACTTGGGCATCCTTTGTGGTGCCATGGTGTTTGTGGTGGTGGTGCGGTGTGTGTTGTGTAATGTGCAGGGGGTTTGTGGTGCCGGTGTTTGGTGGTGGTGGTGGTGGTGGTGGTTGTGATGTGTGCGTTTCTGTGGTGTGCTGCTGTCCTTGCTGTGTCACTGTGTCCTCTCCTCTCCTCTCTGGTTTGCAATGTAGCAAGGGGTTGTGGTCTGTGGGAGTGCTGCTTTTGTACTCACCTATGTGGGTGTGTCCTCATGGTCTGTTGTTTTCAGGTGTGTTGTGTCTGGGGTTCTGGCCTTTGTATTTTTTGTTTGTCCGGGGGGTGTTTTCGGGATGTGTACTGTGCTTGTGTATTTGTGCGTGCCTTGCTGTGTGGACTTGTTGGCCATGTTGTGTGCTATTGGTTTTGTGTGCGGATGGTTTCTGTGCAGGTACGTGGGCGCCATGGCTTCTGCCGTGTCGATTCTCATCGGCGTTGTTTGCGCTGGCGGGCGGTATTTTTGTTGTTTTTCCGCGCTCATGGCGGTGCGATCGTAATTTCACGTGCGGTGTGTCGGCCGTGAGGGCGGGCGGTTTTGTGTTGTCGTGCGTGTTTCCGTCCGTGGCGGGCGGTTTGACTCCGACTCGGACGATGGCGGGCGGTATTTTGTATGATTTTTCGCCGATGGCGGTTTTCAGTTTGTGTACTCATAATGGCGTGGTCGGTGTTCAGGCGGTGTGTGCGGGCGGATTTTTGCCGCTTCCATGCCTGGCGGATTTATTTACGCCGGGTATCG